>JAQFVV010000116.1:69343-614934 GCA_028023455.1 Epiperipatus broadwayi
TTCTTCCCTGGATTTAACCTTAGGCAACAAATTTAACAATCAACTGGCGCCAATCCATCTGATACATTCATGTATTCAATGTAGCATGATACGACAACACAAAATACTATATTGTCAGGAATGTACATCCAAACAATAAGTAGAAATAGAGAAGACATTGACTCTCCACCAACAGGAATGTGACATCTGTGGGCAAGTGATCAATAAACTAAAAACTCCCATAGGAATGGACTGCGGTCTTCTGCCGACTACAAACCCATCCATAGGCAAACAGAGGGTGTGTGGCGTATATCTATAATCCTGCCCTTAGCGGATCTCATACTACATCTACTAATTACACAAATATATCCAATCCATTGAACCAATTCAACTACTGAAATGAATAACCTAAGATTACCCTCCCTTAATACAACTTTACAAAACTATATAGCCATTCGCACCCGACTTAATTTTAACATTTATATAGCGTTCACACAGATTTATTTAAAAATGTTAGGTATGATCGAATATACAGAGTTTCCATGGACAAAAACATTTCAAAATAAACATAAACGATCAAAATACAAAATGGTCAATACCTAAAATCGCAGAAGCGAAACTTATAAGTAACTTAATAGTATTCACTTAAGATACTTGCGTGCTATCACCAATAACTTAAAAGACAATCAGAATAAATACATTTTTAGATAATCGTTCAGGTATCATTATTTATCGAAGTGTCTATATATTTTGATCAACATAAAACCAAAATCTAATTAACCGCAAATGAATCCATTCAAGTCATCTATGGACAACTTAAATGTAATGCATTTAATAATTCCCCTACAATAAAATATTACTACACATAAAAATATTAAAAAAAAGGGAAATGATTCTTTTAACATCGGGGAAAGATATAAAATTAACCATTATTAATTTGATTTAAAACTTACAAAAAGTCAGAGATAAGAGTCCATTTTAAATAAGTCGGCTTGTTTATTAATTTGTTCAACTAATGAAAGTCCTTGATTGATTTTAAGAATTGTTCCTTTCCTATAGCTTATGGTAGCAGAACTCACGGTTCCTGGTGTCAAGCCCACACGGAGTCTTTAATTGAAAGATCGATCTAATGTTCAGGAGGTGGCATTTGCTGGTTCATGGTATCAGTCATTTCATTTTAGAGGTAGGTGGGAGAGAACGATAAAAGAGTGGGTCTTTATCGCTCAAGCTCCCCAACCAAGTTGAAAGGTTTACTTACCCTTTCTATGTCCTTAGCCAGCTTTAGATGTGACCACTACAGTTCCAGCCGCCCTGCCTATGCCTAAATGGATGAAATCATCACCACACACAGCCAGTTGACTTGAAGCCCACTCAGAGCCCAGAGGAGAAGAATGAAGATCCAGATATAAGTTTGTTTTAGGATATTTCTTATTAATATTGAAATAATTAACTTTGATATTTCCGATTAAATATATATATATTATTTGTTATTATTATTAATCATTTAAAAAAAAAAGGAGAGAGTCTCTCGCATATGTATATTGAATTTACAGTTATTACGGGCATAAATGATAAAGCTTTTACTTAAATCTTTTGAGTCAATTTTTTTCTATTTCAAATTCTAGTATTTTCAACAAAGATTGCAATGAGATTTTTTTGTTGTTGTTGTTGTTGTTGCTATTCGTTTTGCTGTTGTTGTTATTCCTGAAATTCGTCAAATATAAATATGCATGTATATATATGTATGCGTACATACGCTTATTATATTCGGTAAATATGATATCTCATGCTGAATATCTAAAAATGTATTTAACCGTATATCCTTTTTAAGTTATTTTTTTTTGTGACTGCTACACCTCACGATGAGTGTAAGAAGGGATTGATTTATTATAGATTCCCTGTAAGCAAGTACTCTAATAACTTTATATTTAAAATAATAGTAAGTGTATAATTGGGCTGCACGTATATACATGTATAGAAATTTATCTTTGGCAAAACGGAAATAGATACAGTACCTTATGGTGAGTACGATATGGTATCTGAGCCAATGCAACATATTGACTTGTTGAAAATATGAAATTAGTGATATATTTCATTGTGCAAATATGCATAGTTTTTATTATTATATTTCCTATCAATAAAAAGGTTTTAAAGTTATCAGTAAAAGCGTATGCCTGTATGACCGAAAATCTCATATCTGTATATCAAATCACACAAATTAAAATTTATTTCTATTGGGTAAAAAGAGCTCAGACCACTTCCATTACTTATAAACATTGTAAATAGCTTTAGGGATTTATTATTTTTCTTATTTAAAATTGTATTTTATCTATTTCAACGCCTCGAATATATATGGTTTGGGATAATTAATTATTTAGTATTTTGTTATTATATCATCATTAGTATGACACGGTGGTGGGTATTTGGGATTAAATAAATATTTAATCATAATATTAAACATTTTTCGTTTTCGTATCATTATTTATATTGATAAAAATGTATTCTTTCCTTATCAACCACATACCTGTAATAATCATTTAACTTACCCATTTGAAGACCCTAGATGTAGAGTGACTTGAGCTAGCCACACGGGATATCGCTCTACCGGGGTGTTAAATCTTATTCTTATGCTCCGCTGAACATATGGTATTGCACACCCTTCTAGGAGGGTGAAAAATTCATTTTTTGATTCTTTTCTAGAAGTGGCGCGCAAAAGTCTATTTTGTAAATAGATTTTTCAAAGGTGTGTACTTGCCATTGTTCTAAATATTCGGGCATTAAAATAAGATATCAACTAAAGGGTGTTTTAACTGGAAGAGTCCTGTCAGATCCACGTCTTTCTATCAGTTTAGCTGGAAGTACTGATATATATGAGTATAGAAATCGGCTAAATTGATATCCATTTCTTTACCTGTTAAATCTTGGTCACTTCATGCTCAGTGCAAGATTAGGAAAAGAATTCCACAGGGAATATGGTCTGGTACAGTAAAACTGGCGCACAATGTGTTTTAAATGTAAAAATGGTCCCCACGATCTAAGGAAATATAAAAAAAAAAAAAAAACAAGTTAAAATTATATAAATATATAAATTCATGGTAAAAATAATTTACGTGCCATATGTATATATAAACTTTATGTAGGTGAATTAAAAACTAAATTAAAAGTTTGACTACATATATAAGAGAAATTATATAAAATTCGATCATTGTTTTTAAAAATATCATAGTGTAATTAATAGGCCGTAACATGAACACGCTTAGTTTCTTTTTTTTTTTTCTTTTCCTTGCAGTTCCAAAATGATAGTTTATTTTTTTGTAGCGACGAATATTTAAATTAAGATATAATTATGATTCAAATTGTTAGCAATAAATCAAATGCTCACACTGTATTCTATAAGTATACCGGATAAGTAAAATAGACTTCAAAGTTATTTTAAATAAGTATACATGTAATATATTGACGGGTGATATTTTGTTATATAGAGTATTGATTCTTTCATCTTAATAATTGCTTAACAATTTTCACTTTAAACAGAGTCGCTAACATTTTATTAGATAAAATGATGTTGCCGTTTTAAACTGAGTAAAAACTGACGTCAACTTGTGAAATTAAAATAGAAATAAAAACTATTAAATGAATGAGTTGGGGAAAAATAATGTCACACTTTGCATATATCCGCATATATAAATATGGATGGAGGATTTCTATAAATGGTTATTACAAATAAAAGTAATAATTTATTATAGCGTAAAATATTTTAAAATAACTTACAATTGAGTTTATTGTTTTTGTTTTAAAAAGAGAGTGAAATATAATGAAAGTATAGCTATTAAACAGACATAAGAACGTTAAAACTTAATATTAGGTAAACATGATAAATAATCAGATCAAATAATTTAGGAGTCTTTATGGTTAGATGTTGTAGGTTACTTGTGAATGTTTGTCTCTCAAGCATTGTGTGTATAGGTTGATTCATATCGGGCCTTTCGTGAGCTGGGGATTTGGAGATGGGGGAAACGCAGGGGTTGGCTGGAGATGTCTGTGTGATCTGGAGTCTCTGTGGCCTCTGGTGAACGAACACTTTTCGCCATGCAAAAATGTGAGCAATTCTTTTAGCAGAGAAAATATTCTCTGGGACTCATTTGGAGTAATGCAAATGTACTCGTAAGTCTCGTATAAAAGGAGCAGAGGAGCATTAACTTCAACTCTTCTTATATATATAAATTCATTGCCCTTGTTTGTGGTTGCAAAATATCCTGTCAGCCTCAAAAAGTGAGCATGGCTGCACCCGCAAAGTTTGGTACATTATTCTGATAGTATTTTTCATGGTTCGTTCGACTTTGCTTGGCTGTCACAGAGTTCTAGAAAGGATAGGTATCTCCATGTTAGCAGTCTGTTTGTTTTCTTTTATCTCTGACTCTGGGGATTGGGATGCTGGTGCAGTTTTGGCTGAGTATAGCGATGCTATGGGGGATGAGGTGTCACATTATCACCATTCGACATCGTGCTTTTTAGATTGTCAAAAAGATCAATAGTTAGTAGTCTGCATAATAAAATCTTAAGACTTTAAATGGTCATACCCATTTAAAAGTCTCGTTGGACAGGGGGGTATTGTGCCAGGCATTATCAAATGGCCTTGCACAAAGTATGTATTAAGCACAACAAATATATAAATGTGCTATATTAATAATGGAAATTCGGTCTGAGCATTAAAATACCCACACACACCAATTTAAATAATATGAAATTGACATAGAAAATATTGTAGAGTAAACTCATGTATTTTTTTGTTTTATATTTCCGTTTTGTATATGTTTTATGATATGTTATTTTATGTATTTGGCTTTTCTCTGAAAAATTCAAATAGGAGAAAAGCAATTGTTCCAATGTAATTGTACATATTTTTTTAATTACTTTTCTAAGGACGAATTTTATTCTGTAAACTAAGAATGTTAATTGCTTTTTCAAAATATTTGATAATGCTATAATTAAACTGTTATCTTTTAAAAATTCTTTTGAATTGATTTTGTAAGCAAGTGGTCGGAGTAATCAATATGGAAACGAGTCATTGTATCAAACTTAAAATGTAGAATTTAATTGGAAAAATTGTAAGGAATGTTATAATCTAAATGATAAGATAAATTGAAAGGATTGGCTGATTCATACTTCTCAGAGGGCTAGTGGGATTGATATAGTTTAGTCAGTGCTGTGAGATTCATTCTTTCGTAGGTAGGCATTCAAGTCGTTCATTACTTTGGCTCCAGAATTCTCCAAGCACCCAGCTACTTAGAGATTAATTTATGAATAAGACTACTGCTGACACTTTCTCAGAAATGTAGTTCTTTTAAGAACTAATGATTTCTTAAAGATTTAATGAACCAGTCAAATTAGCAAATGAACATTTGATAAAAATTATTATCATCTACACACAGAGGAAAATATGAAGCAATCTACCAGAGGGTCCAGTAAAATGACCATGGGGTAGACAACCAGCCAGTGCACCGCCCTTTCTCTATCCCAAGCCGCCAAGATGTGACCACGCCAGTTCCAGCGTTGTGGGTTTGAGAGGTGGTAGGACTGACATACCACACTCTCTATTTAAAAAGGAAAAATGAAAAGACTGTGATACCAGAACAGAACCAGCTAATGCTACCTCCAAAATATCAGACCGGTCTTCCAGGAAAGTCTCCGTGGGAATTGCCAACGGGAACATGGACTCTTCTACCATAAGCTATATGAAATGAACAATTATTAAAATCAATTAAGAACTTTCGTCAAGTTTTACAAATTGATAAAAAAGCCAACTTAAATGTGAAAACAGACTCTTATCTGACTTTTGTAAGTTTTTAAATCAAATTAATAATGTTTAATTTTATATGTTTTCCGATTGATAAAAATCATTTCCATTTTTTTTTTCTTATGATAAAGATTATTTAAATGTATGAAATTTAAGTTGTTTATAGACACTTGCATGGATTCATTTGACATTCAATAAATAATGATACCTTATGGTGAGTATCTAAAATGTATTTATTTGGATGTCTTTTAAGTTATTGGTGACAACGCAAGTATCTTATGGTGAATTGGGTTACTTATAAGTTTCCCTCTGTGATTGTCGGTATCAATAATTTTGTATTTTGATCGCTTATGTTTATTTTGAAATGTTTTTGACCGTGGAATCTATGTAATCGATCTATACCCAACATTTTTAAACAAATCTGTGCAAACGTATTTAAATGTTAAATTTAAGTCGGGCGTGAATGGCTATATAGATTGGTAAAGTTATATTAGGGGAGAGTAATCTTAGGTTATTTGTGTCGTTGTTGAATTGGGTCAATGGATTGGATATATTTGTGTAATTAGTAGATGTAGTATGAGTTTCGCTACGTGCAGAATCGCTGTATACACCGCACCAACCCTTTGCCTATGGATGGGATTGTAAGTCGGCAAAAAGGATCGCGGTCCCTTCCTATGGAGTTTTTATTTTATTGTTCTTCTTGCTATACAGACGTCATATTCCTGTATTGGTCAAGAGTCAATGTTTTCTCTAACTATACTGTTCAGATGTCCATTCCGGACAGTATAGTATATTTGTGCTGTTGTATTTTCATGCTACATTGAATACATAAATGTATCAGATGGATTGATGCCAGTTTGACTGCGAATTTTAGCCTAAGGTTAAACAGGGATAGAATGTTTTATTTTCAAATGCAAATCTAGGTAGTCTATTCATACTTGACCATCTAAATAAAATATTAAACTCATTGAAATTTATGTAAATGTAAAATTAAAAGTTAATATAAACATCTAAAATGTTAAACTTATTCCTCAAAATTTAAATGTTATTTTATATGTGCATAAATAAATATTTTATGTGTTAATCTCTGGCAGTGGCTTTTATTTATTGATATTTAAGATATAAATTAAGATATAGATTTTTATCTCTGCCTCTCCGCTGAGCTAGTGACTTGGGCTAACGATCGGAATATTTAAATAAAGTGGAATCTTAACAGCGCGTATCTGCCTACTCTATAAATTTTTCTAGGCTCAAATGCCTAGATGGCGCCCTTGTAGAGCAGATATTGTGTTTGCGGTTAGATTCGATCTTCACTTTCATTTCGATCGGTATAGTACAAAACAATAATCGAATTAGTAAAAAAAAGAAAGAAATATGCACCAATTATAGTTCAACTAGACATTGAGGCAGCATTTGACTCAGTGCCTATAGCCAAATTATTAGATGTGCTGAGGAAAACAACAATACCTCCATCCCTACTATATATAATAGCCAATCTGCTACTCAGCCATGAAATCCACATCACATTAAATGGGAAAAATTCACCAGCCTTCAGACCGAGTCAATACACCCCACAAAGATCCCCCCTCAGTGCCTTGCTCTTTACAATATATATAAATCCTCTATTAATAGAGATACAGAAAAAAATAAAAGGCATTTAAATCCCAAACACTGCTTTAAATATATCATGCATAGCATATATGAATGATGTAACTGTTTTCCTCCCCTCTAAAAAGAACCTCCCCATATTACAAGAGTTAATCAAGAATTATACCTCAAATTTTAATTTAAAAATTAACACAAATAAAACTGCTGCATGGTCAATATACACAGGCAAGCACTGTACAGAGATGTTTAATGGTAAACCATCTGCTTTCCTTGGTTTCCCATTCTACCTTGGAACCAATGGAATGAGGCAAAAAATTCAAAATAAATTAAAAAAGATGCTGAAAAAATCACAGCCTCACTTGAAAAGTCATACCTGTCAATATATGCAAAGGTAGCACTATTTAATCAACTTATAATTACAAAAATTACCTACTATACACCTATAATCAAATTTGCAAAAGCATTCATATCTAAAATCTCATCAATCTGTAACAAACTAATATGGAAGAGAAAGACAGCGGCAATTTCTTTAAAAAATCTGAGCAGACCACCACATAGCAATGGACTTGGACTTCATACAATTAATGTTTTTTACACACAGAAATCAGTAAATCTAATAACAGGAACCATAAAAAGATTTCCAGACCTGGAGTGTGTAATCAGTATAATACCCACAGACAGACCACCCCCATCATATGGATATCTATCCACACTGATTGAAGAACTCAAGCCAATATACCACAAAATATCACTCAATAATGACAACAAGTATACATACTGGGACATTTATAATATACTATATCCAAACCAGACATCTAATCTACATCCATCAGTTCTTGGGATAGACAACAGGCAACTACTGCAACAATTCAGAAAATGGTCATTAGAACCAAAATTTTTTGATTTTCTACTTAAGCTTAATCTCAATGCTCTGCCCACAACACATTCCCTTAGATTTCGTATATTCTATACAAATATAGACCTTATGTGTGGGCTATGTCATAGAGAAGAAGAGACACAAGATCATTTTCTTCATTCCTGCAGTGCCCTAGAAACAATATGTCGCACAATGTTTACCACATACCGAAAGGCTATCTTTTCAATTGATGAAATAATAAATACTTTTAAAAAAGACAACTGCCCTGCTATTCATGCAGCAACATACAGCCTTTATGCCTACTGGTGTACCAGATGCACTTTTTCCCTTGCCAATAACCCTCGACGCCACCCAGCAACATATTCAATAAAACTAGAACTGTTCAGAAAAAGAGACAGCATCCTAACTCAACCAGAGGTGTTTGCAGCCACATGGTCACAGTTGAAACAAAGATCCAGTCTATGAAATATAAAGGCCAATAAGATAGATGATGACATTTTTAACATCAGCATTTTTTCCAACTTCAAAGAGATGCAAGAATAAACTGAACTAAATAGAAGACCAAATTTAAAAACAAGAAAAAAGTATGCAGAAATGATAAAGACTTATATACTAAAAGTTGTAATTTGTTTTTCATTTGTAACAAATCAATATAGTACTAGATGTGACTCTGTAACTTTTTAGACTCAATAAAGTTTTGCTTTGAAATAATAATAATAATAATAATAATAATAATAATAATAATAATAATAATAATAATAATAATAATAATAATAATAATAATAATAGCAGAGAAGTGTAGCAGTAGCAGCAACAGTAGCAGCAGTAGTAGTAGTAGTAGTAGTGTTGTTGCTAATGTTGTTGTGTCATTGTCATCATCATTGTTGTTATTATTATTTACAAATACTTTACTTCATATGTGTATTAAAACTTATATATATATATATATATATATATATATTCCACCTTTATTGCTAAAAGGTTTTGCCTTGACAACAGTTTGAGGTTGTTGATTATTATCTATATTGGGACTGTCTAAGTGTTGACTGGCTTCTAATGGTTATATATATATATATTACAATATATATATATATATATATATATATATTTGTAATGGTTAGAATCGTCTATCTCGCTAACACACTGCAGAATTCAAACCCCAAACATGAAACTGAACATTCTAGGAGAGATTGCCTTCTAGATATACTAAGTTCGAATCTAAAGTCCAAATTTCACTATGCCACCTATGTGATAATGCATCTGATGCTACTACTAGTATAACCTTTTACCAGTGCCTGGTGGTCAGGGAGAAACAAAAAAGACTCTATACTAAGATAAGTTTGGGTTGCTAATTAACGTCTATAGATGTACAAAAGAAATGTAGAAAATAGATATATAGACCGAGACAGTGATAGGAATCAATAAAATAAAAGATCAAAATTAGTTTTAAATGATTTCAAAGATTTATTTATATAGAAATATATATATATATATATAATGCCACTGTCTGCTTATATGAGACAGGTATGCTTACTAAATAATTGTTGGCATTACATTCCATTAATTCTTCAATCGTCTCTTACGAAGCTCCTCGTCGACATCTGACGTCACTCTAACTCTGCCAGTTCTTATGCTAAAAAATTTGTTTGATAGGTTTTGAATAGGTTTTAAAAGTTCTGTAAGATGGTGCCCTCTTCCGAATTATTTCACAAGTAAAAAATAAAAAAAAACGCATTTAAACCTAAACAAAGAAAGAACATCATTTGTAATTGGTTGTTAGTGAGCTCTCAGCCGAAAAAGACATTCTGATTGGCTGGAAAGAACAAAGAAACCGCCTGATCAAAGAAAATAAAGAAAAACGCTGAGATTTTCATTTCGAATGCAATTTTAAGTATTAAAAAAATATAATTTCAGAAATTAAACTAGTTTTTTAAAAAAAAAACTAAAAAAACAAAATTATTTTCGAAAAATATTGAAGATTTTAGTAAAAATATTAAAGAAATATTTAAAAGAAATATTTACTTTTCTATAACGTAAAAGTCGACCTTTTTGTTTATATTATAGCTTTTATGTTGCCGAAATTGAATATTTTAGAATAAATAAATAGCAATTTATTTTTGAAAGAACTTTCATTCTCTTCATAACCTGAAAAATTAGTAATATACTTTTTATAAACGTATCTGAGTTGAATTTAATATTATAGGCGAATATGTTTTAACAATAGGCTTTGTCTTCAGTTTGTGAGTTGGCCAATTAAAAGATTTGATTTTTACCTCATACAACCAATAATATAATTAGCGGTTAAAAGGTTAAATGACAAAAGGTTTTAAAGAAAATATATTCTATCCCTTGGGCTAATATAATATTATGATAATGTGCTTAAAAGAGATCATGTGTGAGGTGCTTTGAGCAATTATAAAAGTTTAATAAAACATTTAAAATTAAGGGTTATAGAATATTTATTGATTTCAAGAATAACACGGACAAAAGCTTACTAAGCGACAAAGTGGGATTTGATCAAGGCATTTATTTTATAATAATAATTAAAACAGAGGGAGGTTGGTATTGCTAATAATGAATTTATTAAAGGATGGAGGGTGTGACACATTTAAGTCACGGATGTTTTGTAAAATTATATATAAATAAATAAGAAATATTTGGAATGACTATGGAAGGCATCTCACCACTGACCCATAGGAATGTGCTGCCACGGACAGCTGAAACCTAGCGACTGGGTGACGACTGTGTTTAATTCCCAGATGTGACATTTGAGTACACACTGCCTGGGAACCGCAGGTAACAAAAAGGGAATGGACTTGGCCGTTTAAAATCCTTGGAAAGAAAAACAAAGTGGTCTCAACAACCAATTCATTTACCAGCAATACTAGACTAATGTATATAAAACATACTAGATAGATTCACTTAGATTGGGAAAAATGGCCAATCAAATTCCCAGAAATTCATTTAAAAGGGTCTGCACATTTTTGACGTCAATGACAAACTTTGAAATTAAAGTAGAATAGTATTTTAAAATAGAAAAAGGCATGCTTGCGGGTTTGAAAAGAAAGTATAGATTTATTTACGCAATCATGCATTTGTGGCACATTTTAATCATTGACCTTGCACATACTCTCATATTAGGTTAAAATCAATAAAATGTAGATTTTAAACTATTTGATTATTATATTTATTAAAGAAGATTAGAATAGCCCTTGAACAAGTGATTTGCAAGGTAATAAAATTGGAAATTATTTATAAATTTAAAATATGCCTTAATATCGGCATCTTACTTTCAACAAAGGGAATAATTCACTCGGTCAAAGACTATTTTGACACATTATCATAATAAAATAAAAGAAAGATTAATAAATAGAAAATATTAACCCAAGGATAGAGAGCAAAACTGTTGATTATATTAGAACACGTTACAGGAATACATAAGAAAGTCAAATGAAATAAAAGAAAACAATTTAAACTAGCTGTAGAATGTTAGTTAGGAATCACAAGAGCTCTTGGGTTAATTTGGGGTTACCTCTGGAGAAGCATTTGCAGGTAGATTGATGGTTGGCAGGTTTTATACAATTCAGCAGCAAAATCTGGAATTGTTCATATTTTTGGAAGCAGCAGCAGTTCCAGGGTTCCTTATGTGATAGCTTTCAATGGTCTAGAGCAGCAGCCAGCCATTCCCGAGGGGAAAATAGCCTTCTTGCCGGCTCTACTCCATCATTTCAAGGTTAGCAATTTTGAAGGTTGGGTGATTCATAAGTGAAACTGTAAACATGGTTAATTAATTTGGAGATGAAAACTCGGCTTCAAATTTAAGTTTGCAGGCACATAGCTAAAAATTTCAGGAAAATATATTTTGAAATCTTGCTTGAAGAATATTTTACTAGAATATTTTCACTAGAATAATTTCTCTAGAATCATTTCATTAGCAAATCACTAGAATGGAGAACAAAAGAGAACTCTCCCTCTTATAGTGGAATTGAACAATACAACTGCCCTGGAGTGTTACAAAATATTCGGACTTTGCTTACTTATCAGCTGTAATCAATCCTATCTGAATGTCTAAAGGAATTCAACAAAATTTTAATTAATTTCTATTGATAATTTCCTTGTCGACATTCAAATTACAAACTTGATTTAATTAAAATTACTTTTACTAATTGAAAGAAAACCTTAAGTGGACATCTGCTGTATTTTTAGATAATAATTAAAACTATTGTTCCCACCAGCCCTCATTTATTTTAACAGAAAATATATGGCGTGATTTTAAATTTAAAAGAAATTTATTTTACTTTTTAAATTGCAATATTTGAATCTATTTACTAAACGAATATGAATTTTATTTTAAATCAAAAATATATTACGACTGTAATATATTTTTGTAAATAGATTCAAACAAAATAATTTTAACTAACAATTTATAATTTTGACATAAGTTTTAAAATACATATCACAGTGTGTGTGCAAATACGACTTATATAAACTACTTTTAAATAAATCTAAATTATGTGAACATACACATAATTCATAACATTTTATTGATTTGGGAATGACTTATACTTATATATAACATGAGCGTTGTACTCGTGGTTTAAAATTGGGCAGGATTTTTGGCATATAAGTGCATTGCAGAGACTCTATGATACATTGAGGTTCAAACTAAGGTATGAGGGTAGGAAAATAATATACAATGTGTCATTCTATTGATACACAAAATTAATAAAAACTATTGGACTGAATTGTGAAAAAAAAAAACATTTGTAAAACATTTTAATATGTAGCACTAGATCTTTAAAATTGAAAATTAAGGACATTCATGCCACAGATGATTTTCATAACTTTCTATTGATATAAAAATTGAACACTGATCAAAAACGATAGGAAAAGTATTGATGTTTTCAAATTGAGATGCTGTCAATGTCTGGAAAATTCTGCAGGCAGTAAGGAAAGTAAATAAAATAAAGACATGATCAGGTTAGATCTGAAAACTACCAGATTGAAACTGATTCATTTTGAATAAATCCTAAGACAATCTAACTCATTAAAAAGTGAATATTTTTTGGTAAAGTTGACAATAAAGGAAAATAAGACCGATCTCCAATGAGTTCTGATATACCTTTGTTCATATTGAACTATTGGACTGATAACAAGTTATTCTGGAAAAGTATTGCTTATAGGATCATGGGAAAGATTCAATGTCAACTTAACTGCACCTATCAATGTTGGACAAAGTATTAAATAAGATCTACAGATATTCCTTCCCAAACTAAACTTTGGCCCTAAAAACTGTTTACCTTGTAGATATTCCTTGCCAAACTAAACTTTGGCCCTAAAAACTGTTTACCTTAAGGTTAGCATTGTAATGTTCATAAGCAAGAGCTCTATTACCTATCCTTTTATATACTCAAATATAATTAATTGTACATCTTCACTCAGTGAGCTTATTAGTGACAATGGAAAATTCTCACGTGACCCAATCTGTATTTTTACCTGTTTTGCATTTTGTGTGATGTAAATTCTGTTTGTTTTGTTTTTCACTTTTATAATTATTTATTCAATGATAGATTAAAAATGTTAAATCAAAGAAAAATATTCTACAAGTTTAAACATAGTCCTGAAAGTGTTAATTTAATACAGCTGTTAATATTTTTATATAAAAAATAATTGAGTATTTAGCTTGTAATTTAATACATTCTCTGCTAAGATTAATTAGAAAGAATAAGAATTCTCTAATAATTTACATGTAAAATAAATTCTTATCATTAAATCAAATTATTATCTATTTAAAAATAAATTCTTATATTTAATAAAGTTATTATCTCTTTTAACGTATTTTGTATTTTAAAATCATTTGTGAAACTGAAATAAAAATCAGTTATAATTATATATATAAAAAATACTTGTAAAATATTTAATAATTAAATCACCATTTAAGCTTATGTTCACATTTTAATTAAATATAGCATGAAAATTATTTCATTAAATAAGTAATATTATTAAAAAATTCTAAATCTATAAATTAATTAAAATGTTTATTGCGATATTATTTGTTTTAAAGTTAAATACAAAGTTTTTAATCACTTACTAATATATATATATTAGTAAAGACAAAATGGTCTTTATATAACTTATTGCCATCCTTCAAAGAAAAATTATGAAGAAAAAGAAATTTTTGAGCAATTATTTAACCTTTGTTTTTATTCTAAGTAAGACCATGTAGATACCCATTTCCTGATCAAAAACTAATGGTTAGTTAAACTTGGTTATAACCTGAAAAAGTTAAGTTTATCTAGTATAGACTTGAACCCATGTTATATGTTACTACTATATCATGAGATTTGTGAAAGACACGCACACACACACATATATAGAAAAGGATCGCACACGCACACATTATATAGAAAAGGTTCACATACGCACACACATATATAGAAAAGGTTTACAATATATTATAGAAAAAACCTTTTCGTGACTAATTTCCTAGTGATATATGTTTACAAAAATTCTTTAGATTCAATTAATTGCTACATAATAAATAATTAGCACAAATAATTAGTATTAATTTTGCTATTGGCATCACGTGGTGTCATTTATAGTTTCTCTGACCCACACTTAAACCCACTTGTTACATAAGAAAGTCAATACACATCTAAAATATGCTTTCGCAACTGTTACTAATATGTAGATTCATTATAAAAAATATTTATCAATATTTTTTAAACAGAATCAAGTTTTAATTGTTTATAGTCAAAAATTGCTAAAATATTTAATGTTGTTTCTATTTTACACTTTCTGTAAATTGTGACTCTATAAGTTTTTAAAGCAATGTTTCACTAAAGATTATTTTTAATAAAAGATCCTCAGTGCATATCTCAAAGAATGAAAATTTATGATCATTATTATTAGAGTGGAAATAATTACATTGTGACTGTAACCTTGGCACACTAACCTGGGCTTTGAACATTCCATCATCAGATTTTCAATAAAATGGAAGGCAGAAGAGTTGTGGATTGGAGTAGTTTGAAGCCTGTCCATTAAAGTATGAACATTCGCTATGTTAATATAAAGCTGGGCACTGATTGTATATATGTGTGAAGATAGTAATCTGGACCCGCTGATGAGTGCTGGTTTAGCACGAAATACAGATATTGGTAATTATTTATCTTTTCAACATGTGTGTAATCAAGTGGGTCAGCAATATGAGATGGCGTGGAGAGTTGAGGGTTGTGTAAAAGTCTGAGTTCGAATCCCACATACATTACATATATATGCAGGTTTAAGCCTGTATAGTGTATTAATTTACATTCTGACTTTAAATTTAAAAAATACATTTTTCTGATTACACTATTAACAAAGAACTCTGCATTACTCTATATGATATAAACAGTTGTCAATATGCTAGTAGCTTAGTTTATATCATCATCTAATAAAACTATTCTGATGAAATTAAAGTAACTTATTATCAATTACAAGGTTTGTCTTGGATAATGCTATATGGGGATACAATATCAATAGTGAGATTTATCAAAAGAATATATATATATATATATATATATATATATATATCTATAGACATATATATATATATATTTATATATATATATATATATATATAAATTATTAATCAATGTCTGTATTCCAATTATAATAAAATATATATAACTATTCAAAACAATACAATAATTAATACAGTAACAATATTTTAAACAAATATATACCAATTTAATAGAAGTACTTTCAACTATCTATTAGTCGTTGTCAACTAGACTCAAATTGTATTAGAAAAAACCGTTACAAATGTAAACAAAAGCAATACGTCATACATCAATTTTCCCACAATTCATTAATTTTTATATTGGCTGAATTAATGAATTGTGGCTTTTCACTTTTTATTAACATAGCTTCTTTAATTTTGCGTTTATTATTATTTCTTTCAATACACAGAATTTTAACTTTATTAAAATCAAAATCAAAACCATAATTACATGTTACATTATGATCAAAAAATACTGATGGTGATACATCATCATTTCTAACATTCTCTTGTCTTGATTTTTGCACTCGTTTATATAATAACAAATGCTCCCTTGATCTTTTCTCCAATGTACATCAGATTCCCCAATATATGCCTTTCCACAAAAACATAGCCATTTATATATTGCACAACTTTGATTTAAAATACCACACCTATTTTTTGAATTATTTATTAATCTATTTAAATTAGGAGTAGTATAAAATGCAACTCGACATATATTTTTATATATCTGTTTTATAAATTTAACCTGTTCATTACAAATAAATGGTATTGATATCCAAGTATATTTTATTTTATCAATATCTATAGATCTAAAATATTTCTATTATTATTAAACTTAGTAACAATATTATAAATTAATTTATGATCATATCCAACATTTAACAAATCCATAATAAATACATTTATGTTACTTATTTTATCAGAACTATATTTACATAATTTATTATTCCTAAATAAAAATGATTTTAAACTGGATAATTTATGTGCAATTGGCACATTTGAATACCAAGGAATATATCCTCTTTTTTCAATATCTTTTATTACCATACAATAATCTAATTTATTTTTATTACGTGTAACTTTAATATCTAAATACTGAATTGACTTTTTTTCTTCAAAAGATTTATTCCATTTTAAACCTTCTAAACTATTTAAATGTATTATTCAATGAATTAAATAGTTTAGAAGGTTTAAAATGGAGTAAATCTTTTGAAGAAAAAAAGTCAATTCAGTATTTAGATATTAAAGTTACACGTAATAAAAATAAATTAGATTATTGTATGGTAATAAAAGATATTGAAAAAAGAGGATATATTCCTTGGTATTCAAATGTGCCAATTGCACATAAATTATCCAGTTTAAAATCATTTTTATTTAGGAATAATAAATTATGTAAATATAGTTCTGATAAAATAAGTAACATAAATGTATTTATTATGGATTTGTTAAATGTTGGATATGATCATAAATTAATTTATAATATTGTTACTAAGTTTAATAATAATAGAAATATTTTAGATGCTATAGATATTGATAAAATAAAATATACTTGGATATCAATACCATTTATTTGTAATGAACAGGTTAAATTTATAAAACAGATGTATAAAAATATATGTCGAGTTGCATTTTATACTACTCCTAATTTAAATAGATTAATAAATAATTCAAAAAATAGGTGTGGTATTTTAAATCAAAGTTGTGCAATATATAAATGGCTATGTTTTTGTGGAAAGGCATATATTGGGGAATCTCGATGTACATTGGAGAAAAGATCAAGGAGCATTTGTTATTATATAAACGAGTGCAAAAATCAAGACAAGAGAATGTTAGAAATGATGATGTATCACCATCAGTATTTTTTGATCATAATGTAACATGTAATTATGGTTTTGATTTTGATTTTAATAAAGTTAAAATTCTGTGTATTGAAAGAAATAATAATAAACGCAAAATTAAAGAAGCTATGTTAATAAAAAGTGAAAAGCAACAGTTGATAAATAGACAGACAGCCAATATAAAAATTAATGAATTGTGGGAAAATTGATGTATGACGTATTGCTTTTGTTTACATTTGTAACGGTTTTTCTAATACAATTTGAGTCTAGTTGACAAGACTACATAGATAGTTGAAAGTACTTCTATTAAATTGGTATATATTTGTTTAAAATATTGTTACTGTATTAATTATTGTATTGTTTTGAATAATTATATATATATATATATATATATATATATATATATATATATATATATATATATATATATATATATCACATCCAAACTACCCCAAATCTAAAATTAAACCAGACCAGCATAAAAATCATATTAAAACACAACCTAAGGTTTCACTGCTACAAGCAGACTTCTCAAGTGTAAAGAACTACAAAAAAAAACTACACAATATATATACTATTAAAAACTACCCACAAATCCATTCACTTCGCAGTGAAACCTTAGGTTGTGTTTTAATATGATTTTTATGCTGGTCTGGTTTAATTTTAGATTTGGGGTAGTTTTGATTTTATATTGACTAGTTTGGCTTTATGCTTGTAATGTTTATATATATATATATATATATATATATATATATCATAGTTGTGATAATATATATATATATATATATATTATCACAACTATGATGTTTTATTGATAACCAATTAATCTACAAGTATAATCTAAAAATGATTATGATCTATATATATAAAATTCCCTATTTTCTCGTTTTTTTCTTCATATGTCAAATGTGTTGACCAGGAAGCGAACCTGGGCCAACTGCTTGGAAGCCAGCTATGCTAGCCACTAGGCCACCAATGCTTGATGTTGTCTGAATGGTAAATGTAAGAGTTTTCCCATGAATTTTTGTCCATAAGGCTGCCATGTGTCATATTCACAACCAATTTTTAAAAAATATTACATTTACATGAAGGAAATAATTCCACCATTAATAAAAAAAATGCTCAGGAAAAAATCAGTACATGTGCTTTTAACTACAGAGGTATAATCATGAAGAAAATGTGATTAAAGGACATAAATTCATGTATGAAATGTAATATTTAGTGAGAGAGAAAAATAGATGCTATAGTAATGTATTTACGTTTAGTTTTGGTTAGCATATTATTGTATTAGTAATTCCACTATTAATAAAAAACGCTAAAAAAAAACATCATGAAGAAAATGTGATTTCAGTACATAAATTTATGTTTGAAGTGTAATATTTAATGAAAGGAAAAATAGCTGCTATAATAATGTATTTAAATTTAGTTTTGGTTAGCATATAATTGAGTTCAAAATGATGGCCTTTTCAGGCAGGCCACATTTCTTACGGTTAATAAATCATTAAAATATTTTGTTGGGTTTTACTGAGGTTTTAGCCTTATATAAGTATTGCATGCTGACATTGTGCTTAATATGAATTAATATTTACAACTTTAAATTGATTCCAAATATTTCTAAATTTAATATCTGAATATTGACTCGTTGTGAACCGTAAGATTTCGCGAATGTTAATGTTTAACAGAAATAGTGGACTTAATCAGTGAAGAATTTATTAGCTTCATGCTCCCAAATCAAAATGCTTTAGATTTGTCCATATAATTAAGAAAATAGGTTGAGAGATAAGAGGTCCCTCTTATCTTTATAAAGTTGAATCTTGCATTATGATTTGTAGAGGTCTCTCTTGCTAAAATTAAGCACTTAAGGTGCATGTACTGAGGTTTTAGCCTTATATAAGTATTAAATCTTTTAAAAAAATTGTTAAAGCAACCATTAAAAAAATCCATTGCCTATTTAGACTGGATTAATCTGATATGTTTATGTTTACCGAGATGAATAGCACGGTTATTTATGACGTTTTATTTATATTTCTAGTTCAGTAGTATGCTTATATAATTACATTCTTGAAGCATACAATCACTGTTCTATCTCTATTAATGGTATTGAGAAATTAAATATTACATTGATACATATATAGCTGGAGGTGTCAAGATTATTTGCCTTTATTTATATTGTACGTAGGTTGCACATTATCTTTCACAAATGGTAGTTATTTTTATGATATTCTAATGCCAAACTATATCAAGGTATATAATAACTTAATAATTTCTTAATCTATAAATTAAGAGTGATATTATTTTAATCTGCTCCAATTTTATCAATAATTATTCTGTTTAAAATTTGACTGTATCATTTATAAGCATTTCTGAAAGTTATTAGACTGACTAATAAAAACACAACCAATCTGCCTTACTTTTTACGTTTTCAATGCTTATTTTATTAAATTTAAATTAATTCATCTGGAAGTTTCGACTACTCAGCAATCTTTCTCAGAACTACAAAGTTTATATAAATACATAAATATATCTGTCAGATGGATTAATTTTAATTTAATAAAATAAGCATTGAAAAAAAAGTAAAAAGAAACATGGATTTGTTGATTTTTTATAATCTGATCAATGCTTAAAGAAAAGTAAGTGGATAATATACTTTATGAAGAAGATAAAATCTAATAAAAAATACAAAATATCATATTTGCCTTGCAATAAATCACCATGCTTATAATTTAGTTATACGGTGTAGTTATTGTCAACTTATAAAATATCCATAATCTCTTGAATACATTGATAAGGGATTATCAATTGCATAATAGAATTTTCATTGCTGCTACTATATTGTTTGAAAAATATAAGTTTAGATAAGATAACTTGTGATATACTTAATCTCGATTTATACAAGAAAATTCAGAGAGCTTAATACATATGATTATAAAAAGCATAAGAACAATTCAGACCTACAGACACAATGATACCCTTATATTATTAGTCTTTAAAACCTAGTGACAAAGAAGTAATGGAGAATTAAGTATATAGGAGTAGGTATGCATCACTTAAACACTATGTCATATATATAAAATTATACCTTTTCAAGCAACGTATTTTTAATTTATTTATTTACACCTCTTACTCAAGATTATTTCACTATCAAAGAAATAATTTATCATGCAGCAATCGGGCTTTCATTTTTTTATAGTCTGATGTTGATTTTCCATTAAATCATATTCACGATTCTAGATGTTTCCCCCTAAAATTTGATAATTTAACAATAGTCTCAGGGTGTTCCATTTTAATATTATCTTTGGCAGAAGTGAAAAAAGGTACAGCTTTAGATCATTAAGGATTTCATTAAATTAAATTATTTTGTTTATTAACACGGATTCTTTCAATTGAATAAATTTTACAGTTAGGTTAGTGGGTACCCAGCAATAGTCCACTAATTTGCTTTTTGTCATAATTTTGACAGCAAATAGGAATATCATTCTCCACCATAAAAATCAAAATCATCTTCATTCGTCATCTATAAATTTGTCATTATTTTAATGTTAAATAATTCAAATATGACACTATTTCAGTTTTATGACTCTATATAAGATGCATGAATATATATGTTACATATTTTTATAAAGGTTCAGTTGATTATTCAAACTTATAGCAAATTGTTCTGGAATAGTATAAGAGTATTACTCTTGAAAGTATTTAAAATGAAGAGTATAATCAGGAAAGTGTATTATCCAAAATCAGATTACAAATGTACATTTTTGGGAGAGAAAAATATTTAATATACATTTTTAATTATTATAAACTCTTTATAATCGAATATTAAGGAAAAGTAATAGCTAAAATTCAAAACTTTTATATCGCACTAAATTTGCTTTCAGCAGACTACTCCAGAATCACAATGCTGTTTTGTTTATCTGTTGAAAATTATGCTTATATATGGATGTAATTTATTATGCAAATGAGGCATTTACATATTTCATTTTTCAACAATGGAACGCTAAACCAAACAGCACTGTCATTCTGGAAATGATCTGCCCAATGAATGCTTAGTACAATATACAAATTTTGAATATTAACTATTACCTTTTTTTAATGCTCGATGGTAACGAGTTAATAATAATTAAAGAAAAAAGAAATATAATTTAGAATTATTTAATATATTCTTTTGTTTATATCATTTTTTTAATAATAAAGAGAATGAAAATAGCTGAAATAGGTTTCTATTATGCCTCTTTCTAGAAATTAATAAAGTGGCAGGACAATAATATCATGGTTAATGCAGAATATTTCAGTTAATAAAATAATAAAAAGAACAATAACAACAATAAGACAAGCGTTGCTAGCCGAGAGGTCAGAGCAGTCGCCTTGCAAGCAAGCAGTTGGTTGCAGACGGTTGTTGAGGGTTCGTCTCCGGCCAATGCTATGACATATGGAAAAAAAACAATAAGGATAAAAATAAAACCTATTGTGTTAAAGTAATAATAATAATACTAAAAGTAGTAGCATCAACAATAATAGCAACAGCAGTAATAACAGTGGCAGTAGCAATAGCAGCAGCAATAGTAATAGCAGTAGTAGTAGTAGCAGCAGTGCTAGCAGTAGTAATAGTTGTAGTAGCAGTAGCACCAGTATCAGTAGTAATGGTAGTAGTAGCAAGAGCAACAACAGCAGTTGTAATAGTAGTAGCAGTAGAAATAGTAATAGTAGCAATAGTAATAATAGTAGTAATGGTAGCACAGCAATAGTAGTAGTAGTAATAGTAGTAGTTACAACAGTAGCAGCAGTAGTAGTAATAATAGTAGCAGTGGTACTAATAGCACAGCAGTAGTAATAGTAGTAGTAACAGCAGTAGCAGTAGTAATAATAGTAGTAGCAGCAGCAGTAGTAGTAATAATAGTAACAGCAGTAGTAGTAGCAGTTACAGCTATAACAGTGGCAGTAGCAATAGCAGCAGCAATCAACTGTTTTACAGCTCAAGAGTTTATAAGAAATTCAATTATTGGAAGTGACAGTGCTAGAGTTGCATTTCGTAGATCTTCACCTTTAGAGTCTCCACTCTACAGCACCAACCAATGCAGGGTATTTCAAGTAATAAAGGTATTTTTCATGCTTCAAATCTTAATTATTTTATTCTTTATTATCATTTGTAACTTATTTATTGACTCTTTGTGATATATATCATATTGATTATTATATAGCTTTCCTACCTTAATCTACTCCTTATAAATATACTACAGTAACATAAAAAGGGATAATATAACATTGCATTTCTTATCTAGCACTTCTTTTACTTGGAATAATGCACTAATGGCTGATTTTTTTTTGGAAAGCTCTATATTATGAATGTAGTCCAGTTCTGAACCACCTCAAATTTATTGAATCTGGAAAACCAAATATTGAAAATGGAGGTATTTAGTCACTGCTTGTATCAAGTTTATCTCAGTGAGCAGAGTAAAAACTTATTCATTAAATATTATACAATTAATTCCTAGCTCTATTTGGTGAATGAACAGCTCTTGACAATCTCAACAACAGATTACAGAACGAATTAATCAATTGTATGTTTAGTGTATTTTTTGTTTTATTGAGATGTTCTATTTATATAGCGAAGTTGTTTATAAGAAACCTGATGGCAAAGAAATTTAAAAAATTTTAAAAGTCATTAAATATAAAGATTCTTTTCAACAGAAAACAATTCACAAGCAAATGAATCTTTCCAATTAAAAAAAATCTCAAGGCCAAATTCAAAGAATGGTTAATTACACATACATGTGATAAAAAATATTCTAAATATGATATATCAGTTTGGTTTGGAATATTACAAAAAAGAATTTAGCGTCTTAATAAGTGAAACTGTGATTAGTTTCTATATTATTAACTGCTGATTGTTTTATATTTGTCACAGCTATGTTAGCAGCCATTCCTAAATAATTATAGGTTTTCTAACTCTGAATGAAACTGAGCACTGGTTATATATATATGTGTGGGAGATGATAATCTGGACCAACTGATGAGTGCTGTTTTAGCATGAAATACGTAAATTGGTGATTATTTATCTTTTCTACATGTGTGTGGTCATGTGTATCAGTTGTATGAGATAGTGTATAGTTGGTGGGTGCTTGAAAGTCTGAGTTCAAATCCGCTATATTTACAATTAAGCTCCAGGCTTGTGAAGAGTGTCTGGTTTTCAAATATTTACATATGAAGCTTGAATCCTGTCCATCCTCTTTCTATGTATTTAAATGGATAAGGTCCTATACATGAGGGGTCAGAGTGACTTCAAGTCAACATGGGTGTGGCAATAATGTTGGCATCAACATGGGATTTGGGCTTTCCATCTTCAGATTTTCAATGATATGGATGGCTGAAAAGTTGGAGGTTGGTGTAGATTGAAGCCTGTCCATTAAAGTGTGAGGATTTGCTATCTTAATATAAACTGAGCACTGATTATATATATGTGTGGGAGATGATAATCTGCACCAACTGATGAATGCTAGTTTAGCATGAAATACGTATATTGGAGATTATTTATCTTTTCGACATGTGTGTGGTCATGTGTATCAGTTGTATGAGATAGTGTGGATAGTTTGAAAGGTGCTTGAAAATCTGAGTTCAAATCCCCTATACTAACTCTGAATGACAAAAAACAATGATGTGGAGAAAAAAAAATTTAGGCACGGAAAAGGCAAAAAAAAATTGAGGTTAGAATTGCTGCGAATATTATTGAAAGATGGAAATGTGGTTGGACAAATCCATAATACAATATTATAATTATAAATTTATTAAACGCACATTGATTACGTAAGTAATATTTACTGATATTAAGTGAAATGTCTGATAGCATGGGAGACACAATAAACTATCACTCTGCTGGTCTCAATGACATAGCAAATAATTATTTTTAATGTAAAATATGAATTTATTAGATTATTTTTGTCATTTATCAATTTTCCAGTTCTTTAAGAATTTGAATATTTACATGGCAACATTTAATTTCAGTCAGTTCAAATTTGAACAGTTGGTAGAGTGTTCGACTTGGCATTGAAAGGCGCAGGATCGATTCTGCTAATCGCAGGTTTGGTGCTCAATTTTCTTATGAATTCTTGAGCAATAAGGTCATAATGCCCTTTTGTTTATACCTATAAATAATGTTCCGTTTAATAAAGTCTTTAATAAATATTTATTACGTGGACAAAAAAAAGTACATGCTCGAAATAAAAGATTTCTAGCTTACAACAAATTCTTTGGAAAATGTTTTCATGTTAAATTGTGATTAATTAAACCAATTTTAACTAATTGACAAATTAATAAACATAATTGTTATATAAATTATGAATTGAAGAATAAAAGTTTGAACGTCACCATCTTCATTCCCCACGCCCCAAAAAAAAGTAATAAAAATAATGAAGAAAAACTAATTAAAAATTAGTCGCACGAAAGTGAAAATATTAGAGTTAATAGATTTTTGTAAGAAAAGCAGCAAATTAAATACAGCAGATATTTTAGTCAAAAATTAATCCACTCCCTATCCCCAATTAAAAAATAAATTTACAATTAATCTGCCCATCCCTCGTATATGTATTAAATGGATTATGTCATGTACATGAGGGGTCAGAATGACTTTATATCAACATGGGCGTGACGAGAATCTCGGCCTCATGGAGGCCTTTAAGAGCGTTCCATCATCAGGTTTTCAATGGGATGGACGGTTGAAGAGTTGGAGTATGGAGTGAATTGAAGCCTATCCATTAAAGTATGAAGATTGGCTATCTTAATATATATCTGAGCACTTATGCATATATGTGTAGAGATGATAATCTGGATCAACTGATGATTGCTGTTTATTGGTGATTATTTATATTTTCGACATATATGTGTTCAATTGTATCAGTGTTATGAATTAGCGTGGAGAGTGGTGGGTCAGTTGAAAGTCTGTGCTCATATACCCTATATATTACATATATTGATACAAGTATATAATAAGCCTGTATTTTAGTTATATTACATTAAATAACAATTTTATAAAACAGGGTAATTATAAATATAGCACATAATAGCCTACGATATGACATTATTATCCATGACTTTACACATCATCAAACAACACATTAATGAGATTAATGCATCTACACCAAAAGCATATATGTGTTAAGAATATTTATATGCTGAAGACAAGACTAATATTTTTTTTAGTTATTTTAACCAATCAAAACACGTCTTTATTAAAAACACTAATCTATTCTACTCCAGAGACATCTGTTGATAAATTTGTGCAATTAATGAACATTAGATAAAAATGTGGGTTTTTTTTTCAAATCTTTAGATTAATTTTTAGATATTGGCTTTTTTCAATAAGGATCATCCTAATTGATGTGATGAGTTATTAAGAATGAATCTTATATTAATTATTATAGGATAAATTATTTCTGAATCCCACATTTCTTATCAGTTTTTAAGGGAATGTGCAAAAAGTTATTTGCTGTCCTCGCCATTATTCATTATGGAATCAATAATATAACAAATGTTTTTGTCTTTGAAAACCACTGTGGTACTTCAAAAATCAAAAGAATTGGACAAGAAAAATGGCTGATCCAATTTTTATTTCTTTTAAATAAATAATGTGAATGTTAAAATTGTATAAGATTTCAAAATAAGAGTCACAGATCACATGACCCAATTCTCTTAAGCTTGTAAGATATAATTGGCAATCCTCATTGATTGTATAAGATTTGTCTTTCAGAAATAAGTGATCTAAAAAATATGGTCATTTTTCAGTCATATGCTACACCATATTATCAGCAGTACAAAAACACTTCCTTAGCTATTGAGGTACAGATTGTATAATTGTTTACAAATACTACATTAAGAAAAGATTTATAAATGAATTTAATTGAAGTACTGATTAATTATGAAGGTAGTTTTTTTTCTCCATGTATACTAGTCATTTGACTGGATTATACCCTGGTAACAAAATAATTATATATGTTTTTATTCAAATTTGAGACTCTCTTAACTCACTTTACATAAAAATTGTATTGATATTGTAGATGCTAAAAGTATTCAACTAATCTTTCGATCATAAAGTGTTTGGGTTGATGAATTGAATACAGGATTTAGAATCAGCAAGACACTGTTTATTTAAAGTATTTAAAAAGATCAATATGCAATAAATAAAAGATGAATTACCATAATATTAAAATAAAAATGTAAATTATTATTTAAATGTACCAATCCATATTGTAGGATGAATTATTCTGTTCTACTTAATATAAATTGCCTTTTAACCTTCCTGTATTCTGACAGATTTCTTTGTTCTCACTAGATTTAAGATTTCATTTTGATATTAAACCATTATTATTTATCAGAATATAATAAATCTGCCCTCATTTGATAAGATTTCATTTTGATATTAAACCATTATTATTTATCAGAATATAATAAATCTGCCCTCATTTGATAGATACTTTTGTTTAGAAATTAAACAAATTTTTAAAAATCACATTTGATTTCCAGAATTATTTTTAAAATTTGATTCTAATCAAAACAAAATGCTGTCATGTCATCAAATTTTAGGCAGAGTCGATTTAATTTGCAAAATGAATGAAATCTTCTTTATTTGATGCTTGTTTTAAAAATGTGAATGAATTATTTTTAATAACTACTAAATTATCAATTTATGCTTTAAAGGTTTAAATTTTTTTTTATAATTTTTACAATATCACTAAATAATTTAACAATCTGCTGTATAACATCATTTCTAGACAGTTGATAGAGTTAAAAGTAATACTATTTATAAACTTGGACTTATTCTTTTGATTATAATATAATCTTTTCTTTTTTACAGACTTAAATATGTTCCCATATGTTTTTATATTGAAAGTAATTCTTTCCTTTTTATTATTTTAAGCAATAACTTTAACAAATAATAAACTAAAGATTAGCCTTTCAAGCTAATGTACATGTGCTTTTTATGAATGTTAATAATAATAAATGAATACTTTCATTTCCAACACAGGATAAAGTCTTTGCAAAGAAATAAATAAATCACTTATTCATTCAACCCAAATGCTTATATATGGGCAAATCTTAAGTACTGGATATGAAAGCGTGAGGATAAATCAATCACTTTAAATTACTGTTTACTATGTCTGAACGAATAATGAAAATTTATATAAAAGTTAATCAATGAGTTTAATTTACCATTTGTAATATCCATTAGATGCACTCAATATCACAAGCATTAATGATTCAAACTTTTATACTATGAAAGCGGATTTTAAAAACTGCTTTCAAAGTAATGATAAATTAATTTTTGAGAGATTGAGTATCCTTAACCCTTTTCCCGCGCTCGACGAGGCTCCTCGTCGACATCTGAAATCACTCTAACTCAGTTCGTTTTCATACGATAAAATTCGTTAAATACGTATTGAATTCGTTTTTAAAAGTTCTGTACGATGGTGACATTTTCCGATTTATTTTAGAAGTAAAAAATAGAAAAAAACGCATTTAAACTTAAACAAAGAAGGAACATTATTTGTGATTGGTTCTTAGCATGCTCTCAGCCGAAAAAGACATTCTGATTGGCTGGAAAGAACAAAGAAACTGCCTGATCAAAGAAAATAAAGAAAAACGCTGAGATTTTCATTTCGAATACGATTTAAATTATTATTAAATAATATTTATGGAAATTAAACATAATTTTCAGAGAGAATAATAAAAAAACAAAATTATTTTCGAAAAATATTGAAGATTTTAGTATAAATATTGAAGTTGTAATAAAAAGAAATATTTACTTTTCTATAACGTAAAAGTCGATCTTTTTGTTTACATTATAACTTTTATGTTGCCGATATTCAATATCTTAGAATAAATAAATAGCAATTTATTTTTGAAAGAACTTTCGTTGTCTTCACAACCTTAAAAATTAATTATATACTTTTTATAAACGTATCTGAGTTGAATTTAATATTATAGGCGAATATGTTTTAACAATAGGCTTTGTCTTCAGTTTGTGAGTTGGCCAATTAAAAGATTTGATTTTTATCTGATACAACCAATGATAAAATTAGCGGTTTAAGGGTTAACTTTGTTTTTAAAAACAATGCAGTATTAGTCTTGAGGGACTGGAAAAGAGATTGGGTATTATATTGAAAAGCATCTAATATATTAAAACCATTTGAAATGTTCACAAAACACTTAAAGATCAATATGAGTCATCATTAAAGAAAGTGATCAGTGATATCAGGAAAAACAAACTTCTGCAGTTAGTTCCAATTGTTTGATGAATGGGGGACTGGAAATGAGATTGCATACTATATTAAAAAGCATCTGATATATTAAAAACATTTGGAATTTTCACAAGGCATCTAAAGATCAATAAGAGTCATTATTAAAGAAAGTAGAATGACCAGTGATATCAAGAAAACAAACTTCTGCAATTAGTTCCATTTGTTAGATGAATATGCTCGAACAGATTGCGAACAATATTGAAACATATAGTAAGGCCTAGGAAAACTAAGCTGTGTATGTAATCACATATTAGCATATAGTTTTTTAACTAAGTACTACATCTATTTTTCACAACAATGTATAAATATGGAAGAAATTAAAATGTGGATAATAAAATATCCTCATTCAGGAAATCAAAATCTAGTTTGAATATACTTTTTATCAAAAAAGGATCCCTGCATTAACTAGCTTTACACTATGATAAACTTTCCTTGTACAATGGTGAATGGACAACTTTGATAGAATCAACCCATTTAGTTTCTTAGGAATATCACACGATCATCATTCCTTATTGGGAACAATTACCATTTGTGATTGATCTAAAGATTGACCTTAAATTTTCTGTCAAAGACTATACTATTGAATGATCATGTTATCAAACTAAAGGTAATATTTATCGATTGACTGGGAGAACAATCTATGTTAAGGTTTCATCATTTTCTACAATCTTAAGGCAAGAGTCAATAATGGTATCCAAATTTAAAAATGAGGTTTTTTTAAATAAGTAAAATATTTACCCATCCCCCATAATTTAAATAAGAGATAGTTATAAAAAACATATTTATTATTGTTTAATAAAAAAAGCATACGGCATTGTTTCTCAGGAGGTCATAAGAAGTTTGAGCATCAGACCATCAAGTGCCTAAATTGATCCTGGGACTTCCCGATATTGTCAGATATTCTACCAATGGTATCAAACTGTGCAGGATATTTTTTTGATGTTGTCTGAATATGAATTGGTTGTCAATAATAGAAAAATCTAATATTTCATATATATATATAATAAAGGCATAATTTTCACATTTTTTCAGAAAATTCCAGTGCAGTCAATGTGGAGAAGAATATGTAGGAAAAACAGGACAATAGTTATATATCTGAAAAAGCTAGAAGAGTAAAATAAAATAAAATTTGTACTTCCAGTTGAAAATTTTACTTAGAATGAATGATCATATTTAAAAAATAAATTGTCCACAACAATTCTACTTAACTGACTACAGGAAAATTTTATTTTATTCATGTTAGAAAAAGTATACAGAAATCTGAGCTCATGATCCCGCTGCTTGAGTTTTGAGCTATGTGACACCCAAGACATACTTTGATTTATTCATAATAAAAAATGTAACAGCAATTTTATTATTTATAGCATGTATTTTTAGTGGTAAAATGTTTTAGTTTTATTAAAAAATTTATGCCATACTTTGATAAAGTATTGCAGAAAATCATCATCCATTTTCTAAAATATACCAATTTATAAAGGTTTTATATGTTTACAATTAAAATTAATTAGAGGGGATTTGAACCCAGACTTTCAAGCTCCCTTTAGTCATCCATTCCATCTTATAGAATTGACCCACACAATCACATACATGCAAAAAACATAAATCATCTCCAATATACACCATTTTATGATGAACTAGAACTCGCCAGTTTGTCCAGATCATCATCTCACACTTACATACACACACACACACACACACACACACACATATATATATATATATATATATATATATATAGTTAGTCAGTATTCAGTTTATATTAAGATAGCAAAGCCTCAAACTTTAATGGACAGGCATCAATAGAAATCTTTAGATATTTATTTTTGTTATTTTAATTTTTTTTTAATTTTGTTAATTTAGTAATAATATCAAAAAATATTTGATATTATTTTTGATTTTAATATTATAACATTGTATGATAATTTTTAAAATAGGATTTAATTAAAGGAAATTTGAACCCAGACTTTCAAGTTCTCTTTAGTTATCCACAGAAAGTCTGTGTCAACTGTAGCTGACATTTGTGTTCTAATTTCCTCTAAAACTAATTCATTCCTACAAATTGTCCATTTTTTTTACTTATCAATCTGTCTGCCTTTATTTATTTCTCTCTCTCTCTCTCTCTCTCTCTCTATATATATATATATATATATATATATGAAAAATAATCCCAGTACTAACCCTAAACTGAAATAAAAATCCTAATATTAAATCACCCCATATGAGATGATGATGATATGAGATGCACTGTGATTTCTCTTTTATTGGAGTCAGAAATCTGTCAGGTACCATGCTCAGAGAAACCTGTTCGGCCACTTTACCTTCTGGTTCCATTCCCCAATTTCCTATATTCGTCTTTATCTTGCTCCATCCCATTTCCATAACATAATCTTTGTCAATGCCATTGTCTTTATATCTAAATCCCCCTTATCTTTTTCCAGACCTAGCCTAAAAACCAAAAACCTGTATTCTGTATAATTACTTTGTTTATATTTATTCTCCCACAACTTCATTATTTGTACCCTTTTTACTTACAAGCATTTACATTCAATTAACAGATGCCTAATATTTTCTATGCCTTCCTTACAGTACTTGAAGACTAAATCACCTACATTTTTCCATTTACATGCATATTCCCTTGTTGTTAATGATCCTGTTTGAGCCTTAAACAGTAAACTATTTTTATTCTTATTATCATAAATTAACTCACACCCAGTATTCTGTTCTATATATATTTTAAATCCCTTTTACTCTCCATACTAGTTCTCCAGCTCTCCAACTCCCTATTCCTTATTAATGAATCTATTCTTCTATCCCATTTTTTGCAACTATTACATTCAATAATTCTCCTAACACAATCATCCCACTTTTTGTATAAGTATACTGACATAAATTCTTTAGCCAAATCTTTTGCATACTATATCACCTTTCTCACCCATCTTGTTGCCTTCCCTTTACTCATAACCCAATTAAATACTATTTTGGATATTCTCTTATCCATAAACTGCAATCTACTGAACATTTTCATTTTGCTTTTTCCATCTCTCATATAAAAGCTTGACCATCCTATTTCTTATTGAGTTGTCTCCTTTGTGATCCACATATCTGCATCTACTGCATGTCTTCCTACATCTCTTTTTACTTTTTCTAAGTAATCTACACCTCTTTACTAACACATAAATGCATCATTGTCATATGTTAACCCTGATACTGCCACTCCCTTCCATACAATTGTAGCCACATCATATTTATTATATGAAAACACAGTTAATTTCTTTATCAGTCCCTTTCATTTGTTTGCTTCATTTATCAATTTTTTCTCCCATTCATCCAAGAAATTTCTCTGATTACCTAAGAAAATTCCCAAATAGTTATATCTATTCACCACACAACTTTATATCCCCCAATAAAAATTCTTTATCTTCTCTTTTCCCAGTACTAATCATCATTACTATTGATTTTTTTCCGCTAAACTTAATCCTCATTTCTTTACCCACCCTTGCACATGTCATCAGCATAACTTCCATATCTTCCCTTCTTTCTGTGCACAAGATCTCATCCATGAATAAAATCCTCAGTAATGTATATACTTCCTTGCCACCTATTAATGGTATCTCTACCTTTCTTCTTAATTTTTCTATTGCTTTCTCCATTTCTCTCAAATACAACAAAAACAAAATAGATGACATAGGGCATCTTTGCCTTAGTCCCACCCCATTTTTAACTTTAACTGCTTCTATACTCTCTAACTGATATGTATAATAATTATTTTCATACAATCTCATAATAAGATCCACTAAGGCTCCATCCATTTCCAAATCTACTTAACTTACTTGTAATCTATTTTTATTTACTCTATCATATGCCATCTCTATATATATAAAAACCATATATAACTGTCTACCTGTATTTCCACTCATATCTATAAGATGTGTAACTACAAATAAACTATCTCCTATATGCCTATCTGATTGAAAACCTTCTTCGCATTTCTCCCACTCTATTATGTTTTTCCATCCAATTTGCAACTCTTCCAGCCATCATATATGCGAAAACTTTATATAACATTGACGTTACCATTATTGTTCTATAATTACTTAACTTTCTATGATCCTTAGCCTTTCCTTTAAATAGTAGTAGCTTTACTCTTGTATTACTACAACTATCCGAAAAATCTCTCCTGTGCCGTCTTATTAAAACATGGTAATAGATTTAATTTTGCCCAATGTCCTAAATTCATTACCATCTCTGCTGCCTATCCTTCTAAACATCTTGCCTTTCCATTCTTCAATTTCTTCCCTGCCTCATTCAGTTCATTTTCTGTAAACCTAATATTTTCATTAATATAAGCTTTCATTACAAAGAAATCAAGTCATATGTCACACGACCTAATTTAATTACAAAGAAATCAAGTTATATGTCACATGACCTAATTTAACAAGCTTGTATTACAAATGTTATATATAGAGCTTGCAAATAAGCTCTTAACAAGTTTTGCAGAATATCCCAACCCCAGACCAGTTTCTATTACTGGCTTCCTCAGTGAGGTATTAGAATATTCATGTTTGTTATCACTTTGTTTTTCACATCCAATATCTTTTCTATATTATTACATATTTACACATGGTTAAAAAATTCAGAACTGACCTCTATGAAATAAATAGATTAAAGTCTGTATTTTATATAAATATTGTTTATGTATCAAAATGGGAAATTTTTTGATGTATGTATTTTTCCAGTTCATACATAAATATCTAAAACTTGAGCACTTAACAAAATATAATACATAGCTATCATGCCATACAAAAGAAATATATATCAGATATTCATGTTAATAGAAGAGCAATACAGAGACTTCAGACTATTGAGAGATGCATGTTGGGAGTAACAAGAAGAGGTCAAAAACGCTATATATGGGTAAGAGAACAAACAGGTGTTACTGACCTCATTGAAAAAATTAAAAGACTGAAGTGGAGTTGGGATGGACATATTGCTAGAAGAGATGATAATAGATGGACAATTGAAATCTTAAACTGGATTCCAAGAGATTGTAAAAGAACCAGAAAGAGATCATATGTGAGATGGATGGATGAAATAAGAAAGTGTGCAGGAGTGATGTGGAGAAGAGAAGGTAAAGATCGGAGAAAATGGATTGAACTTGGAGAGATCTTCATCCTGCAGTGGATTGATAATGATTGATGATGATGATGATGCATGTTAAGAATAACAAAGAATGATTCAAAGCTAAAAAAGAAAACAGATAGTATTGATTTTCTGAAAAAATGAAATTGAGGTAGATACATTTTTAGGGAATTATATCAAACAGGCAGTTAAAATCTTGGACTAGGTTTTAAAAAATGACAACAAACCTAGAAACCACATATGAAATAGATTAATGAAACACAAAGGTCTGCTGGAGTGATCAATATTTATTGACAGTGATGATGATGATGAACATTTAATAAAATAATGTAAATTATAGATATTTTAATTTTCATTATCTGAGAATTGAAGGAATTTTATATTTATCACTTTTAGGTTTTTGATTACAATTTCTGCTCCTTCCCTAATTTAGACATTTTCTTAATCCCCTTTTTCTTCTTTCAAGTTTCTAACTTCTCTTTGTATTATCTGTTAGTATTTACTTGTTTCCGGTTTTCTATTGTCTCCAATCCTTTTTTCTTTTTTTTAAAGTAAAATAATAAAACATTTTCTTTAAAAATATACTTGATTCACTTTTTTTTTTTTTAATTAGATGATTTTTCTTAACCCTTAATTTTTTAGCATTTTAATTTCGCATCGAAAACTGAACTTCCGCAATTTAAAATACAAAAAATATATATTCATTATAAAAATTTAAATAAATATTTAATATAAACAAACAAATTAAGATACACAGCTTTAGCAAAATGTTAATTTATTTTTTATGAGGTTTATCTTCTTTCCAAGCGACAGCACTTTGACTTTAAAATAGATTTTTTTTTATATAAACCAGGGCATCATAGGAGACAATCAACCTCTGAAACATGGTTTTGTTAGATAAAGCATTTTTAAATATATTTTAATAAGGTGAATTATAATTTTAAAACAGAAAAGAATAAAGCATAAAACTGACACATAAATTAATTCGCTTATCTTCGGAGCGTTTTTACAAATCAACGCATTTCACTCAAGCAGAACCGTTTCTATGTAATTTGAATTTAGTTTTCCTTTTAGGGGAGGGGGAGAATGAAATCAAAATCACATATACTTGATTTTATTTAATCTTTTTTTTTTGTCAAAGATTGATATGGTGATTCTTTCAGCATCAAATATTTTCCACTTTGTAAGTTATTCCGGAGAATATTTTCTAAAGGTCAACGATTGTCACAAACTATAGATTATTATCTATGCTTTCTCTTACTTCGCAACTCTAATTCATCGCTAGCTTTCTTGTGACATCAGACTAATGTCCAAATCAATGAAAGTGTGAAAAACTATTTGATTTAAAGACTTTTTTTGAAAGATGTTAAACTAAAATAAAAGTCTTTTTTTTTCTACAGCGTTTTTTTTTTTTTTAGTATATAAATGAAAAATGGTTTTTTTTTTTTTAATTTATGTCATCTTGCTTATAGCTGAAACACAGGCTTATTATATATCTGTGTCTACATATGTAATATATAGGGTATATGAGCACAGACTTTCACACAACCCACCACTTTCAACTCCATCTCATACCCTTGAACACATATATGTCGAAAAGATAAATAATCACCAACATACGTATTTCATGGTAAACCAGCAATCATCAGTTGGTCCAGATTACCATATCTGAGCACTTATAGCATATATGTGTAGAGATGGTAATCTGGACCAACTGATGATTGCTGATTTAGCATGAAATACATTTATCTTTTCGACATATATGTGTTCAAGAGTATCAGTGTTATGAGATGGAGTGGAAAGTAGTGGGCTATGTAAAAGTATGTGCTCATATACCCTATATATGTCATCTTACTTATGTATATATATATATATATATAACACGGATGAACCCGCAAAATATGTATTTTATATATATATGCAATCTAACAAAATATTTCTTCAGATTTAGATTATGTATGGATGGATGTTAAGTCCACTCTCAGAGCAAATAAAAATATAATATTATGATGAGGCAGGGCTACTTCATCACCATCAATGATGACCTGCGATTGTTTATCATTCTCATAATACAATTCATTTTAGCCTTCCAAATCTAAACATATTCTACGCAGTTTAATAAAGTGATAACTTTTAAAATCAATTTTTGCCCTTGATGTTTTCTTCTAACTTCACAAAATCTGATCATGTTCCATTTAATATTAATTGAACAGTTCTTCTAATTCATACAATATTGCTTGCTTAAAGTAAAGATGATTTACAGTTTGTAGGCAACTATATAGAAATTATCAAATGTCAGTCTCGAAAACTATTTGTGGATCGAAACTTTATTGGTGTTCGAATACTAAGTACATGACTTTGAAACTAATAATCGCTCGTTTATTTTTTTCATTTTATTTTAGAACTAACTTTACACAACCAATAGCCTGTTACATTTTACTGATGAAAGTAGACAGATTAGCATTTGAAAAATTTAGATCTCAGTAAAATGAAATTAACTTGGATAAGTATTGTTACACATAATACAATGAAAAAACTTAAGAGATTTACTTTTGCTGATATAATGCTTACAATTTCTTCCCTAATATACACAAAATATATGTAAATAGAAAATGAGTGTGATTGTTATTTACTCAAAAAGCAATATAATTTAATTGACTCAAAAAAAGACCTTTAATCATGCATGTATTAATAAAAATCTCCTATCAATAACTGCCTAAATGATTATTAATTTTTTATTAAGTTAAAAATTGACTTTGGTTAAGAATGTGCCCTCTGACATTTTGGTTTTTAAAGAGAGACCCCAAACCATTGCTGACATAACTAAGTGATAAAGGATGGCAGATAATACCCTATAGCAGGGGTGATCAACTTTTGTGTTCATAAGATCTACTTTTTATTTTTAAAATGTGTTGCGATCGACTTGTTGTCATAGGCGATCGTCTAAGTGGAGGGAGGTGTGAAATAATACTATTTTTATATATCTACCTAGTAAAAAATAATTATTTAACAGGCCAAAAAACTCATGTCCAGGGGGGGGGGGATTAAAGCAACATGAGTAATTTATTAACAATATTTATTAATTCAAATTAGCTACATTAAGTCAAGATTAAAAATATTATTTTCAATAATGATACGACTTAGTGTACTTCAGTCTAAAATTGAAAATAAATTTAGAACAAAAACAACCAAAAACTTGAAAATCTTGACATAATTTGTTTCACCCATTACCCGACAGCTCTTGCCAAATTAGCCTCGCAATCGACTGGTGGATCATAATCAACTTCTTGGCTACCTCTGCCCTATAGCATCAAGTGCTTCAGTTATTTTAGCAATACACTTTTTAAAAAATCAGAATTTCCATTGAAAAGTAAAAAATAAACATGTAAATTTTATAGAACAAAGTGCAATAAAAAAACTCAAATACTTCTAGAAATCAAAATGTCAATTATATTAGTAATTAGGAAATGACAAATTTTTTTTAGCAAAATCAAAAAATCTGCCATTTGATTATAGCAATCAAATATGAAAAAACAATATTTAGCAATTATTATTAGTAAATGACCACAAAAATGTCAACATAATTATGTGATCAAAATAGAAATATATCAAATATCTCTAGAAATCAAAATATCAAACATATTAGCAATTAGGAAATGGCCAAATTTTTTTTAGCAAAAATAACAATTTCAGACAGTATTTAGCAAATATTAATACATAGCAAATAAGAAATTCACTAGCATAATCACATCACAAAAAGATCAAATTATTACATATCTACAAGTATGTTTGGTAAAAAAAGGGAGAGGAGATTATCAATCTATATAAAGATGTTACATATATATTTTTTAATTTTATCAAATAAAAATCTGTATCAAAAATAAATGATTTTTAATAATTTCTAATTTAGTAAAAATGATTAATAATTATTTATGCAATGATTGAGAGATTATTGTTGTAAATAAATGCTTGTTAAGAGAAATGGAACTTATAAAGTAAATTTATATATATATACATAAATACAGCCAAAAAGATCTCACTGGTCTAAATGCCCCCTCAATACCACTGGCATAGTTATTTCCATTGTCTGTAGCTACGCCCTTAAAATATAAGTGTACAGATGATTTTTTTTGGCAGGTCAAAGCATGCATATTAATTAATAATAAAATTATTTTAATATATTTTTTAAATTTTATTTTCATAAACATATTTACTAAAATAAGAACTTTTACAATGGAAAGATTTGTTGTTGTTTTTTTGTTTAATGTAAATGCCATGTGATATGCCAAACAAAAAATTTATTGGACATAAAGAATTCTTGAAAATGTTTAAAAATTAGTAATTTGCAATTATAGTTACTTTAATTTAATTCAATGCAATTATCAGGTTTTTTTTAATTTAAGAACTGTCTTGTAGGGGAAAATATTTGCCTTGAAGATATTGAAGAGTCCTTCTGCAAACTAGTTATCGATTAGGATAACTTCATAATCTATATTTATTGTATTTATTCTATGAAAAATATGGTGTATGTATTCAGTGCTATTTGTAGTTTATAGTGGTCACATGATAGATTATGATGTTTATTCGTTGGCATGAATAGATTCCTATATCATCATGATGATTGCTAATATTATGATAATTCTATTTATGTAGTTTTTTTTTCCATATGTCATAGACCGGCTGGGACGCGAACCCACAACCATCTGCAACCAACTTCTTGCCTGCAAGGCGGCCGCGATGACCTCTCGGCTAACAGCACTTGACCTATTTATGTAGTTATTTGCAATATTTTAGAATTTTATATCTTTTATTACCATTATAATATAAAGGACAAAATGTATGTAAAAGATCTTCTGTATATGATCTTCTACATGTTTGTATTCTAGAGATCCATAGGTGGATAGATTAAACTTCAGACAGTTGTTCATCATTTTCATTATCCAAAATATGTCATCACAGATAGTTTAATATCTGTGAAGAATATCTTTTCTTGGTTTCATTAAAACACATGTAGTAACTAATGCAACCATATTATTTTATTGTTTGAAAAATAGAGATTTTTTATCCTTGTTTTGGCATATTTTCAATGCAAAAGAAAAATGATGGTGTGATTTTTTTTAACATTGATGATGAGCTATTGAAAAATAAGGACTCTGAAAAATATTCATGATAATGATTTTATCCATGCAGAATCTTATTAGATAATTGTTGAAATTATTTGGTAAAAACAGCCTTGGTTCTTTTATCTGTGATGTTTGACATTGACTAACACTCACTTTACCTTCATTTATTGGTCAATAATATCACATTGACAAACACACACATACACACATATATATTCTTGGGTATGACAATAATATTAGCATCAACAAGGACTTTGAGCATACCATCCTTGAATTTTCAATGAAATGGATGGCTGGAGAGTTGGAGAGTGGACAAAATTAAAGCTTGTCCATTAAGTTTGGAAACTTATCCTAATATCAACTGAGCACTGATTGTATATATGTGTTGGAGATGGTGATCTGGACCAACTGATAAGGGCTGGTTCAGAACAAAATATGTATTATTGGAGATCGTTTATTTTTTTCACATGTATGTGATCATGTGTATTGGTTGTATAAGATGGATTGAATAGATGTAGGGAGTGTGAAAGTCTGAGTTCAAGTCTCTTATAATTATGTTAAGTCTAGTATAGACAATGTGCATATATTTGAATACACCTGGGTCTCTTTTTACACAGACTTATTTAACATGATTTTGAAGTTACGCGATTCAGGTTTCACCGGAAGTTGAACTCCGATAATACGCTATTACTTTAAATAATAAATTTCGCGCACTTAACGTTATATTGAAAGTACTATAATAGCACATTACTATTGGAATTCGACTTTCATGTTAGTAATTTCAATATTTTCAGTGCTTTATAATAGTAAGATTTTATGCAATAATGAAATTAAAATCATGATTTCCACATTTTATGTATACACACATTAAATTTTACAAGATTATAATGTAAATTTGTTCAAACATTGTGCATATTAATTTTGCATTTTAAATCACATTCTGTTTTTGCTTTTTAAAAAAGATTGTAATCAATTATTAATCATTTAGTGTCCGCAAGTTTATTTTTAAAACGTGAGTAATAGCAGTGGGCACAATTAAAATTGAAAAGTAAAGACAAAAATAAGAATTTAATTTTTAGTTGTTAGATTAATTACTAATTATGTTGTCACCAGAAAACCATTGATTAACACAACATGAGAGTAACATTGGCGCTAGTTGTATTTCATCTTGTGAAGAATGTGATTTTTTTATCAGTTTGCAAACGAACCTGTTTACCGGCAAATAGCGATAATAATTAAAATGTGTATATAAAAATATACATTACTGTAAATTATGCATAAAAATATATTGTTTTGAATAAAATTAAATATTATAGTTAAAAAAAGTGTGTCTTGTATCAATTTTTTTCAAATTTGAAATTTTTTATTAGTCATATTTTATTTCCTTATTTTTTTTTTTGCACGAATTTTAAAGTAATTTTACATTGGTGCTTTGCTTTTACGTGACTTTTGAAAAATCACAGTCTGTATCTCCCCTTTTTCAAGGTAAGTTACGTCTATTTTTGTGCGATTTCATTTGCGCATGTTTTCTGAGGAACCTATCTATCGCGTAAAACGAGACCCAGGTGTATTATATATTCTTTTGCATAAATTTGTCCACATGTGGAATGAATTGGTTTCTTTTTTTTTATATGTTAAATGTGTTGAACAGGAAGCGAACCTGAGCCAGCTGCTTGGAAGGCAACTATGCTAACCACTAAGTCACCAACACTTGACTGTTTTTTTATTTTTTATATCATACTGTTGAGTGCACTTTCAGTGGGGAGCACCGTAACGAGAGCTATGATTATGGTACTCACCAATGAAAATGTCATCATCTTCATGATATAAAAAGAAGTAAGAAACTGTTTCATTACACATATGGACTGGAATAACATATGTAAAAGAATTAGATAGTCAAGCAAAGATACAATTAATATTATACATGTATAATTTAATATAATACTGTCTCCATGAGATAAAACTAATGATTGGCCATAAAAAACTAATTAGCCCAAATTTTCTAAACCAATTCAGGAAAGTAATATTATTATTAGTTGATTAAATTTTATATATACATTTAATTTTAGGAAGAAGATTTTTAAATAGACTTTCATTTGTATTGTGATTAAACTTGATCTTAGTCTTATTATAGAAGATATATTTTAGACTAAATTTAATCATTTTGTTTCCTAATTTAAATAATTTAAAACAGGCAAAACTCACTATGCATATTGCCACACACAGCAAGCTAGAGTAATCAATGAATGCCAGAAGGCTTGTGCATAAAATCCCCATCTAGTGCCTACTCATCCAATATCCCCAGACTAGTTTGTGGCTTGTGGCCTTCATCAGTGAGTTCAGACCCATATGACTATATAAGCTAATGGGCTTGGATTGAAAACATTAAGGTGTTTTCAGTTTAAGACTCATAGTTCTGTAGTTAAGTGGAGATAAAAGGTAGCTGCTGGAGGGTTGCATTAGATCCTAAGATCTAGGTGCAGTGCTCTCAGATCCAAGGCTCCTCACTGACGAAGGCCACAAGCCAGAAACTAGTCTGGGAAGATTGGATGAGTAGGCATTAGATGGGGATTTTATGCACAAGCCTTCTGGCATCCATTGATTACTCTAGCTTGCTGTGTGTGGCAATACGTATAGTGAGATTTGCCTGTTTGAACAACAGTTATACACAAGCATAAGAAGTGGTGGTCATGTGATGTTTATTGGCTTAAATAATTTAAGTGATTAATATTTAAAGCTACTACAGAAAACCAGCCACTGATCATAATTCAATGCTACATATTTTGAGTTCTTTTAGCTTCTTAGCCCTGTAATACTGCAGAGACATTGTTAAGTGGATGCATCTCTACTATAATGATTAAATATGTCTTTACTGATAACTTGAAGTACAGGTATGGTAATATTATTCTGTTTATGACATTTTTGCCAATTTGGCTCCAATATTACAGTGAGATTCACTTTACCATGAATATGAAAATATTTCTGCAGTAACTTTATTTTCGCATACTTAAAATATCATACTTATTAATATATCCTCATCATTATTATCATTTTTGATATTTGGGTGAGATATTTTTTATTTCCTATAGAATGAACTTGAGGCATTACTTAAAACTAGAAATGATTGGTTAGAAGTTTTTAATTCATCAATGGACCAGTCTGCTATGTCATCAAATAACATTTGAGGCGTCAAAACTGTCTGCTTTTGTTATAGCTGGTTCTAGAAAATCTATCAATTGTTAGAATAAAAAGGATGAACCTCAAGTCTGAATTGAAGAATGTTTAAAAATTAATTAATTTCATTGGCCAAATTATAACAATGGCAGTACCTTTTAGAAATATTAATAATTTATGAAAGTGAAATTTTATTAATAATATTTTATTATTGACAACAAGATTGTAATATAATCTCTTAGAATTATAAAATACGATTTTTTAAATGTATTTATTGTTTTCAATAGATTTTCCAGTTCAACTTTGGCAATAGTAGTTATATTATCCATATCTGATGGGTTTACAAATAATATTTGTTTGCATCTTCAGGATGAATTGTGAAGAATATGAAACGGTTGCTTTTTATTGGTTTAAAACATTATAGGAAAAGATATTGCTATTATTTTTTAAAAAAGTCTGCTTGCTTCTATTTGAAGCTTCAAATGACCAAGGATTATATTAATTTGGGGTTTAAAAAATTAAACCAAACCACCTTTCCTATTACTTTTACAGTGCTTATTAAAATTAATTAATCTGACAGTTTCAATTGACTGGCAATCTTCTTCAGAAGTCATCCTTATTATTTAATTTTTCCAGCTCCTTATTGTTATTCAGTGTTTCCATTAAAACACTGAATAATAAGGAGGAGTTCTGAAGAAGATTGCTAGTCGATTGCAACTGTCAAATTAATTAATTTTAATAAAATTAGCATTGTAAAAGTATGGGTTTAATTTTTTATAATTTTACCAATGCATAAAAAAGAATAAGTTGATAACTTAATATGAGATTTAATGATATATTGGTAGAATCTTGCTCAACTAATTAGTTTTTCAGCAATTTTTGTTATATATTACTTTGAATAAAATTGTCATTGTCGCGTCAGTGGCCGAGTAGTTAGCACAGCGGCCTTACAAGCAGTTGTCCCGAGGTTCGCTTCCCGGCTGAATCTTTGACACATAAAAAAAAAAGTCATTTTTTTGCCGATGTTTTTTAAAAGTTTTTTGATAGAAAATTTAATTTAAACATTTTACTAAGAGTTAGCTTTTGTGTTGTTATTACTAAAAAAAATTAAGTTTTTCAGTATCAAAAATCGAGTTAATACTTTGAAACTTGATTAATCATTTTAGTTATAGTAAAGTTTTAATTCGAGTATGCCAACTATTTTCTTTCAAACCAAATGTGATTTTTGTTTCAGAAAAAAAATACTCCGTTTTTTTAAAAATATAATACTTTCTGTGTAAAATCTAGATTATTTAAAAAATATTAATCTCTAAATGAAAAAATAATTTATCGAGGTTCAGGACCCTTCAAATCTTGGAAAAGAGTGTATGGCTATTTGAGCTGGGATTGATAAAAGTTACGGAGACCACTTTTCTTAAAGTATTCATCTGAAAAAAAAAAAAAAAATAAAAAGCAAAATTAATTGTATAGTGCTTGTAAAATAATTTGTAAATTGAAACTTAAAATCAAAAAAGATCACAAAGAATGCAAAAAAATAGAAAGACAAACAATAAATACATTTTATAATGGTGATATAATTTTATCTTTCTTATTGCATTGCCAAATTCATATAATATTAATATCATTTATGTTCTTTATTACTGTTACAATGCATTTTACAACTCACTACGAATGGTTTTGATTTGTATTCATGTATTTGTATTATATTTGTTATAGTTTTGAAGAAGACTGTTGAGGCAATCGAAACCGTCAATAGTGGATTGTAAAAAGCATTGTAAAAGTAATAAAGAATGTAAATGATAATATATATATATAATTGTAATTTGAAATACTTTATATACGATGGCTGAACAAGGCTTCAATCGCATTATGACATTTAATACAAAGAGATGAACTAAATTGCATAAAAATTTTATGATGACTGGTCTCTAGGTTAATCTAAATAACCAAAGACAGTAAGATAAAAAAGGGGAAAAAAGAATAAGATAAAGAACAAAGAGAAGTTATTACTGACCTGCCACTTTTTAGTTACCTCTTTTAGTTGACTTGATATTTGAAACTCATTTTACTATCCATAATCTTTGCATTCATCAGTAGCTGAGTTTAACATTAATCGAATATATATAATAGTAAACCCTTCTGCACGATGGGGAAATCGAAGGTCTCTATAATATTTTTATTAATGTAATAAATTAAGACTAGATACTTTAAATTATTATTGTTATGCATTAAAAGAAAAGAATCTAATAAACAATACTATATAATCTGATGTATATCGTTAGTCTCACCATTTATATTTCAAGAGACGTAAAAAAACTACTACGTTATGTTTTAAATTTTTTTTCTTCCATAGAAAGATAAGAATGTTAATAGCCTAAGGAAATTTAAAAGTAGAATTGGTGATGAAATTTCTGAAAATTTATTTATTTAGATTGATAGGAATTTACATATGCTACCACAATCGTTTTTTTTTTGGGGGGGGGGGGGTGATACTGATAATAAAAATGCCATAGCATGTAATGAACAACAATGATGGGACAGGGGTTACCAGAAATGTTTTTGATTTTTGATGAGAAGGAAAATGTCTTAAAATAAAAAAGAAGAAATATATAAATGGTAATTGCTTTTATTTTATATATATCTTAGAAACCGATAAACCAGAAAATTAACCCTAGAGATAGTTAACCTTAAAGTAGTCAAACCATTGTGAAATAAAAATAGGCATAATATTTCTGTAGTGTAATTTTCATTACTCCAGTCTCATCCAAAGTAGGGGCTAGTTTCTATCTGCTTTTACCATCTTGTGGAGGGACGTAATCATAAATATATGACCAAAGACGTGAAAAGGATATATAATTTCCAACCAGCATATATCACTTGTGATTCAAATCACAATCTCATATACATACCTTCCTCATTGTTCAGTATATATAGATAGGCAATAATTACAGTTTAATTGGTATGTCAAAGTTACTATCCTCGCAACTTTTACATAAATCACTTAATGGAAATATATTAATAATTTTTTATCAGTCATTCATTAGATAGATATTATCTACTTAATGATAGTAATAATAAAAGTCAGATGTCACATGACTTAAATATATAGCTTGCATTTACCAATATGTAAACTTCAGAGCATGCTAACGCTCTAAACAAGCTTTTTTTTTTATTATGATAAATGCTACTACAAGAGAAGGCATTCAAATCATCTTTATCTTAGATTGTCCCCATTCCCAGACCAGTTTTGACCTATGGGTCTCTTCAGTGAGGAGTTGGGACATTAGATTCAAAAAACCAAGTCAAGCTAAGCATTTATCTAAAAGGTAATTCTCAAGAAGAAGATCTAAACCTTTAGACATCTGCATGTCTTTAAAGTCAGCTCTCCAACTGAAAAAAGTATATGGGCCTGAACTTAATTCAGATACTCCATATATTAACAGGCTTAGCCATTTAATTTAGCCAAAGCCCCAACAGCAAAATAATAATAGTAATAATAAAAAGTCAGATGTCACATGACTTAAATATATAGCTTGCATTTACCAATATGTAAACTTCAGAGCATGCTAATGCTCTAAACAAGCTTTTTTTTTATTATGATAAATGCTACTACAAGAGAAGGTTTTCAAATCATCTTTATCTTAGATTGTCCCCATCCCCAGACCGGTTTCTGTAGTGTAATTTTCACTACACCACTCTTGCTCAAGATGGAGTGATTTCTATTTACTTTGAATACCTTGTGGAGAGGTGCAATCATAATAGTAATATGACCAAAGACACATGGAAAATGTATATGATCCTCATGTTGAATCAGCATTCATCACTTGGCCCAGATCACGATCTCTTACACATACCTTCATCATTGTTCAGTATACAGTATATGGATAGGGAATTCCTATAGTTTAAATGATAAGTGCAAAACTTTTTGTCCTCACAACTTTGACACAAACGACTTTATGGTATATTAATAATTTTTATTAATCATTCATTAGAATAGAGGTTATCCACTTAATGAATACATCTTTTTCACCTGTCTTTGGTTATATGTTTATGATTACACCCTTCCACAAGATGTTAAAAGCAGATAGAAGCCAGTCTCTACCTTGCATGAAAGTTGTCTAATGAAAAATTCACTACAGAAATATTCTTCGTTAAGTGGATAATCTTTAATCTAATGAATGACTAATAAAAAAAAAATTAAGATGCTTCCATTAAGTGGTTTGTGGCAAAGTTGTGAGGGTAGTACATTGACATTTATCAATTAAACTGTAATATTTGACTATCTATATATACTTAGAATGATAAGTATATGTATAAGAGATTGTGATCTGAGCCAACTGATGAGTGCTGATTCAACACGAAATGCATATCTTGGGGTTATGTTTTTTTACGTCTTTGATCATATGATTATGATCACACCCCTTCTAATAGGTGATAAAAGCAGATAGATAACAATCCCTAACTCAGTCTAATGAATGATTAATAAAAATTATTAAATAGGGATGCTTCTGAACAGTTTACTTGAAAAGAAATAAATTATTTTAACACATACGCATTTAATATGGTTTTGAGCCTTGTTCATATTCTCAAACTTCATAGATTCAATAACTTGTGATTTGAAAAATAAGAAATGTATAATTTAATATATACTTGTCTGTTTAGCAGCGATCATTCTCCAGCATGTTATTGCCCCTTTCTACCTCATGCATTTCTTAAGCATTCTATTAATCACTTAGCCATCTTATAATTACGATAGTTCTTCCCCCTCATACACCGCTTTAATCCTCAGCTTGTTCCTTATTTTATTCTTAATTTCTTATTACTTAAGATCTCAGAGTGATAAACTAAATGTTTATTTTTCCCCAGCTGTTTAATTCAAGCATTTCTTGATACAGATTGTGCTGCTGGAAATTTTCACATTAGGAGAGTTTATATACATCTTTATCGGTAAAAACATTTTAAATATGGATTTTTATAATATGATTTGTTTTAAAAATCATATCTCTCAAGATCAGCAAAAATAAAAAATTAAAATAACACAAATTATGAAAAGGCACTGAGGTAATTAGTCAAGAGAAAGAGCACACTTACTTATATATGACCTGTAAGTACTACTATCTAGATGATTTTAAGAATAAGTTAGTTTAACTGATGCTTAAAAAAAAAGAAAAGACTATTCTCATATTATTCTTTATAGAATGAACATTTATGCATTCATAATGAAATTATTAAATCAGAAGTCAAACTCCGATAATGCGCTATTTCTTAAATGTTATAAATTTCCATACATTCGCCTGCCAGTAAGAGTTTAAAAAACTTAAGTGAATCACTTAAGTTTAGAGTGCATTTGTATATACACCAACTCTCACTGATCATGCTTAAATCAGGGCTTGAGTCTATTGTGTGCCCAATGTTATAATCAAATATTGAATTGTACAAATCTAATTAACCTATCGCAGGAGAAAGACAGTGTCTCATTTTCAACCATCCACGATCAGAAAAATACGACTTATAAATGTAAATCTATCATTCCAAAGTGCTGAAAATTTTTGAAATTATTAAATCTGAAATCAAACTTTCGTATAATAAAGATATATGTGAGAGCTAGTTACCTGGGCCAACTGATGAGTGCTGGTTCAGCACGAAATGCATCTTGGGAGGGGGAGCATGTTTTTTATTGTATCTTTATTTATATGAATTTAAAAAAATATGTGGTAATATTGAGGGTATTTAATATTTTTATATGGACATAAATATTGTAAATAAAAATGAAAGAAAACTTTTAGTACAGTATAACTGTTTAGAATTATTAAATTCACTTTCTGCCAATAGAATATTTGAATATAGCATGAACTTCCAAATGATTAATTATATGATTACCAGCAAGTTGGAAGAGAAATAGAACTGTATTATAACAGAATGCAAATTTGACTTATTAATGTGTAATTACAATCATTAAATAAAACATTCACTCATGAAAGAACTTAGCTTGTTAAGCTGTTATTCACTACTCTTTCTTATTGCATTGCCAAATGTATACTATATAATACTAAATCATCCATGCACTTTACTATTGTTACACAATGCTTCATTTACCACCCTCTTTTACAATTTAGTTTCGATTGCCCCAGTAATCTTCTTCATAACTTTTATATCTCCTAACTTCAACTGCTAAATTTAGCAGTTGAAGTTAGGAGATATAAAAGTTCTGAAGAAGCTTTCTGGGGCAATTGAAACTGTAATTGTAAAAGAAAATTTGAATTTAGCAGTTGAAATTAGGAGGTATAAAAAGTTCTGAAGAAGATTGCTGGGGCAATCGAAACTGTAAATTGTAAAAGAGGGTGGTAAATAAAGCATTGTGTAACAGTAGTAAAGTGCATGGATGAGTTAGCATTATATGGAAAGGTGTTATTCATGAGTGGTTCTTAGTCTTAATATTATGTAACCTATTAAGTGCCATCATTTTAATAGTTGACCATCTCTTCTGAATGGTAACTCCATAGCCATTTTCCTTGAAAGAATCAAGCACGATTTTACACTTTCATTATACTTAGTGCTTACAAAATATTTGAGATTATAGCTTAATATGTAAATCTCTAATCCACCAATGTTACATAAAACTTTCTTTGAAATCCCTTTCTCAAATACACCACAAAGATGCAGAATTATGTGATCACCAATCATGGTTTTCTAGGCTACCATTAAAGATCTCTCATACCATGTTGCAGTGCAGGTGTATAATAATCATATGGTATGGCTTGGACAAACTAATATTTTATTCTACCTGCCTGAAGAGTGTTTACCTCATTTGCAACTCTGTCTGAAGAAGAAATTTCTATGTTGAGAAGATATATAAAATAAAAAGAAAGGCCAACAAAATAAAATATCTACTTAAAAATATGACATTTTATGGAACAGGAACATGTTTGATTAAAATAATGAAAAGCTCTCATTTAGTAAATAAAAAAAAAGTAATACTAAATAGAAGGCAATCCACTCTTTACCCATGCACTGTTTTATTATATTCAATGGATGATGTTTTTGTTGAATGTTAAGAAAATATGTTAAGAAAATAGGAAATTCCCAGAGAGCTCTTACTTTTAATAATAGAAGACACAGCATTTAAAATATCTATCTCAATGAAAAACTAGGATATTCAGACCCTAAACATAAAACATTGACTAAAGCACAGCATTTATATAATACTTAACTATTAAGTACAATGTGTGAAAATTTCAGACATTTATATGTCTTCAAATCCAATTATCTAACTTAAATAGCTATGTGGGCCTGCATAATTTTCAACTACACTATATATTAATAGCCTTAACAATATAACTTCACCAAAATCTCAAGAGTAAAACTATAATAGTAAAATAAATCAAGTGGTACATCACGTGATTTAACTTAATAAATTTGTTTAGCGCTATTAGCATGTTTATTATATTACATTTGTAGTTGATGCTTATTAAGTTAAATCGCGTGATGTATGACTTGATTTTCTTACTATTTTAGTTTATTAAAAAAATAAAAAAAATGTGGAGTTAGATTTAGAAAAATCAGGTATGAAGAACGGGTTACGCCATTTTTTTCCCTCCTAACGTATTAATACGTACGTATAAAGCAAAAACACAAAAAAAAGTTCAATGGCCAGTTTACCTTATTTAGTTTTGTCTGTATGGCAAGTGACAGTTATATTAATATAAAAGGAAATGCATGGGTTAAAATATGCGTCATGTGATTAAATTATTTTCATCACGCTTTTTTTTAGTGAACTATCATATACGAAGTTTTCTTTAAAAAAAAACAATCATTTTATATTTTATAGTCAGTATTGTGACTAACATTAATAAAGCAGCGATATTCGGAAAATCGCTGTTTTTCACAATGCGATTCACAAAGCAACTATATTGAGGTAGAATATGAATAAAATTTTAATAACAATAATTAATATATAATCAAAGCTTTTTTGCATCTGTGTGTGAATAGCGCGATAAGAATAACTTGAATGAAATGATTTGTTGAAAGTGGAACAATTACTAAATCCAATTAGTTATTACATACGTAATTATTTTTATTAAAATTTGCAAAATTGAAAAATGTTGTTAACTACAAAAGCTATTACAGAACCATATTTCAAAGAAAACTTTTATATTAAAAATTTTTCATTGTGTAGAAAAATTTATTAAAATGATTCCTAATTTAGATTCTGCAGTAATATTCTAGTTCTCCCCCTACCCCTACATAAAAAAGAAATTATAAACACATAATGTTTTGTAATTTTAGAAAATTATCAAACATTTATATCTGGAAAATCATAAACAAGTGAGTATTAAAACTAATTTTAATATAATTTTACGTTTTTATCTTTTTTTTTTTTTAAATTAACATTAAAAATTTATTATACAATTATGATTTGTTTTAACAGGAATCTATGTGTGTGTATGAGAGTCTATGTATATATATAAATAAAAACTTTTCTCAGCGGTCATTTATTTAATAAACCAATGTTGGGATGTTAATTTGAATATATATATGAACGTGTGTTTGCGTCAATATTTTGAATCATCCAATCACTTTATACCCATATATTATCTAAGTGATTCTTTTACAATAAATCTATATTTAAAAAATGAACATTAGATAAAAACAAAATTGGATTAAAAATCAAAACAATGGTTGATAATATAATCTCTTTCATTGAAATAAATTACCATTTCAGGACTTTTATATACGTTTAAAATAAATGTATATCATTATATATGACGGTTATCAAAATATATTTGGTTTACATTCGTATAAAGACATTTTATAATTATAAAAGAAAATTCAGTTCTCGAATGAGAACCAAAGTCTTTATAAGATCTCAATTTTTTCTTCATATGTCATAGCATCGGCCGGGAGGCGAACCCGCAACAACCGTCTGCAACCAACTGCTTGCTTGCAAGGCGGCTGCGCTGACCTCTCGGCTAACAACGCTTGACAAAGATCTCATTGAACATGAAAAAATAGAGTCAATATGGTTTTAGCTAATGATTCATAAAACATTCAGTCATGTGTTTTATCTTTTCTATAATCTTTACAATAAAAGTCTTCCAGAAAAAAAGAAAGTATATCTCCCTAACATATAGGACAATTTCTTGCTTCTGAAAATGCCAACAGAATCAAGACCTAAAGAATTCGGGCTAATTCTATTGGATGATGTAAGCTCAATATTTTTGTATGCATGATATTTAAAAAAGTATTTCACCAACTCCCAAAATCTTAATATCACTTCTGGCTGTAGAGTAAAAAAAAAGGAGATCTAGTTGGGCAATATAGTAAAGTAATTATCCAAAAAACAAAAAGTATATAAAATAATTAAAGCTATACCCATGCACAAACCTTCTGGCATCCATTGATTACTCTATCTTGCTGTGTGTGGCAATACGTATGCACAAGCCTTCTGACATCCATTGATTATTCTAGCTTGCTGTGTGTGGTAATACGTATGCACAAACCTTCTGGCATCCATTGATTACTCTAGCTTGCTGTGTGTGGCAATGCGTATAGTGAGTTGTGCCTGTTTTAATAACAGTTATAAGCAAGCATAAGAAATGGTGATCATGTGATGTTTATTGGCTTATAATTAAAGCTGGTTAATTACTATGCATCATAGTTTGATTTCATTAAATTTCTGGAAAAAAGCTAACATCTGGCTAATAGTTGACTACTACAGGACTTCTACAAAAACTGTTTTCAATTTTGCGCCTGAAAATAATTAATTTCTTAAATCCCTAAAACAGGAACAGGGAGGGGGAAAGAAACTTAAGCTATCAATTTAATTTTTATATCTACATTGAACTGTCTAAATTAAAAGGGGGGGGGGCGAAAATGATTGAATAAATTTGAGCACTGACGAATCAAGCACTTGCAGGGTGCCAAACCCAAGCTATTTTTGAGGCTCCTACTTTTAAATATTAAGCAATACTATCAATTTATTACTATTCTGATCAATTGTTTGAAGTAAATCTTTATGTTTAGCCCTTTGCAATCACAGACATGGCAACCATAACTCATTACTATTTATTGTGGCATTTAATTAAAACAAAATGTGGCAGTTAAAAATTTTGCCAGTGAATTGCTTTGAGGCAGCGCATATTTTTCCTTTTCTTTTAATCTTTAGTGTTTTTCTGCTTCATTCTGCTGAAATCTCTTCATGGATAAATAAAATAAAAAGTGCTAAGTGCGTCAAAATAATATTAAAATAAAATTAATTAAATTTTGTCTTAATCTGAATTTAATATTAGATCTTACGATAACTAATAAAAGTAGTTAAGAACTTTTTCGTCCGTTTTCACAGTTTGTAGTGTTGTAAAAGAAGATTGGCTGCACTTATCTGACTGGGTAGTAGGTAGCAAACACACAAAATAAGATTAATTTTTCACGGTCAAAAGGAATATTATATTAGTCAAGTTATCAAGTAGTAAAGAGCTTAACTATGCCATTTGTCATTCGATGATAGACAAATTGTCAAGCTGAAGATATCTGTATTTGAGGTTCAGGGAATGTGCCTTTTTTTGAAGCTGCTAACTTTCAAAGGGCATTGACAATCAGAGGCTTCAAGCACAAGCTGCCTTCATATGTGCAATTGTCCACCACTGCACACATGTAACTTTTATGTTTATTGAAAAAAAGAGAAGAAAAAAATATGTCTTTAAAGTTTAAATGATGGTATTTAAATTATTAATTATATATGAGGTATTACAGTTTGTAAAGGAAAGGGGGTGACCTAATTATAACCAATTTAAAATTTATATTACATATAATGTTACTTGATGTATCTCTTGTATGTATAAAGTAATAAAAATAAAAATAAAAAATTAATCACATATAATTACAGAACAGTTATTTTTTAAATAAAAACAAAATCCAATTAGCCATTATTATATATTTTAAAATTAAACTCGCTCACCTACACGTGTGTAATTATTTGAGTAATTGGTTTAAATATACTTTTGCTATACGTAGTTTAAATTTTAATAAACAAAAAGGAGAGGACTGTATTGAAAAATATTAATGTCAAGCATTGGTGGTCGAGTGGTTAGCACAGCTGCCTTACAAGCAGTTGACCCGGGTTTGGGGGTTCGCTTCCTGGCCGATGCTTTGACCCATGGAAAAAAAATACATATTAATGTTAACTCCATGTGTTTGTGTGTTTAATTTTTAAACAAAATCAGATAAATTAATCTTTAATTGGGTTTTGAAGTTTATATCTGTGTTAGAGACAATCTCTAGTTTAGTAAATGATTAATACTAGTCATTACTATATATATCTAAAGTGGATGGGGTCAAAGATGTGGGTTGATTTAATTTGACACTTATAATTCAAAATGTAATTATTTAATATAGATAAATATTTTTCATATAATAAAGATATATATGAAAGATATATATGTTAAGATATTTCTAACAACATGCATTTTTGTTTTGTCATAATCTCACATAAATTTATGATATGAGAAATGGGTAGATATTTGGTCTAGTGGATTAGTGATAAACATTAAGTATACATGCAACGATAGCATTAGTAATTTCTATATATTAACTGTTTCATATTAGATTTGTATATGGACATGCAATAATATTCAGAACATCTCTCATTTGATAAACAATACATCATGGTATATGTTCTATATATTTGTCTCTGATAAAAAAAAAAGGCACTTCAAAGGAGAATTGGAAAGATAATATTATTGCCCTTGTGAAAGAAAGGGATCACATTCTCATCTTCATTAATTAGGGGAATATAATTATTATTCTTTATAATGTTACACTTACATAGTCACTATGTTCTGGTAAAAGAAATGTATTTTGAAAAGTCTTGAATGAATTTTGTTATACTTATGTGTATCATCATATTTAATATTGGTATGATGAAGAAACAGCTTCTTCAAAGAATCTTAGCATAAAGTAATAAAAAGTTAATATTTGTTTTTGTTTTTAAGACCCTAGATAGTGTGCTCATATGCATAAGATCCACTACATGTTCAGAATAAGTGCACTCATCTCTATGATACATTTGTAAATATACAAACATAATCTTAGGTATTGTTATTTGATTTTAGTAATTGGTTTCAATATCAAAATTCAGTTTCCAATTTAAAGGTAAATGTATTGTTTATTTTAATTTGTTTATTGATTTATTAATATAATTTCTTATATGTATTAAAATATTAATAAACCTTTTATTGGAATTCTTTATATAATTGCTATCATGTTATTATTAAGTCTTAGTACTGTACCAGTCAAAAATGTATGTCCATCCAACAAGATTTAGAATCTAAGCAAAAGTACCCTGAATCCAATCATGCCCGAGATACACAGGTCAGGAGCAAGCATGAACTCTAATCTATATGCCCATTCCCCAAATCTATAACACTATGGACAATACCTACAGTGATACCACATGAATTCATTCTATTCTGGCCTGCATGACAACTCACTTGGTGATGATGATGAAAGATTGAGTGAACCCAAGATATAAGTTATAAAACATACATAAATATATCAAGGAGATTCGAACAACTGGATTAAGTTTAAAAATATGAATATTTATTTTGATAAAACTCCAGATGATTTTATATATATAATCAACTTCACGCATTTTAAACTTGATTTTGGTTACAAATATTTTACAAACTTGATACAATTATTTTTATTTTAACAAATATCAATTTAGTGCAGCAGTTACAATACTGAACGTATATTTGGAAATAGGATTTTATTCAATGTTACAAAACAGATTTGTCTGGGTGTTTGGTGGACGCTTTATACATTTAAAAAAACACATAAAGATATAATAATAGAGTTTCACTGTTTATACAATTTTAGTAGGATGCCCTTGGCATTTGATACATAGCTTTATTTTAATTCATAGCATTTATTTATAACAATTAAATAAGGATACATTGTGATCCGTGAGCATACTAAAAACATTTATTTATTACACATTTTCGACATTTAACTTTCCAATATTGTGAAACTCTATCAATACGGAAATTGCTTATTTCAATAAAGGGGAGAGCAGCTTCATAAGAAGTTGGATCAAAAATTCCAATGAAAAATATTACAGAGAGAAAAACGTTTCATTATCACATATTATTATGATTTATTTTGTTAAACAGGCTAGAAAACAAACTATAAGAAATTGCAGTGCTAGCATTATGTCAGTGAGAGAGTGTGTGGCAGCTTCGGCCAAGAAAACATCATTTTCCGATTATTAAGGTAGTACGCCAGCTTCGTGCTAAGTGGTACCGAAAGAAAAAGGTAAGAAGGAAGTTGCTATGAGCTGGATCATGGCAGAGCCATACAGAGCTTCCACTACACTGACCTGCATATTCCAAGAATAGACTTAGACCCCTGTTATGAACAAGAACATTAAAAAAGGATGGAAGGCTTTGAATCCCCGGTGTGAGATATGGGCAAATCAAAGCAGTATATAAATATATACTTTAAGGAGAAGAATGACAAACAAAGACTTGTGAATCCCTGAAATGAGGTACAGGCGAATCAGATTTAAACCCTATGTGGCTTATTAATAATTTCTGACATATACCAGCAATGCTATTATAATAATATAAAATCATTGGGTTTAAATACTAACATAAAGCCTTAAGTGGTTTAACAAATACATAATATGTTAAAATAATGACCCATGTAAGATAAAGTCATTTATCAGTAGTTAAAACTATAATTAATGAAGCGTGCATTGCTCCCCCTTCTTGAATCAATACTATTTTGTTTAATACATAAAAAAAACCTAAAATTCACGCACTTAAAAGTGCAAATAACAAAATAGAATAATGTCGCCAGCCTTTTAGCAATGATGATCAATAAAGAAATCAATAAAATTAACGGACACCAATATCCACCCAGATTGAAAAGTATTTATGCATTTTGTATAAACTTACGATAAAATATTTATTTCATTTAAAATACAAACTCAATCTTATGAGCTATTTAGAAATAAATAAGAACTCATTAATCCCCTCCCCCTTCTTTCTATTCCACAATGGGATATAGAAGTTTGTAAGACTGGGTTTGATTGGCATTTACAAATAAAGTTTAGTGAAAAATATAAAAATGTCATTAAAAATAAATTATAACTGCACTAAATTATAAAAGTAATAAAAAGCATGAGTTGGATGAAAAGTTTTACAGTAATATTAATTTAAATAGAAGAGAAATGATACAGGGAAAACAATTATTAATTTAACATACCGATTAGCGAGTCAAAAGAGATTCAATATACAGAAAACATTAATTTTAAAGAGTTAGAATTCATGTAATACAATTATAATGACTTTAGACTTGTTACCTCATGATTCTATAGGATGAAGTAGGGATGAATCTTCTGTTGCAAGTGGCATTCTTTGATTTAAAACATATTTCTTGGCCTCGGGGGTTCTTTGACAGCAAAGGCACTCTTGAGCGGTAGGAACTACATCTCTGCATGGTGAAAAGTAGGGCTGAAGACAGGGAAATGTGGTTTAGGCCCCTCTATGTAAAACTATTTCAAAAATCAAAGATGTGGAGTTGGCTAGCGACTATTGACCAAACACTCGCACAATAAATTTTCAGCTCTATTTATGGCAGTTTTGAGCTATTCAAAAAATGTTTTTAATTAAACTTCTTAACTCTAATTTAATCTTTAATTTACAGAAATATTTTCTCTTTTGTTATTCGAGATGCAATCGCAAGATAACTGTCCAAAAATAAATTCAAATCAATTTCCAGATTGGAAATAGATTTGATAAAATGTTAACAGCTAACTTAAAATCAATTAGCTTTGTTTTAAATTTTACTTTCATTAAATTTGGTTTAAAAATTCCTTTTAAAACCATGAACCAAACTAATGTTCCCACCTCTTTAACTACTCTTGGACAGTCAATGATTGCATCTTCCATCTTGAATTTTATGTAATTATATGAAGAGAAATGTTTATAAAATAAATAAAATATAATTAAGAAAAAAATACAAAATTATTTACAATATTTGTTTGTGCTTTTATATTGTAACGGAATATAATATCCCGTCACATTATTTTAAAATTAAAATAAAAAGATCGTAAATAAAATTGATTTATTAAAAAGAAAAAAACTTAAAAACTGAAAAGTAAAAGTTGTTTAATATATATATATATATTGTCACGCAGATGGAAAACTTAAACTATTTTAAGAAAAAGTATTTAAAAGTATTTTTTGTTGTAAAAAAAAAAAGTAAAAATATAAAGATTGATATTTTAAAAATAGAAATAATGTTGATTTCTATAATCTTAGAAAATGGAAATGATTGTCTTATTAATTAAATGATTGTTCAAAAGCAAACTAGCCCTTGAGGCATTTAAAATCAATTAAATGGTCAGATAAGAAAATACAAAGAAATTAAATGACCAATGCAAGCACAAAAATGACAGCATGGACCATAACTGAAACACAAGAGGATTAGTGACGTCTTGCTTGTGGAATCCCAAGATCTAATGATAAGAGGCTAAGAAAAATATAAAAGCCAAATGATTATTATAATTCTTATCTGAGAACTGACTATGAATATGTCATTATAACTAGCTATATTGCAGATTTTCACGATGTGGAAGTCTGCAATAAATTTAATTTTCCGAACAACCAGCTGAGGCCTATTGATGACAGTCCTGACCAAATACATGGCAAGTCACAGTTTCATTTCAAAGAAGGACAAAATCTACTAAAGTGATCATGAAGATGGACTTCTAAATCTGCTAAATCCGTAAAGTATGAACTATTGTGTCTATCTAATAAGAACTTTCCTAAAATTGCAAGTAACTAATAGCTGAAAATAAGAACTTTTATCTGACTTAAAGAATGCAAATTCAATTATTGATATTTTTATGTAGATGTTTGAGCAATCATTTCCATTTCATTTTTTTGTGTGTGTGTTATGTTTTAATTAAAATGTATTTTGATTTAAGTTGGGTGTAGATAGCTGCATGGATAAAGATTAATAACTGTGTTTAAATTCGTTTATGTTTAGTTTAAGGGATTTTAATTTCAGGTTATTTGTTTCATAGTTAGGACAATGCTTGTGGAGGGATATATGGGTGTTTATATTAATGTAATGTGAAGCATGTTTAGCATACAGGGCAACGTGCCCAACTGAATGCATGACCCCAAAGTGGCAGTCATATCATTGCAATGGTCACAGATGTATTTCCTGCACCATTGACCCCTTCTAGCTCTGGAGGGATTATAAGATGGCAGAAGACCACTCTCCCCCATGCGTAGCACTCTTTAAAAAAATTATATACATGATTCCTTAGTCAGACAGATACACATTCCTGTTCTAGGCACGGATCATTTCCTTCATATAATATCACGCTGTCAGATGCACATTCCTGTTGGCATGGTTTTATGCTAGCATCTTCATATTGCAGTGATTGCGACTATATATCTGGAAGCAGGCATTGGGTTGGCTACGAACTTTTAGTCTGAGATTGAATGAATGTTTTGATAAGTTTTTAAGTGAAAAAAAAATCTATGTAGACTATCTGTACTTGACATGCTAAAGTAAAATATAATTTAAATATCCATCTGTGCGGTCTATTTAAATAGTAATTTGAATTTAAATTTTAAAAAATTATTAATGTTAAAATCTAAAAATAAATTTATTCCTCAATTTTAAATGTGCGTTAATAAAATCTATTTGTGTGTTAATTACTGGCAGTGGCTTCTTTTATTTCATTGTTCTAAATATTTAATATATATTTTGAGAATATAAATCTATTAAAACTTATAAAAATGTTTAAATCTCTGCTACTCTATGAGCTAGTGACATTGGGCAAACAGTCAGAATAATATATATAAAAAATTTTTTTGAATCTTAACTTACGTATCTGCCTACTATATAAATTTTTCTAGGTTCAAATGCCTAGATGGCGCCTTTGTAGTGCAGATACGTTAAGACTCCTTACAGTGACCGTTAAAATATATATATATAAAAGCTTCATTAATATATGTACATATCTGAGTCACATCTAGAGACATTAATATCAAAATAATTAAAGAATTTTTATTTAAAATTTATATTTATAACTTTTATAGATGCTTCTAAGAAATATACGTATAGTTTATATACATGTGACAAAAAAAAGGAAGCAGGATGAAACGTGGGTTGTAGTAGAACAGTGAAACTCGATCTTGAACTAAGGTCAACTGTTTCAGTACTAATTCTCATCTTTATCAAAATATTCCATGTTTATTATTCATGTTCAGAATAGACAATATCATCATCATCATTGTAAACCATTATTAATCCACTACAGGATGAAGATCTCTCCAAGTCCAATCCATCTTCTCTGATCTCTAGCCTCTCTTCTCCACATTACCCCTGCACATCTTATTTCATCCATCCATCTCACATGTGGTCTCTTTCTGTGTCTTTTAAAATCTCTTGGAATCCAGTTTAAGATTTCAATTGTTTATCTATTATCATCTCTTCTATTAATATGTCCAGCCCAAGTCAACTTCAGTCTTTTAATTCTTTCAATAATGTCAATTACACCTGTTTATTCTCTTATCCATATATTGCACTTTCATTCTCTTTTTGTTACTCCTAACATGCATCTCTCCATACTTCTTTGAGTGGTCTGAAGGCTCTGTATTTCTCTTTTGTTAAGTGTCCAAGTCTCAGATCTATAAGTAAGAAGTGGTAAAACACATTTATTAAAAATTTTCCTTTTCAAACATGTAGTCATATTTCCTTTTAGTATTAAGTTATTTTTAACAAGTGGACTCCAACAAAGTTTAATTATATGATTAATTTCATCCATTATGTTTTCATCTGTAGTAATAATCTGCCCAATGTATTTGTAGCTGTTAACTTCTTCTAACTCATCATAATCAATCTTTATTTTTTTATCTTTTGAGAAAATTCATTGAACATTACTTTAGTCTTTTTAACATTTACCTTTAGTTCTACTTTCTTACTTTCATCTGATAACTCTTGCAACATTTGCTGAAGCATTATTTGCAAAAACAACTACATCATCTGCAAAATCTAAATGATTTAAATAATCTTCATTTACTTTTTTATTCATTTAGCTTCGCATTTTAATGCGCAAAATATTTCTTGCAGCACTACCATAAAAAGTTTTGGAAATATGAAATCACCCTGACTTACATCCTTCTCAATGTTAACCTTCCTAGTATCATTATGCACTACTATATGGAGAGTTTTGCTTTGTTTTGGATTGTTTAATCTAATTGTTGCTGTTGCATTTTTATAAATATTCTTCAGAATATGACAATATCCTGGTTCTATACCAGGATGTACAATACCACAGAGGCAAAACTCTCCATACAGTAGCGCCACTCAATGCAAGCCAGAGTAATCAATGGATATCCTATACAATATTCTGGATCTATTGTCTATTTTTCTAATAGACAATATATTTGTATTTAAATATTATATATTCAGTCTGTATTCATCCATCCCTCTTCTGTTTATATAAATGGACACATTGAGGTCTATACATGAGGGTTAGAGTAACTTAAAAGTCAATATGGGTATGACAATAATATTGGCATCAACAAGAGCTTTGACCATTCAATCATTAGATTTTCAATGATATGGGTAGTTGAAGGATTGAAGAGTCAAGAAGACTGAAACCTGTTCATTAAAGTTTGAAAATTTGCTATCTTAATATAGACTGAACACTGATTATATATATGTGTGGGAAATAATAATCTGGATCAACTGATGAGTGCTGGTTTAGCAAGAAATACATATATTGGAAATCATTTATCTTTTTCACATGTATGTGGTTATGCATATTGGTTTTATAAGATAGAATGAATAGCTGAAGGAGCTTGAAAGGCTGTATTCAAATTCCTCTAATTACATCCAATTTTCAGTATATATATTATGTATTAAATATGATATTGATTTTGATATAATTTACTGAACCGGTTGGCCTGTTTAATTGGGTTTTAATCTTTTTAACTTAATTTTAAATTTTATGTTTTCAACATTACGTGAACAGACCGGCCCTTCAAGCAGAGTGGATAATACCATCGATAGCAGAGCTATCAATGATACCCACGGTCAGACCGAGCTATGCAAACCATAACATGATCACATTTCAGACCGTGGCCCACCTCGACTGCTAGATTCAAACCCTTATCATCCCAAGCATTTTATTTTTTTAGAAATAAACCTCAGGCATCAGCTAATTACACGAAGTAATTAACATGCCTGGATGGTAGACCATAATCCAGCGCTTGAAATATCCCATGAATAGCTTATACTCTGTCTCGGGGTCCAGCTTATTTACTTAACACATAAAGTAACTTATACAATAATTGACTGGTGACGCAGTGACAAGAGAGAAAGAGAAAATAGTACAAAATAACAATTAAGGCAAACATTAATATTTATTTTAAACACATGCATATAATAATATAACACAATAATATTGAAATTTACATATAAAAACATATAAGTAATTACTCAGACTAAATTATGATAGTCCTTCGTTAATTAAAGTTCATTCATTTGAATATAAAGAGTCTAGACTGTGATCAGAATATTGGTTCTCCATCGATGGCTTCATGGCTTGTTCCCATCCTGTGATTTAGCATTGGGGAAGAGAGAGCATAGCGGTAGAATCTATTTTATGATTTTGGTATCCGTTCCAATATTTATTCCAGGCGGAATAATTGACTTGCGGAGGTTTGGGGCATGAAGCCTTGTCAGACACCTCCATGGCTTATACGGCTTCTCCGTTAATGTTGACCGCAGCAGTGAGTGACTGGCTTACTACTGAGTTCCGAATATCTGGATTTCTGTTTGTTGGAGTCTGCATTTTGTCCGAACTGAATAATAATAATCCGAACAGATGAATGATGCAGTAAATTGCAACCTGACTGTACATCACAAAACCAGATTATATCACAAACCAGATTAAAGAACAATAGAGACTTGAACGGCTTTATATACTTTTTTTTTCTCTCCTATTGTTTCAATCTCTTATCTCTTATCGTTGTTTTAAATTTAGATCTTAACTTGAAATGTCTTTTAATTAGTTTTCCATTTCTGATCATCTTAATCCCTTGATCAGATTCATCTAAGTATTCTCGATAAGATAGTTTACCGTTTTTTTTTTTTAATTAATGCAATTATTGATTTTGATTCTATTATTAATCAAAATCTTATAAATTAATTACATAATGAAAGTTTTACATTTTATTTTTACAGACTAATTTTCAGTCTGATTTTTCATATTTATTTAGCTTTTACTTCAAAAAGGCTGTTTTCTTTTTAAAAAAAAAGAGAGAGAGAGAGAGAGAGAGAGGAGAGAGAGAGAGAGAGAGAGAGAGAGAGAGAGAGAGAGAGAGAGAGAGAGAGAGGGGGGAGAGAGGGAGGGAGGGAGGGAGGGAGGGAGAGAGGGAGGGAGGGGGAGGGGAGGGAGGGGGAGGGAGGGAGGGAGGGGGGGAGGGAGGCAGGGGGAGAGAGAGAGAGAGAGAGAGAGAGGGAGGGAGGGAGGGAGAGAGGGAGGGAGGGAGGGAGGGAGGGGAGGGAGGGAGGGAGGGAGGGAGGGAGGGAGGGAGAGAGGGAGGGAGAGAGAGAGGGAGAGAGGGAGGGAGAGAGAGAGAGAGAGAGAGAGAGAGAGAGAGAGAGAGAGAGAGAGAGAGAGAGAGAGAGAGAGAGAGAGAGAGAGAGAGAGAGAGAGAGAGAGAGAGAGAGAGAGAGAGAGAGAGAGAGGGAGGGAGGGAGGGAGGGAGGGAGGGAGGGAGGGAGGGAGGGAGGGAGGGAGGGAGGGAGGGAGGGAGGGAGGGAGGGAGGGAGGGAGGGAGGGAGGGAGGGAGGGAGGGAGGGAGGGAGGGAGGGAGGGAGGGAGGGAGGGAGGGAGGGAGGGAGGGAGGGAGGGAGGGAGGGAGGGAGGGAGGGAGGGAGGGAGGGAGGGAGGGAGGGAGGGAGGGAGGGAGGGAGGGAGGGAGGGAGGGAGGGAGGGAGGGAGGGAGGGAGGGAGGGAGGGAGGGAGGGAGGGAGGGAGGGAGGGAGGGAGGGAGGGAGGGAGGGAGGGAGGGAGGGAGGGAGGGAGGGAGGGAGGGAGGGAGGGAGGGAGGGAGGGAGGGAGGGAGGGAGGGAGGGAGGGAGGGAGGGAGGGAGGGAGGGAGGGAGGGAGGGAGGGAGGGAGGGAGGGAGGGAGGGAGGGAGGGAGGGAGGGAGGGAGGGAGGGAGGGAGGGAGGGAGGAGGGAGGGAGGGAGGGAGGGAGGGGAGGGAGGGAGGGGAGGGAGGGAGGGAGGGAGGGAGGGAGGGAGGGAGGGAGGGAGGGAGGAGGGAGGGAGGGAGGAGGGAGGGAGAGAGGGAGAGAGAGGGAGAGAGAGGGAGAGAGAGGGAGAGAGAGGGAGAGAGAGGGAGAGAGAGAGGGAGAGAGAGAGAGAGAGAGAGAGAGAGAGAGAGAGAGAGAGAGAGAGAGAGAGAGAGAGAGAGAGAGAGAGAGAGAGAGAGAGAGAGAGAGAGAGAGAGAGAGAGAGAGAGAGAGAGAGAGAGAGAGAGAGAGAGAGAGAGAGAGAGAGAGAGAGAGAGAGAGAGAGAGAGAGAGAGAGAGAGAGAGAGAGAGAGAGAGAGAGAGAGAGAGAGAGAGAGAGAGAGAGAGAGAGAGAGAGAGAGAGAGAGAGAGAGAGAGAGAGAGAGAGAGAGAGAGAGAGAGAGAGAGAGAGAGAGAGAGAGAGAGAGAGAGAGAGAGAGAGAGAGAGAGAGAGAGAGAGAGAGAGAGAGAGAGAGAGAGAGAGAGAGGGCACTGTTCAATAGTGTGATACATTACAGATAAATCCCTAAAAGATGCCAAATTACTGTCTGCACAAGAGCACTTTACCTATCAGAGCTAGGTTTGGTAATACTAATAAAGAGTGTTTTTTTTAACTCTAACCATGATGACTTTTCAACGTTTAATAACAATTTTTAATTTAATTTACAGCTATCATTAGGCATATCATTTGGAAAAATAAATTTAAAAGCATTAAAAGAATAAAAAAAGATTGAAACTAAAATTAATATCTTTATAATACAAATTAAAAGTGCTAACCATAAGAAATATATGTGTATCAGGTGAACTTTTATAATTTTATTATACTTTTTCTCTTAATACAATTCAGCAAAATATTCAACTAATGCAGAAATTTTAGTAAGACGATCATTGTAGAATATCACCAAATCTGTTTTGATAATTGTATTTATTGTTTGGACTATTTCCATCATCTGAGTATTGAATGTTTTCAGAAAAAATTAACTTTCTTTACATATTCCCAATACATTCTACTGTTAGTATTAGCACATCAAACAGGTTAGTATATGCACAACATTTCAAGAGGTACTATTCTTTCCTCTTCATTATGTGTTGCTGGCCTGACCAGTGACAGTACTAGCATGGGGTTCGAACCTGGACTTTTATATTCTTGAGTATTGAATTTTAAGGTAATGCTCTAACCAACATTTAATACTCATATTAGATGATGGAAATAGTTCAAGCAATAAATACAACTAAAACATGATCATCACAAATCTTTAGGAAAACACTGTTTTGATAATGTTTACAAAATACCTAAGAGTCCAGACCATTATTGGAATCCTATTTCAAAATATTACAGAAATTATTTCCATATTACAAAACTTTATCATTTTTTCTGAAAAGAAATCATCAATGATTACCACCACTAATCCAACCCACCATATAGTGATGTTTGGCAAAAATAACCTAATAATGTCTTTCTCGCATATTCTAAAAGTGTTAAAGAAATTTCATGAAAAGAAACCATCATTTTTACTCCACAACTCCCTCAAGAATAATAATTCAGCTCTCAAACATTATATACTAAACAACATAACTTTCACTTTTATACTGAAAACACAAAAGAAATTAATAAATAAAAACACTGAATAATATTTTATAAAAATTTACAAATTATGGAGTGGTTATGTTCAACATTTATAAAGTAAGGATAGATACATCACTAATAATATACAAGACAATCTACTATTGATTGTTTCGATTGCCCCAGCAATCTTCTTCAGAAATTCTACTTAAGTTCTGAAGAAGATTGCTGGGGCAATCGAAACCGTCAATAGTGGGTTATAAAAAAGTAAAAGTAATAAAGAACTAAAATGATAGTATATGGATTTGGCAATGCAATAAGAAAGATAAAGTTATAGTATTTCATAAAGAATATACAATATAAATAGAAATATTAAACAAACTCCAAAAAAAATGACACATTCAGTTTAATAAATCTTACAACTCGTGAAGATGTCTCGAATACTACATTTTTGTATGCAGCATACAAATAGTGGTTAAACCAAGTTTGATTTTTCCTTTTTACCAAAAATTATACTAATGATGTTCTTAAAAAACTCGACACTCTATGAGATAGACTTTTTTTTTTCTCATGTGTCACAGCACCGGCCGGAACGCGAACCCGGGACAACTGCTTATAAAGCAGCTGTCGCTGACCTCTCGACCACCAATGCTTGACTATGAGATAGACTTTCAATAGGAAATTCCTATTTTTAACTATACCCCCCCCCCCTTCTTCCGAAAAATTTAAAAATGCGGATGACAATAATTAATCAAAATACATAAAATTATTTGTTGCTTATCTTCAACTTATGCATTTCAAACTATAAATTTCTCCATTCTTTTTGTTTTTAATTTTTCTTTTAATTTGGCACATTCAAATTTGATATGTTTTAAAAACAGATTATTGATTTACTCAATGTACTTTTAAATAGCTTATACAAAGTTGAAGTAGGCGTTGACATTTAAAAAAAAAAACTGTTCGCTAGTAATCGATGCACATTTCTATTGTTTCTTTTGTTAGTAATTTGGCATTATGTATTAGAGTTTTACCATCTACAGACTTTATTTTTAGAAATATGTAATGATAACAAAGGTTTTATTAATAAAGTATTGTACTTTATTGTTTGAAGCGACAGTCTTACAACTGAGTGAATTAAAACATTATCAAGTATTGATTTTTATACGGTTGAATGGATTGAATATTTTTATACATGAATTAGATCAAATATCTTTTGTCAAAGTATAAAACTTTCTTTTATTTTATAAAAATTCAATATTTAATTAATTTATTTAAACTCGGTGCTTTATAATCAACATTAATTATAACTTAATAAAGCAACAATATTATGCTTAAAACCATTTCTTTAAAAAAAAAAAAAAACTATTTTTAATTCATAATCATTATTGGCCGGGAAGCGAACCCGCTAACCCGGGACAACTGCTTGTAAGGCGGCTGTGCTGACCTCTCGACCACCAACGCTTGACTATTATTATGATTTTCATGACATGATAACTTTATAATTGTTATTCTTTTTAAAAAAAAAAAAAAATGTTACTATATTCCCAGATGAGAAGTACGAGAAAACATTTAAAAATTATCTTGTGCATAGAGTACTTATAAGTCGAAATATATTACCGAATCTATTTTTGTATAAGAAAAATTAGCCAAGTAGATTTGATTATTGTAAAGAGCTTTGGTAAATTAAATTTAATTGGTAAATTAAATACAATTTTTTTAAAATACGAAACTTAAATGCAATGTACAAAGTGTGTATTTTGAAAAATTAAGTTAATTATTTTATGTTATATCATGGTCATGATGCGGAAAAGATGACCTAAGGCAGCTTGAAAATCTGGGTTCAAATCACTTCTAATAACATCTAGATTAAAAGTATTCTTAACAATGGTCAAACATAAATTTGTTCATAATGTTTTCAAATAATTAACAATGATTCGAACACAAATGAAATAAAACAACTATATAAAAATAAATATTTTCTTTATTATTGAATCTGTTTTCACCCTGTATTTTGAAAAGGCCCTAATATCGAGCGAAACAGGTTCAATAATAAAAAAAATAATTATTTTTATGTAGTTGTTTTATTTCATTTATATTGGAATCATTATGGATTAAAAGTATATATAATATACTTGTAGTTAAATATTACATATTCAGCCTGTATTCTGCCCATCCCTAAATGGCCTTAAAGTCCTGCATATGAGGGATTAGAAGGATTTACAGTCAACATAGATATGACAACAAAATTGGCAAAGAAAAGCTGTGAACATGCCATCACCCGATTTTCAATGATATGGACAGCTAAAGATTTGAAGAGTGGACAGGATTGAAGCCTGTCCATTAAAGTTTGAAGATATAATATAATCCAAGCACTTGATTGTATATGTGTTGAGAGATGGTAATCTTGCCCCACTGATGAGTGCTGGTTTAGCACAAAATACATATATTGGAGATTATTTTTCTTTTTCATGTGTGTGGTCATATGTATTAGTATAAGATGGAGTGACAGCTTGAAAACATGGGTTCAAATCCCCTCTAATTATATCCAGATTAAAAGCATATATAATATCCTTGTATTTCAATGTTCTACAACTTCTATAATTATCATGATTATGGTATGGTTTCAAATGTGAATCAAGCAAAATTTGTATGGGAGAAGAGAGAAAATCAAGTTTGAAATACACTTAGTAGTTTTTTTTTTAAGAAGCCAGTTCACAACCAATCTGATTAGCCATCTAATATCAAACAATAATGGGTATCTAACTATTTTTGTATAGAGCGGGGTTTACCAAACTTTTGTAGGTTGAGATTTTTAAAGATGTTAATTTTTCAGGATCCCCTCACTTGTAATTCATATTTTAAAGAGCAAGAGGAAAAGTGAATAAAGAAATTATGTTTTATTTTAATTTTTTTACTGATTATACTTAAAATTATATGCATACACATTTTTTAATTACTAGATACATGGAGCCTACTAGTATGGCCCACAGACTCTATGTGAATTTTGGACCTGATATATCCACATTGTAGTATATCGTGGAAGAAGTAGTCTATGTTGCAACATGTCGGATTCTACTAGAGAGGCATTGAATTCACACTACATGTATCCCAGCTGATAAGTTAGTATTATTGGGTCCTCAAAAGAGGTGGACAATACCAACAAAATAGTACATATTTACTCATATATCAACCGGCTAGTGCAGAGAATGGCTCTGGCATACTTCTTCCAGACCAACATCAGCAATGGAAGAGACAACATTAACAAAGTGTATTTATTATTCATCTGTACAATTTTATTATGTCAATAAATATATTTTTAAATAAAATAATGGGAGATATAAGCATATATATGAATTATGGGTACATATTGTCATAATATTTTCTTTTTTTTAATAAACATTTCAAATATCTTCAGGTTTTAATATTTAGCATGCCCACTTAAAATTACCACAGCACCTATTGCTGGGTTGTGACCTACACTTTCTGAATCTTTAGTATAGAGGATAAGACAAGAATATAAAATGTTCAAGTCTTCTCACTTACTTAATAAGCTTTATAAGTACTCCTTCATTTTTACTGTTTCTTCTTGAGAAATGATACCTTTGTTTTGTTGGAAATTATTTGAAGACAGTTTTATTATTCATTTATTACTAATGGTTTAATAAAAAATTAAATTATTCATATAATTTTTGCAAACTAAAATTAAAATTCATAGTGTATGCAAGAATAATTTTATATGGAGTGCATATTTTAGCAAAACTAATAAGAAAATGAAAACAATAATAACCTCATCAGAGTCATGTCATATTTAGTGTATGAGCCAAATATTGGTCCCCATCAGCATGCATCACATTACAAAAAAACTAATTCACAGAAGTTACAATTTATATGTGGCACCAATATAAATTTTCATAAAATATTTTTAATTGAACAGGTGTTCATCTCAGTACCTCTCTAAAATATCTGTATTTTGCAAAATTTGAATGTTTGTACTTAGCTTGCATAGGGGTATCTTATACTGATTGTAGTTTAAATGTAAGTAATTTTTTCACATTTTTTAAATTACTGTAATTTTTTCTTCTTTTTGGATAATTTTTGATAATTTTTTCTTTTTTAAAACAAATATTTCTGGTGTGCTGCACTGAAAATGTGTTCAAATGTATCTAAAAGTAAATAATAAAAACCTTTTCAGTTGTGAATGTTAAAAAATATTTTACTAATTTATTATAATATATATTATAACTATTACTTATAATAATAAAAAGAAATTTTATTTCATTTTTACAAATTTATGATTATCTTTTTTTTAATTTTTTAAACAAATATTTTAATATTTATTGTAAATAATGTTTATAATTAAAAAAATTAATTGCAGAATGATAATTATACAAAACAAATACTTTTCTTAGGAGTGGTATGAGATAGTATTTGCAATGTTTATTTTATAAATATATGTGACATTATTTATGTATAAAATAAATTATATTCTACAAATAATATGCAAATAAGAAAACCATCTAAATATGTAAAACAGTAAACACAACAAAAATGCTTTCAGTGTATGATAACAATTGCTAGGTGCCATAAATCTGGTACACACATTGAAAGCCTTTTGTTGCATTTACTGGTTTACATTTTAAAATATGTGGATTTTGTTATATATATATATATTTTGTTATATATATATATATAGAAATTTTGTTATATATATATATTAGAAAACAGTTAACACTTAGACAATTCCAATATAAATAATCATCAATCTCAGACTGTTGTTAAGGCAACCTCCTTTTAACAATATATGTTCATATGAATGTTTTCATGGGTTTCAGATATAAAAAACATGTTTTGAGGATTCATCCATGTAAAATTTTTGTTTAAAAATTCAAATATTTCAATTTGATCACACAAGGCCTCAACTGGGAAATCGAAGCTATAATGTAGAGGCACTTTAAACAGTGCAAATAAAAATAGTCACAGAAGTACTGGAAATTCTACAACTGAAAAATAGGTGTATAAAATTGAAAAATAATAATAAATAAATAAAATTCAGGAAAATTTGTTTTCAAAATTTTTTTTTCCAAATAGAAGGAAGCTTACATGCATCATCATGTTTGTTTATATGGTTTTCATTTCCAAGTTGAGGGCTTGTGTGATTAAGTCAAAATGTTGGAATTTTTAAACTAAAAATCTTATGCAGATGAATCCACAAAACAGGTTTTATATATATATACTGTTCTATACAGTTTATTGTACTAGAATTTCAATTTTGAGATCATGAAATTTTCAAACATGAGAATATCTTTACAATTTCATGAAGGAAGTATAAAACTTAATATAAATTTTCAATACAATAAAAATTATACAAGCTCGAAAAAGATTTGAATGAAAGAAATATCTGTATTATATTTATTACATGAATATGAAAGAAGAATGAATATAAAGTTCTTATGCCATAATTTCAGAGATGGTAGCAGGAGAGCCATAGGAAATGAATAAATTATTTATAACAGTGTCGACACACTTATTGGCAGCCTTAATATGAATTACAATTAAAATTTCCTTAGCTTACAATAAATATTACTTACATATTTTATTATTTTACATTTTACTTTAAACTAAAAGACTATTTGAAACTATCAAAAAGATAATCTGGTAATTTAGTGAAAAAAAATTAATTCAGTTTGTTTATTTTAAATATTTCATTTATTTACGTCTTTAATTTTATTATTTGTCTGTGTAAATTAATACACTATACAGGCTTAAACCTGCATATATATATATATATTGAAGCTGGAAATATAGTACATATTTCTGCTTCACCTAGTGCCAATGTCATCAGCCCTAGTCTGGGTTTGAACACAATCTTATATTAACTGACACCCATCTCATAATAGGTGGTAGTATATTTTGATCAATATTATAATCTTTTATATTTCATTAATCTTATTTTATGATTAAAACTAACCTTTTTATATTAGTTTATTTATTTTATATTTGTAAAAATGCATATTGTGTTTCTTATATTAAATTGAATTAAATCCTAGATATCTATAAAATGTTACAAATATTTCAAATTCTTTATTAAAGTTCATTTTTCTTCAATTAATCAGTTGGTAACATTTTATATTTATCTTTTAATCAATGTAATTAGAGAGTCAATTATTTGAACAATGTAATAGTTGAAAAGTTTTGTAAATTTCTGCTTAAGTTTATGTCAAATATAAGTTTGAAAGTCATTGTACCAAATTCCTAAAATTTTTCTGAATAAAATCTACCTTTTTGTTACTCTAAGCCTTAATTAAATAGATTTTGTTAGTACAATGACTGATAAACTTAATATGCTTGTTGTTGTTTTTTTTTAAATTAGCAAATCAACCCTTGGGGCATGTTAATGCAGAATTATAGATTTCCCTCCAAAGCAGGCACCAACCTCAGAGGACCGCTTAGAGCAATTTCAATTGGCAGTTGTCACTGTAGATTGAATCCTGTAGATAAGACCAGAACACATAAATAGTGGAAAATTATTGAAGGATGATTATTGAGATTATTTGAGAACAGTTCACTGAAGAGAGTAGTTTAGATTTACAGTACATCATGCCTAAAGAAATGACGGGGTCAAAAATCGGTCGTTTGCTTCTCAGAGGTCTGTTTCACCACCTCAACACCATGTTTTTTCCAGTGCTCTCAAGACCTAGCCCAAGACGATACTGTGTCAATGAAGCCTGCAAATGATCTGATTGTATAAATGCCTGTTTCAAGCCATGGAATGCCTACCGATTGATTCTGAGGTAACGTCCAATTTGCTGCAAGCCATTGATTCTATTTTACTTGTTTTCCAAATCAATACTAATTTATATTTTATATATCTGTGTGATGTTTATATGGTTTGGTTTAAAATGCTCTTTTAATTTTTCTCTTAAATTTAAAATATCAATTCTTCTAAAAATCTCATATTATTTTGATGCGGCAAAATTAAATTAATTTTTGGTTTATTTAGAATATTTGACTTACTGAAATTTCCAAGTACAAAATTCAATGAGCTATTAACTTTAAATTCTCTCCCTCTTATTTTTCCAGTCAAAATCATTACAGGAGACTTACTTCCCATAAATTAATCAATAGAAAGCTCGTTTAGTTTTGTACATCATATATAAATTTATTTTGAATGATTGAAATTATTTTAAAAGTATCTTACTATTACCTCCAATTTAAAATAGCCCTGTAATTATTTCTGAGAGAATAAAGAATTTTAGTGAATCAATTAAGTAAAATCTATTACAGCGTTTTATCAGTATATGTTTCACATATATATTTTTATTTGTCAAAAAAATAGTAAAATTCGATGTATAATTTATTAGGCTGCATATTGTCAAACTTACCGGAAGTGAATTTGATATTTAATGCCCTGTCTATGTTAATTGAAAGACAGTCTTATTTTGTAATCTTTCATAAACTATTTAATAACTTATTAATAAATGAAATATTTGTAAAGTGTGGAAAACAACTTCTATTTTAAATTTTAATTCTTGCCTTCCTTTTTTTTTTATATTATGTTTTACAATCTGTTCAGTAATTGCCTAAGGCCTCTGTGACTTTCTATCATGTCAGGGGGGCGATTATTTTAATCAGGAATTAAGTTATTAATTTTGTTAGTGATACACTATCTATATATATGTTTCTAAGGCATTATGTATTTATAGCTACAACCATTCATTTATTATTATTATTTTGCTTTGCTAATTTCCTCTTAGGATCTTAGGAATTTCAAATATGACCAGTCCAATCTTTCACTACCTCAAAGTAGATGTAGTTCATACCAAGGGATTCTTTTCGGGCATTGCCATTAAGATGTGTATGGGAATTCCAGCACATCACATTTATTATTATTATTAAGAGACATGCTTTGGCTGGAGGGCCAACATTTCTCTTATCTACCTGTACATATCAGGAATTTCTTTAGTAAAGACATCCAGAGGTTCATAACAGACCTCATTTATTTTGTTGTAATCTATAATAGCATACTGCCTTCTTCATCATTTTATATCTTTATTTAGCAAACCTGAAATGCTCTCTGCCATAATGGCACATCCTTCACAAACAAATCCCAATTAATTAAATCTGACTGTATAATTGTCAATTATTTATTTAAGAACTATTTTGCTTTCCACACTCATTATATACAAATGATTTTAAATGTAATAGTGTTTTAAATGCCCATCTTTCATGTCTTGTAATATATATAAACAGATTTATTTGTAATATCTTGAAGAGGGCTAATAATATTTTATTGCCGATTGGTTTTTGGCCGACAAATTAACAAACTTTTACATTGTTTGTCAAAGCCACATCAAAACGAATTAAAGAAAATAACCAATTTGTATAAACAAAGACTTAACTTATTTTGTACTAAATTCCTTAATAAATTCCTATAATATTGTTATTTTAAATAAGCTTAGTTTGTCATCACTCCCAATCTCTAAGGTTAATTACTCTATTTATTTAAATATTTCTTTGATTTAAATTCACTTCTTTGTAATGTAGCCATAAAGAATTATCATTATTATGGTTCAAACCATTAGTAATCGATCAAATCATATCTGTACCATTCTGCAATCATCATAATCCATTAAATCATTAAATTTTCATATAAACCCTTTATTATTTTGAGTCTCTATGTGAACCATGACCTCCAGCTGGGATGGAATAAAACCAAGCACTGCTAGTGTCACCACAAACGTTATCCAATTAGTCAGAGAGGCAATAGTTTAGGCAAATAGGTTAGGATTCATCCTTGTCCTGACATATGTATCTTGTGCATGGTTGGATTCAAGGTACTTTTGCTTGGATTATTTGTCTTAATGAATGAATACACGATTTTGACCAGCACAATATATATATATGTAATGTATGCAGGATTCGAACTCAGACTTTCACACGACCCTCAACTCTCCATACCATCTCATATTGCTGAACCAACCTGATCACACACATGTTGGAAAAAAAAATCACCAACATACATATTTCATACTAAAACCAGCACTCATCAGTTGGTCCAGATTACCATCTCCACACATATATACAATCAATGCTCAGATTTATATTAAGATAGACAATCTTCATACTTTAATGGACAGGTTTCAAACTACTCCAATGCACAACTCTTCAGCCATCCATTTCACTGAAAATCTGATGATGGAATGTTCAAAGCCCACATTAGTGCCAAGGTTGTCATCCTATCCATGTTGACATTTAGTCATTCTGACTCCTCATGTACATGAGAATAATACATTTTTACATACAATGCAAAGGATGGGCAGACCTTTGACACACTGGCTTTGAATATTCCATCATCAGATTTTCAATGAAATGGATGGCTGAATAGCTGTGGGTTGGAGTAATTTGAAGCCTGTCCATTAAAGTATGAAAATTGGCTATCTTAATATAAAACTGAGCACTGATTGTGTATATGTGTGGAGATGATAATCTGGACCAACTGATGAATGCTGGTTTAGCATGAAATACAGATATTGGTGATTATTTGTCTGTGTATAACTTTTGTTATGATAGCCATAAAAAGTTTTATGCTTTCTATGATGGATGATATTTGTTGAAAAAAAATGCCACATTTTCTATTAACTAATTAAGAAATCAACCTTTGTATTTGGACAAGTATAAAATAGTTTGGGTAATTTAATTTAAAATTAAAAAATAAGTTAATAAATATCCAATAGCCAACCTAAAAGGGAGTGTAAGCATAGAATGTAATTGAAAATCCAATGTTAAATATTAATATAAAAAATAGAATATTGAATATATGATAATAAAGATGAATATAAAATAAATAAATATTATTTACTAAATATTTTTAAAAAGTTAAAGTTAGTCATTTATCTGCTTTCCTGAATGAAGCCACATTCTAAAATGTGGAATGATATGTGAAAACCTCCATGTTTGCATTTTTTTTACATATCACTATTATCTAATTATTTATTGAGCACACAGACAGTATGTAATTATAAAGAAAAAGGCTTTAACATTTTCCACAGGCATATTAAATGTTTATAATAGCCAAATGGAGTAGTTTTTGACTATAGAGGGAACTCTCAACACTTGACACAAAATAGGGACTTTATAAAGATAAGAGAAGCCATCTTATCTTTAACCTAAATTCACATTTATATAGGCCAATCTGAAGCATCTTGATTGGAGACCATGACTATGTTACTTCCTATTTAAATCCACTTTTTTTTGACAAATTAACACAAGAAATCTTGCATTTTACAAAGAATTAATGTTACCTTTTTTTAATGTGAATATAAAAACTAATGTAATGTTCTAATTATTTATCAAATGCACAAATAGAATGTAATTATAAAGAGAAAGGCTTTATTGTTTTCCACAGGTGCTTTAAATGTTCATAATAGTGGATTTAAGTGTGAACTGATTATTAGCATCACACTCTCCAATCAAGTGGCTTCAGATTGGCCTATGTAAATGTGAATCTAGGTTAAAGATAAGGTGGCTGTTCTTATCTTTATAAAGTCATAATCCTGGGTTGAGGTTTGAGAGCTCCCTCTATAGTCAAAAAAGTATATCACTTGGCTATTATAAAAGTTTAAAGTGCCTATGGAAAAGGTTAAAACTTTTGTCTTTGGTTAAAACCTTTGTTTTTATAATTACATACTGTCTGTGCACTCGATAACTGATTAGAACATTACATTAGTTTTTATATTTGCATTAAAAAGATTGTAACATTTAAGTCATTATAAATCACATGATTTCACATGCTAATTTGTCAAAAAGGAAATAGTGCATGTAAATGTGAATTGAGTAACATCTTTACACTCTCAAATCAAGATGCTTCAGATTGGCCTATATAAATGTGAATTTAGGTTAAAGATAAGACAGCCATTCTTATCTTTATAAAGTCCCTATCTTGTGTCAAGGTTTGAGAGTGCCCTCTGTGGCCAAAAACTATATCACTTGGCTATTATAAACATTTTAAGTGGCTGTGGAAAAGACTAAAGCCTTTCTCTTTATAATATCACTATTATCATTGATGTTGCTGTTGTTATTGTTACTACTACTACTACTACTACTACTACTACTACTACTACTACTACTACTACTACTACTACTACTACTACTTTCACTCCTATTATTACTACCTTTCCTATTACTATTATTATTGGTGGTGATGTTCAATATTATAAAAAGTAAATTAAGGCATATATGCTTAGTCCTGTTATATAACTTAATTATTCATAAATAATAAAATTATTACTATGGTAACCAAATTTAATTTACAGCAACTACTAATAGTTTTGGTGATACATTATATTTAATTAAGTCTTAACCTTGTATGTAATAATAACTAAGGATATAACTTGGAACTTTTTTCCAAAATGGCTAATCTTGTTGGGAAGCCATATTTTTCCTTTTCTATGCTATATTTGTTTTATATTTTTTTATACTGTATTTTTTAATAACACAATTTAATAAAATTAAAAAATTTTAAATTCTTTTATATATATTAAACAATTTAAATTTTCCAACCTCTCATACACAAATAGAATATGACTAAAAAATGTTTAAGGGCTATCCTCTTCCTACTCTGCGTCTTTATCTTATCTTTTCTAATGCTACATTTATTTTTGACCCTTAATATGGAAATCAATCAATTAAAAAGACTCTATACAGTAAAAAGGGTTAAAAAGTCAATATGATGGGTAAGAATGATTATGGTGAGTACAATAATGTGAGAGAAAATAAATTAGAAACTCGTTTGATTAAAAAATTTAAATAGGTTTAAAATAACACGACAGATGAAAAGAGATTTAATTAAAAAAAATTCATGCCCAGTTATTAGTATTGCTATAATATGGTAGCAGTAATTAATTTAAATGTTCAAATTGCTAACACCAACTAATATTATTTAAACCAAGATTTGCAAAAATAAAATTATATACTTTTACCCCGCTTAGCAAAGGAGATTGGTTCCCCAAAACTCATCATTAAGCAAGAATGTCATATGCAGAATAAGCTTTTATAATGATTGTCTATGGGGGTAAAAATTGGCTGGTTACTCCAGCTAAAAATTACACTATAAGTTGGGAATATTACATTAAAAAATAACTTATAGAGTACACCTAGCGATTGGCTACTTAGCGATATTTCACAATAGCGATCATCATCAATTTGTACCCACTACTTTGATATACAATCGATTATTCACTATAACGATCGGGAAATTTTTTTTTTTTTGACATATCTTGAATTTTGCATCACTGATGATGTCAGAGAATAGGTATTTTAAAGTCATTTTACTCAAAAAACAATCGACTTATAGTAAATAAAAATAAACTTAGCATATGTTTTAGAAAATTAGTACAGTTCGATTTTTTTTTTCTTTTAAAATAAGTTGAATTTTTTTTTCTAAAGTTGACTGCTTTACAATACGCATAAGCATTTTGTTACTCCGGTGTACTGTAATAAGTCTTTATGTTCAATTAAATAATTTATAATTAAGCATGGTTTTTTAATTTTAATAATTTCACATAAGTAATAAACATAAATATATAGTAATATGTACTAATATATATGTGTGTGTGTGTGCGCGCACTATTTGCACAGATAATGAAGCTAGAACAAAGTTATTTTTTTATTTTAAAAATGCACTTCAGTATGGATTTTTTTTTTCATTACGATGAAAAACTTCTGCGGAAGAATATAAAAACTTAAATTAAAATTTAGTTTCACTTTCTTTTTGCTGTACTGTACTTTTTAAACACAGGAAATGTGCATTTTTCCCCCTAGTGATAGAAAACTTTTCTTTTTAGATACTGTACAGTTTACACGTACACTGCATTCGATAAATAATTTTCTTAATATGTACTTTATTCCCAAGTTAGTATAATTTTTTAGCTTTAGGAACCGATCAATTTTTTCTCCATAGACCCCCATTGTAAAAAATATGCATTTGTATACGATATTCTTGCTTAATGATGAGTTCTGGAGAACCAATTGCCATTGCTAAGAGGGATAAAGGTGTATATATAAAAATTTAAAAACCCCTTAAAGCATTTTATGTTTGTGTAAACTGTGCTGGGTGTATCATGCATGTATTCACTTAAAAGTACAATAATGGCTATGAATATGGAGTAAACATACTCCGAAAGTACTAAGCTAAATGGTATTTGTGAAAATGTTTATTAACTTCATCTATATACATTTAAAGCATATTATAAGTATTAAAATATGTGTGGATAATGCAACCTGAATCTAGATAAAAAGGTAAAAACAAAACACAAAGTTTAAAGTTTTACTTCCTGTGATCCATTCACCCACCAATCATTGTTATTCAGTTTGGTTTCCAAGCTCAAAGATTTTCTTGATTTTTTCATAGATATATTAGTAAACAGAACTGCTAGAAAAATGTTTAATATCACTAGAAATAAAGTGTTTTTACTGTTCAAAAAAATAGACCAAAGATATGAAACTAAATTGGCATATTACAATTTTTTTGTGTTCTTCCGCACAACATTACATTGAGAAATAACCCATATGAAGTTTTATTTTTTTAAAATTTGTACTACAATATTATACTATATTATTTATGTGAAATTCATAAAATTAAAAAATCAGTGGCAATAAATTATTTGATTGACCATAAAGACTTGTTATTATCGTTAGTGTAACAAGAGCCAAATAAACATACGATACTGTACACAAACTTAATCACAGTCAACATTTAAGAAAAAATTTCAGCATATTGAAAAAAGAAAACCAAAATCTAATGCATTCTGAGTTTGCATATTGTAATCAATATTTAAGGCTTTTGTTACAATATGTACTGTGCTGATTTAAATAAAGAAATACGATAGCTGTAATATTTTTGGGGGGCATGATATGTCATTATTTTATCAAATGTGGTAGCCATGTTTTTTGCAACGACTTAACAATTTGTTGAATAGTGCAATCCATTTTGATGGCAGAGTTATAGGCTATTTAAATAAAAATTAAAGATATTAATCTTATTTACTTTATTTGTAATGCATTTTCATCATATACAGTTTATTATTAATTGCATCAAATCATCCTCACATTTCCCCCTAAAAATACAATTCAAATACAATGGATAGCAGGTTTGATTTGATTGAAATTAGCATTTGTAAAGATATTAATCCAAAAGTGATTATCTGAAATCTTAGCTAATATTTATATTGTACACAATTTAAACCTTAATATTGATTGTACATATGTCAAAAAATTATTTTTAGTTTTATGCTGAATGAAATTTATATTTTTTTCTCAGTAGTGTAATTTTTTTTTACACACAGACAAAGCTCTCCATATAGTAGCATCACTCAGAGCATGACAGAGTAATTAATGGATGCAGAAAGATGTGTACCTAAAATCCCTATCTAGTACCTACTCATCCAATATCCCCAGACTAGTTTCTAGCTTTTGGCTTTCATCAGTAAGGAACCTTGGATCTGAGAGTAAACAGCTTGTGTAAGCATAAAGAATGGTAGTCATGTGATGTTTGACGGTTTAATTTTTTTTTACTCATGAGATAATATTGCCATTGCTTTGGATATCTAAAAAGAATTATTAGATGATTTCAAATACAGAAAGCAGAGTGTTATTTTTAAAATGCATTTAGTATTTTTTGATATTAATTGTATAAATCTGAAATTGTTTTATCCTCTTTGCTTTATTCTTTTTTTGTTACTGAAAATATTTAAGATTAGCGATGGTAGCAATTTCGATTTGACAGAAAAATTTTAATTCAAGATTAATTGACGGAATATTTTAGCTAATATCTATACTGTACATTTTTAATTTTAAGCTAAACGAATTTGCTATTTTTACAGTCACTGTGTTGATTTACATTCATGTACTGAATGAACCTTTTTATTTTTTTGCTTTTGTAATCATTAACAATGAAAATCTTTACTTTGGATATGTTATTAATGAAGTACTAAATGTCTCATAAAAATACTGGATACAAATAAAATATTGTACATTCATTAATCACATTTTAAGCTTAGAATCAAAATATTGAATCCAGCACTAAAACATGTTTTTTGAATCAAATATATGTTGTACAATTTTACACAAACGTTAATACACTACAGTATTTTGCTTTTGGATAAGATAACTTTAATAATTATTCTATGATGTCATCAACAAAATGGCTGCCAAATTTTTTTAATTTTTTTTACGATCGTTGTGGCCAAGTACTAAGCAGATTAAAGGTGTATTATATTAATCCAAGTAAATTTGATTATATTCATTGACATTTGTTTATATATGAGAAATAGAGAAGGAAGTCTTGGGAAAAAAAAAATTAAATGGAAAGATGAGTGGATTTTGAGATGAAGGTATTTTTAAAAAAAATATTGTGCAAAAAAAAAAAACACTAAAATTTAGACAGAAAGAAGGAAAGCTTTTTCTTCTGTATAAGTAGATATACATCATGATTTAATTCCGATTCTATTTTATTCTTACTTAAAATATTCAATAAATTATTATAATATTAATAACAGCAATTATTGTATTAGAGGAATTGCAACTGTAATCATGGAAGTTATTTTAAAAAAAATCAAGAAATCTGGTCAAGTGTTGTTAGCCGAGAGATCAGAGCAGTCACTTTGCAAGCAAGTAGTTGTTTGCAGATGGTTGTGGGTTCACCTTCCGGTCAATGCTATGACATATGAAAAAAAAAAAATCAAGAAATCTCACAAAGAATTCAAACAATCGAATCAGCCAATAGTTCAAATATATCTTGGCAAGAAGAGTAGCATTATTTTGTAGCCAATACATCTGGGTAAAGCTTCTTGAAGAAATATCGTTTTGGCTTAACTACAGAAATGTAATAAAGTGAAATATATTGATCTTTAAAAGATTAATTAAATGCTAAATGTGGAGTTTACTATCATATGATTGTGAAATACGAATAATGCATAACAAAATTAGAAACAGATTGGAAGCCTTTGAGATGTGGACATGGAGATGAATGGAAAAAATAAGTTGGATAAATAAAGTAATAAATGAAGAAGTTTTGGAAAGAGTAAATGAAAAAGGAAGATTGATTGAGGAAATCAGAAAGAGAAACTGGATTGGACATATATTAAGAAGAAAGTATAGTTTAATGAAAGATGTTTTGGAGGAAATGGTGAATGGACACAAGAAGAAAGAACAGGATTAATATTGTTGATGACATAAAAGATGGAAAGAGTTACATGAACTTGAAGAGTTGGATAATGAAGAGAATGAAGTAGAAAAATGGATGAATTGATGATATGATTATTTTCTGGCTCTGTTCATGGAACAGAACACTATTGACATTAATCTTCAAATTAACAAATGATATGTGTTTTTATTTAATATATTCAGCTTTTTCAAAATATTAATTAAATAACTTGCAAAAGCTTTGCCATCAATTATTAAAAAAGCTTTATCCTCAGTTTGTTCTTCAAGAATCATTAAGAATATCAAATAAATTCATGAGTCTTTCCAAGAAATTGCCTTTTGGATGATGCAACATTAGTGGTAATATCAATCTTCCATAGTCTGAATTTTTTATTCTTATTAAAATGTTAAAGCAAACAGGGCATTAATAGTGTCATACATTTTATTATTAAATTCAACAAACGAAATGATTTTGGAAATTATTTTTTCTCTGTGATTTACGGAGTGAATAAGTTACATTTCTGGATTTTAACCCTTTACTAAACTTAAAACATGTCAATAAAAATGTGAACATGTAAATTAAAATAGCTCGCAGCACTACTACGTATAGGTAATCACTTGAATTAGTATAAACGCTAATCAGGGTTTCTTTTATATGGCTATTTGATTTGGATAACTGGGTTTGAAGACATGTAGGTATCTGAAAATATCAGATTTTCCACTCAATAGATAACTTTTAGTTAAATGCTGGCTTTGGGTTGGTGTTTTTAGATCTAGTGTCTGAACCTACCCTAGCACCTCTCTGAGGAGTGCCAGAGCACGAAACCATGGTCAAAGGTTGGGGGGGTGACAGATATTTTAAATGCTTTCTCTAGCTAAGCATTTATCACAAAGCTTGTTGAGGAATTGGAAATCCTCATTGTTTATAACTTACAAGCTTAAGAGAATAGGGTCATGTGATCTATAACTCTTATTTTGACTATTTATATCTTTCATAACTTTTTAAATTTATAATAAATAACACTGTTAGTATAGTGCTTTTATAAATTCCCATAACATCTGCTTAAAAAAATCTTTTAGAATCAGTTTATCTTCCATAAATTAAAAAATAAAAATTTATTGTTTCTTAAAGTACATTCATTCATCTGTATTCTAAATATTTTGATCTTAACTGTTAAAACAAAATTATTAGTTAATGAAACGTCTTTGACATTTTTATTAACTTTCAGCAGAATTGTTTTGAAAAAAAAAATGTATTTTTTTAGCTTAATTGCATCATCATCTATAGTTTCTGATTTTGCTATGACTAGAGAAATTCATATTTACTTCAAGAGTATAATTAATGGTTACAATTTGTACAGAAAATAATGAATTTATTGTTCTTTTATTTTTGAACACTTATTTTAATGATTATTGTATTTTAAATTTATATATATATATTTGCTTCAAATGTGTCTCAAGATGGCCACGGTTCATCATTGTCTTGGTATAACACCACTGATATAATAGTCAGGAGATTCACACTAATGACCTGGCTGCAAATACTGACAAACATTTTACTGGCATTATTAATTTTATCTATGGGCTAAATATCTACAAAGGACAATTCTTCTATCTATATGTATATTGAATTGAATCATAACAGTTTCACATTCCATGAATCAATTTCAATCCTGTTTAAATGTAGTTTATGTTGTATGGTTTGGCACATTGGTAGAGTGTTCGACCTGGGATCAAGTGGTCCCAAGACTTATTCTCATGCTCACAGTTATGACCCTCAAACTTATATTACTTTTTTATAAATCTCTTCATATACACTTTAATGCAACTTTTATATATAATTCCTCCTTTATTTTTCTAACAGTTTCGACTATCCTGCAGTCTTCATCAGAGCTACAACATTTAAGCATATGATCATATAACCATTATTTATATATATATAAATTGTACATCATTATTCATAATTATATTTTCTTTTTAACTTTATATCTTTACTTCTCTCAAACTTCTTATAAACTCCCAAGCAATAAAGCCATATGTGGGTTTGTTTTAATGAAGTTTCATACTTTGCAAAGCAGATTTATTGAAAACTCATTTTTATGCAAATAAATTGGTTCATGGTTCTATTAAATATATGTGACAAAATGAATGGGTGTAAATACCTATTGGAGTGTTGATTAAATTATTCTTTCAATCACTATGTAACATAAAAAACGCTACATATGATCGAGAATAACTCTTTTCATCAATTGTCTTTGAGTATAACTGATTTCCTAGGTTAGTATGATGATTTTATTGCTTTATTGCATAATTTAGCCAACTTATAAACAGTGGATATATCATGCAAAAATGTATTTGAACTCTTTTTAAATGCAATTAAATGTTAATGTAAAGTTCAGCTAACTTTAAAGCAATTAAAAGAGTTTATTTTGCAGGGTAGTTAGTAGTTGATTTTTTTTTACATTATGCAATGATGTATAGGATATATGAGCACAGACTTTCACATTTTCCACCACTCACCACTCTATCTCATAACACTGATACACTTGAACATATATATGTCGAAAAGATAAATAATCACCAATATATGTATTTCATGCTAAACCTGCAATCATCAGTTGGTCCACATTAGTATCTCTGCACATATATGCAATAAGTACTCAGATATATATTAAGATAGCCAGTCCTCATACTTTAATGGACAGGCTTCAATCCACTCCACACTCCAACTCTTCAGCCATCCATCCAATTGAAAATCTGATGATGCAACACTCAAAGGCCACCCTGAGGCTGAGATTCTTGTCACACCCATGTTGACCTAAAGTCAATCTGGCCCCTCATGTACAGGACATAATCCATTTAATACATATACAAGGTATGGATAGACATCTCTACTATGTAATAACTGAAACATACCTATATCAATATATATAATATACAGAATATACAAGCACAGACTTTCACACGACCCACAAATCTCCACTCTATCTCTTAACACTGATACACTTGAACACATATATGTCGAAAAGATAAATAATCACCAATATACGTATTTCATGCTAAAACAGCAATCATCAATTGGTCCAGATTACCATCTCTACACATACATGCAATAAGTGCTCAGATATATATTAAAGATAATTAAATAGATGATTCGCTGGCATCTACATTATCAGTTGATTACGTTTAGATAAATAAACAACTAAATAGTTTATAAATATTCAACTGCAGCACAAATGGTTCTTCAACAGCCTGTCGTAGAGGAATTAAAAATGAAGGAATTACAAGATTTTTCAATGAAATGGATGGCTGAAGAGTTGTAGGGTGGAGTGTTTTGAAGGCTGTCCATTAAAGTATGAAGATTGGCTATCTTAATATAAGCTGAGCATTGATTGTATATATGTGTGGAGATGATAATCTGGACCAACTGACGAGTGCTGGTTTAGTATGAAATACATATATTAGTGATTATTTATCTTATCGACATTGTGTGATCAAGTGTATCAGCAGTATGAGTTAGCATAGATTGTTGAGAGTCGTATAAAAGTCTGAGTTCAAATCCCCTATATATTACATACTGGAGTGGATGTATGAAAAAGCCCGTATTGCAGAAAAAAATCATATTCAAATTCATTTATGTAAGTAGTTTTTTATATTTGTTTTACTCTTTAACTAACAATACTTAGTAATGGACTGTCAATTAGCTTAGCTATAGATACGCTAATTGGAAAAAAAATAGGCTCAATTAGAACAATTTTTTTTTTTTTTCAAATTTGTACTGACCCAAGTTCAAACCTCGATTATAGAAGATGACAAGCAAATGTATTGTCATTGCATCACTAGCTCTTTTATTATATATAAATATAAAAAGGTTAATGAGTCATTTATCTTTTTTGCGGGATTCAAATAGTAAAAGTGGAAGTTGTTGGGGGGGGGGGGGGTATCAAATGCTATTTTGCTGCACAGTTGAATCGGAAGGTTAATTTTTTTTATTCCAAGTTTCGTTTTCACTTTCACTTTTTAAATTATTTGAAGAAAATGTCAACTTATTCTTCTGGGATTTTTTTTATTATTATTTCATAATAAATCAGTTATTTCTTTTAAAACTTTCTTACCCAGTTATTTTACTTTTTCTAAAGCTATTCTTTCTAAATTGAATTATATTTATAGATATTCTACACAATATGGCTATCCAAAAGGGTACCCATTAGTACTTCAGACCTCGATTAGTAAAATATAAATATTCAAAATATAAAGTATAATTCTTCACATAAAATACTACATTTATGTTATCATTTAAGAATGTTGCGAATAAATATAATTGTTTAGCTATTGAAATTTGAAATATATATATATATACTTAAAAAATATTTATTATATATTGTAACAGAAATCAGAATGTATGAGTAACTACAGCTGCTATATTAGAAACAATATAAACATTCATCAGATTTTCATATTGGAACGCCAAATTTAAATGTATAAGAAATCCTCTATGAAAATTTGCCATTTCTACTTAAATCAGATTACAGATGGTGTGAATGTAGCGGAAAGTATTCACAATCAAACTGATTGTCTTAAGAAATTATTAGTGGGAAAGAACCATAATCTAGAACTAAATTGTGTGGTGATCTGTATTACCTTTTTATATTTTATTTAATATTATTTGATAGAATTAGAGGGGATTCAAATCGAGACTTTCAAACTCCGTTTAATCATCTACTCCATCTTATGCAATCGACACACATGACCACATACATGTGAAAAAGATAACTGATCTTCAATATATGTATATCATGCTGAACCAGCACTCATCAGTTGGTCTAGATCAGTGATGGCGAACCTATGGCATGCATGCCAGAGATGGCATGTTTGACTTTTTTACTGGCACGCAAACTATTTATATATCATCATTTTCTTCAATATTTTTTTTTGTTGCTAAAATCTGTATTAATACAAATTTACTGTAAACTAAAAGTAAAATAAATAAAGAATAATATTATATTACAATTCAATTTACAATTGAATTCTTATTAGAAGCAGTAAATTATGATATTTTAAGTCAAATAAAGTGGTACGTATAATGTGGTATCATATTCTATAAACCTGTCAAATGATTTCCAGTAAGACTAGAAAGTAAACTCAGTAAAATATTTTATAACTTCTTGAAGTAAATTTTTCCAAATCTAAAGAAAAAGTAATCAAATATTTTTCTGTCCTAATCTTTTTTCACCTAAATGTGTTGCCTCATTCATTTTTTTAATATAATCAAAATTGCGAACAAAAGAATGAAATGCTTAATCAACTCCATCAAATGACGTTTTTTTTTTTTTTTTGCTTGAAGTTTTGCTGTAAAAGTGAAATGATAAATTTTTGACTTATAAAACTATTAAAGCTCATTTAAATTTAATTTTAAATAAATTTGATAACATTATATTAATATGATTAGTCAAAATAAAAAACAAAAATTATCAAGCAATAGAAAATTTCAAAATTGGTGGACTGATGAATATGGAATAATTAACAAAGGCACCAGGGTAGTATGAGATTTATATTTGGAACAGTTGTATTGAGAACATATTGGTAAAATGGCGTTATGAGATCAATCATAAATCACTCTATGAAAAAAGTAAGGTTGAACAATAAGAATATATTCCCAAGCATTTAAAAATATAAATATTCAATCAACATCTATAATGAAATTCATCAAAAATCATTCAAATATAAATACTGCTGTTTTTTTTATTTTAAATATAATTACCAAACACAGGAAACCTTTTAATAATGGAGAATATATGAAAGAAGCTTGGATGAAATGTGCACCAATTCTTTTTGAAGATTTTGAAAACAAAGCAAAAAATTATTCAGAGCATAAAAGATTTATCATTGGCTAGAAATACAGTTAAAGAAAGAATTTTGCAAATGGCTAACAATATAACACCAACAAAAAAGAGATATAACATATTCTAGTTTAATTTCTCTCTGCCTTGATGAAAGTACAGAATAAATGGATCAGCTCGTTTGGCCATTTTTATTCACTATTGTGTTGGGAATAATATCAAAGAAAAATTGATAAGTTTAATATTAGTAACAACATCAAAAGGAATAGATGTTTGCAACATAGATATTGCCAAATTGTATCAGCAATTATATATAGTGCTTATGACTGGAAAAGAAAATAGTTTTCTCAGTTTATTTACCAACCATATTGAACATTCAATTTTGGGTTTTCATTGCATTATATATCAGCAGGTTTTATGCATGAAAGCCAGCTTTAAGACACTAGATGATGTTATGAATGTTGTGACTAGGTTAACAATTTTATATCTACACATTGAGTGAGGTAAACTCAGTATATTATGGTTTACTTATGTACAACATTGTACCATGGTTAAGTTGAGGAAAAGTTCTTCAAAGATTCATTGAGTGTTTAAAAAAAATTAGACTGTTTACGTAATGAGAAAATCATTGAAAAATATAGTGAATTAATGGATGTTGAATGGCTTTCAAAATTAATGTTTTTTTACTAATACATCTTCACATCTAAATGAATTAAATGTGAAACTGCAAGGTTATAATAAGTCAATTGTTGTCATGTTTTATTTGATCAAAGCATTTGAAGTTAAATTACATAATTTCAACCATGATGTTATATCTTACACCTTCAAATATTTTCCAAATCTAAAAAAGTTCTTGACTGATTTAGCATTTCGTGAGAAACCAGACCAAGTAAAATTGACACAAGACTGTGTGCTGTTATTCAGTCAATAATTGATGGATTTTCTTTAAGATTTACACAGTTCAGACAATTTTCAGGAATATCGAAATTTATTTTATACCCAGACATAATATCAATGGATAGTCTCAAGTTAGAAATTTTTGAGAGGCTTAATTTGAAAGATATGAAAATGCAATCAGTCGATTTTAAATCCAGTTCTGTATGGAAACAGAAATTTGTTGATTTTAAAAACCAATGGAAAATGATCTATTATTGGATATATGTAAAAAGAATGCTGAAGAGGAACTATTGACTGACTAGAATGGTATTCCTGAAACATTTAATTGTTTAAAAAAATTAGTCACCGCTATATTATCAATTTTTTCCTCTATATTTATTTGCATGTGAATCATTGTTTTCAGAAACGAATTTAATTAAAGACAATTATAGAATGACAGATGAATCTAGTTTTTTTTTTTTTCATGTGTCATAGCATTGGCCGGGAAGCGAACCCGCTAACCCGGGACAAGTGCTTGTAAAGCAGCTGTGCTGACCACTCGACCACCAACGCTTGCATGTACATTAATATAAAATGACAAAATATGAACCAGATATAAAATATTTGACATCCGATGTATAACAGCAAAAAATCTCATTAAGTAATATCTATTTATGTGGATTTTATATCTTTATTTCCAAAATTTTGTTTAATTAAAATTATTATTACATTTTATTCAACTTGAGTTCTTCTAAGCTTATTTAGAAATTTTGTTTAATTATTATTGTTATTATTATTATTTTGTTTTATAAACTTTTAAAAAACTGCAATAATTAAGTTGTTTAAATTTTGATTTAATAACTGCATGGCATTCCAATCATTCAATGAATATTTTTTGGAAATTTTTGGCACGCACACGTAAAAAGTTTCGCCGCCACTGGTCTAGATCATCTTCACCCACACATATTAATAATCATTGCTCAGTTTATATTTTAAGATAGCAAATCGTCAACTTTAATGGACAGTCTTCAATCTTCTCCACTCTCTAACTCAGCCATCCATATTACTAAAAATCTGATGGCATTTTCAAAGCCCATGTTGGGCAATTTTGTTGTCATACCCATGTTGACCATAAGTCATTCTGACCCCTCATATGCAGAACTTTAAGCCCATTTAAATACACAGAAGAGAAATAAGTAGAATACACGCTGAATATGTAATATTTAAATACACGTATATTATATATACTTTAAGCTAGATGCAATTAGAGGGGTTTGAACCCAGACTTTCAAGCTTCCTCTAGTTATCCACCCCATCTTTTACAACCAATGCACATGACCACATTTGAAAAAGATAAATGATCTTCAATTTGTGTATTTCATGCTGAACCAGCACTCACCAGTTGGTCCAGATCATCATTTCCCATATATATATATATATATATATATATATATATAAGCTATATAGGTCATGTGACATATGACTAATTTTTATTAATATATATATATATATAATCAGTGCTCAATTTATATTAAGATAGCAAATCATTAAACTTTAATAGAAAGGTTTCAATCAACTCAACTCTTCAGCTATTCATATCATTGAAAATCTGATGATAGCTGTTCAAAGCCCTTGTTTGGTTTAGCATGAAATACATATATACTGAAGATCATTTATTATTGTGATATGTATGTAATCATGTGCGTCAGTTGCATAAGATGGAGGGATGACTAAAGGGAGCTTGAAAGTCTGGGTTCAAATCTCTTATAATTACATCTAGCTTAAAGGTATATATAATGCACTTGTATACAAATATTACATATTCAACTTGTATTCTACCCATCTCTTTTCTGTGTATTTAAATGGACTTAAGGTCCTGCATATGAGGGATCAGAATGGCTTACAGTCAACATGGGTATAACAACAAAATTGGAGAACAAGAACCTTGAACATGCCTTCATCAGACTTTCAATAATATGGATAGCTAAAAAGTTGGAAAGTGGAAAAGATTGAAGCCTTTTCATTAAAGTTTGAAGATTCACTACCTTAATATAAACTGGGCACTGATTATATATGTGTGTGTGTATATGTTTGATGATGATCTGGACCAACTGATGAGTGCTGGTTCAGCATAAAAATGTATGTGGAGATCATTGTTGTTTTCACATGTGTGCGGTCATGTGGTTGTATAAAATGGATGACTAAATGGAGCTTAAAAGTCTGGGTTCAAATCCCTTTTAATTACATCTAGCTTAAAAGTATATATAATATACTTGTATTAAATATTATTATTTGATAGAAAAGTAGGAGATTTAAACTCATAATTTTTCAGTCTATTTGTCCTCTGCTCCATTTCAAGCAATTCATACACATTACCACACACATACAAAAAAAACACCTGATCTCCAATATCCGTATTTCATGCAGAACCAGAACTCATCAGTTGAATCAGACCATAATCTTCCACACATATATACAATCAGTGCTCGGTTTATATTAAGATAGCAATTCTTCAACCTCTAATTGATAGGCTTCAGTATTCTTATCCTTCCAACCATTGAACCATACATTTAATTGAAATATTGACTATAGAATGCATAAAACAAAAATAGTGTTTATAAATAGATGAAGAATGATGGTGTTATATTGCAAGAACTCTTCCTATGTGTGCTTTGATCGTCTAATATATCAGGTAATGGACTACATTATTGACATCTTTCTATGCAGTTCTACTATCTTGCATACAATTTCATGTGCACCAATCTTATTTATCTCTAGGAAAACATAAAACTCTGTCATATAAGTAATTGGGAGATAGATAAATGACTAAGTTTTAAGTGGAAATTAATTGGAAAATTTATTGCGCAAAAAAGTAAAAAAAATCACTACATCGAAATAAGGTATTAGATAAATGCTTTAAATCGTATAATTTATATAATTAACTATTTCGTTTTATCAGAAATTCATTAACATAAATAACTCAAAATATGTGAACAGATTTTTTTTATATGTCAAATGCATTGATCAGGAAGCGAACTCGAGCCAGCTGCTTAGAAGGCAGCTATGCTAACCACTAGGCCACCAACGCTTGACAAGATTTAATACTATTCTGTAACTGAAGAATCAATCATTCAAACAAATTAATAGAATGATTATGATTAAATTAACACAAAGAATCGGATTTTAATTATGGAATTCTTAATTTTATTACTACTATTATTTAGTATGACTATATAAAGATAACCTTTGAATATATAAAATAATGGTTTCTCCTTGTATACATCTGGGTCTCTTTTTATGCGGATTTATTTAATGCGATTTTGAAGTTACACGATTCATGTTTCTCTGGAAGTCAAACTCCAATAATGCACTATTACTTTAAATAATAAATTTCAAGCACTTACGTCATATTAAAAGTAATAGCACATTATTGGAATTCGACTTTCATCTTAGTAATTTCAATATTTTCAGTGCTTTATAATAGTAAGATTTTATGCAATAATGAAATTAAAATCACGATTTCCACATTTTATGTATACACACATTAAATTTTACAAGATTATAATGTAAATTTGTTCAAACATTGTGCGTGTTAATTTTGCATTTTAAATCACATTCTGTTTTTGCTTTTTAAAAAGAACGTAATCAATTATTAATCATTTAGTGTCCGCAAGTTTATTTTTAAAATGTGAGTAATAGCAGTGGGCAGAATTAAAATTGAAAATTAACAAATTAAAGACAAAAATAAGAATTTAATTTTTAGTTGTCAGATTAATTATTAATTATGTTGTCACCAGAAAACCATTAACACAACATGAGAGTGATGTTGGTGCTAGTTGTATTTCCTCTTGTGAAGAATCTGATTTTTTACCAGTTTGCAAACGAACCTGTTTATCAGCAAATAGTGACAATAATTAAAACATGTATAAAAATGTAAATTATGCATAAAAATATATTGTTTTGAATAAAATTAAATATTATAGTTAAAAAAAGTTTGTCTTGTATCAATTTTTTTTCAAATTTGAAATTTTTTATTAGTCATATTTTATTTCCTTATTTTTTTTTTGCGTGAATTTTAAAGTAATTTTACATTGGTGCTTTGCTTTTATGTGATTTTTGAAAAATCACAGTCCATATCTCCCCTTTTTCAAGATAAATTACATCTATTTTTGCACGATTTTGTTTGCACGTGTTTTCTGAGGAACCTATCTATTGTGTAAAACGAGACCCAGGTGTATATTATTGTTATAAAAATAATAAACAAGGGGTTATCCAAAAATAACCAGAATTTTGTAATAAAAGTATATTTATTTTTAGATGGCGCAAATTGAATCACTTTAAAAAATATAGTCTATTTGATGCAATACACCAGTCTAAACCAGTTTGTCATTTTTTGAAGTAGTCTGAAAAAACATCCAAATTTTCCCCACAGTTCTAAGTCTGCAAAAAAAAAGACATTTTTTAATTCGAGAGATTAAAATAAAATCACATGAAGCAAGATCAAGCAATATAGCTGATAGATAAGCTACGTCATGCTGAATTTAACTAAAAAGTGTTTCACACTCAAGGCTTTGAGATATGACACTTTGTTAGGGTGGGGCTTGCTCTCTTTTCTTAGTCACATAATAGGATGTTTACATTTTACCACATCACATAAATGTTTCAGATCTTGCTGATAAAATGCCTGACTGTTGTGATAAATTTGAGAGAAAAATGCTGTTTGCGTAAAAAAATCAACATTGTTTTGACTTTGGCCTTCACTTGCAACATTTTTTTGAAATGTGGTAAATTTAACATTTTAATTAAACCACCCATAAACTTGTTTTCTACAAGCCCAGCTTGCTTATAATATAGAAATAAATCAATCAAACTTTTTTTTAAAACTTGCTTTTTATATGACTATAATGATGAAATAGAAATCCAACGTTTTGACTATTTCATATAGTCTTTTTCAAGGTACACTAAAATAAAATATATATAATAATAAACATCACATATTCCAAAAATATAAAAATATTAAATTAAAAATTACAAAATATATTCATAACCAAAAATTTACCTTATCTCCCACTTCCCTTTTCTATTACAAACAATCACAACCTAAACACAAACATTTTATTTATTTATTTATTTATTTTTTAACTATATATATCCTTTAAAATGTTGGATTTCTCTTTCATCATTATAGTCATATAAAAAGCAAGTTTTAAAAAGGAGTTTGTTTATTTTATTTCTATATTGGATATTTATGAACTATTTTGGAAAGAAGAACTGTGTGATTAATATATTATATTAAATTATTAGCTTATAATCTGTTTCAAGCATTATAACTTTTTTCCTTGTTGTTTTCAATAAACAAAAACAGAATTTCACATTGAGGATTGCCAATTCCTCAACAAGCTTTGTGATAAATGCTTAGCCAGAGCCAGCATTTAAAATATCTCTGTCAGGACCCCCCCCATCCTTTAAATGCTGGCTCTGGCTAAGCATTTATCACAAAGCTTGTTGAGGAATTGGCCATCCTCATTGATTATATCTTACAAACTTAAGAGAATTAGGTCATGTGATTATGACTTGATTATTTAGAATTTCACATTGTTTGAACATTTCAGCCATTATAAAAAACATTGGCAAATACATGAAATGCACTTTAACTAAAAATGTGCTATGTGGCCCCATAATTTCACATGCTGATGTCATTTGGTGCAGAAGGGTTCCTACAAGAAGTATGTAATAGCAAAAGTATATACTATAAGAGGCATGCAAACCCGAGAGTGATTCTGATTATTTTTGAGTCCTCCACTCATATTATATGATTAAGTCTTATAAATTGTTTCCAATATATTCATCCAATTTTTTTTTTACAATTGCTATATTCTAATATTCTCAAACATTTATCCTTTTATAATATTTCGGTAGTTTAATTTTCACTACATCATTCTCCTACAAGATAGGTACTAGTTTATTTACCTTTAACACTTTGTGGAGGGGTGTAGTTATAAATATATGACCAAAGACACATGAAAAAAAGGTACGATCCCCAAGGTGCACCTTTCATGCTGAACCAACACTCATTAGTCAGCCCAGATCACATTCTCTTACACATATTTTTAACATTGTTTAGTATTGCAATGGTACAGAGAAATAGGGATGAACAAGGGATGATGGAAAATCATCATTATCCCCAAATTGAACAAAATATAAAATTAAATATAAAGGGAATGAGAATGTTATAATGGATATGAGGAGCATGATAGATCAGCAAAAACACTATAAATTTACCATTATACAAAAGTAATAATCATTCATCATCATAAATGATCAACAATAAAATAAATCAACAGTCAATCTTGCGATTGGATTTGAAATGGGTCCGCTATAGATCAGACTAGTTATTTACCCCTTGCCAAACTTATGGCAGCAATACAACATAATAATTTACTTAAAGATGCTCATCCATCAAAACACTTAATAAAAACAATAATGCTAGTATACTAGAACATACTGCTTATCATCAATGCCCTCTCACCACGTAGTACCATTAACGTAGTAACCAACTATAAACTTAATTCTAAATAAATAAATAAAATGAAAATGTAGTGTATGGATTTTAAAGGATTTTTCTTTGTGCCAATTCAGGATCATCTGGATGTCCAAAAACAATAAATATAAATCTTTTATATGCACAAATTCAACTCAGTGAGAAGCTCTATAATTCTTACTGGGAGCAAGAGATATCATACGACATATAATAATTTATATTATTTTAGGATTAAATAAATTCACTGGAATAATTTAACAATGAAATATCAATTTAAGCCAATAAACATCACATGACCACCACTTATTATGCTTGTGTATAACTGCTTTAAAACAGGCAAAACTCACTATACGTATTGCCACACACAGCAAGCTAGAGTAATCAATGGATGCCAGAAGATCCTAAGATCTGGGTGCAGTGCTCTCAGATCCAAGGCTTCTCACTGATGAAGGCCACAGCCAGAAACTAGTCTGGGGATATTGGATGAGTAAGCACTAGATGGGGATTTTATGCACAAGCTTTCTGGCATCCATTGATTACTGTTTGAAATATCAATTTATTAATAACAATTAAATTAAAATAAAATTTAGGTCATATTGGTATATATTGTCAAGGCTACCAAACGCATAACTTTTTAATTAAGGCTTTTAGAAGAAATAATGGCTTCAGTAGTAATCAGAAATGTGAAAAATGAATATAAATACCAGTATATTACTAAAGCAGAAGTAATGAAATAATTATTTTTGTTTTAAAGAGGAAAGAATATTCTTTCTGCTTTGAAAATTAAAGTTATTCTAATTTACTTTTATTATTAGAGGATTCAATATATTTTAGATATAATGATAAATTTTATAGAAGTAAAAAAATTTGCACAATTAATTATGTTATTTTTTCATTAGTATTCTTTGTTATTAAACAGGCAAAAACTCTTTATACAGTAGTGCCACCCTGTGATAACCAGAGTAATCAATGGATGGCAAAAGGCTTGTGCATAAAATCCCTATCTAATGCCTACTCATCCAATATCCCCAGACTAGTTTCTGGCTTGTGGCCTTTGGCAGTGAGGAGCCTTGGATCTGAGAGCACTGCATCTAGATCTTAGGATCTAATGCAATCCTCCAGAAACTAGTCTGGGGATATTGGATGAGTAGGCACTAGATAGGGATTTTATGCACAAGCCTTCTGGCATCCATTGATTACTCTGGTTAGCACAGGGTGGCACTACTGTATGGAGAGTTTTTGCCTGTTTAATAACAGTTATGTGTTAGCATAAGAGACGGTGATCATGTGATGTTTAGTATTCTTTGTCTATATTATTTTATTGGAGAATATTATCATTAATCATAATTATGGTTTTTTTTTAATTTTTTGACATATATAGATAACTGTTTCTTATTGATAAATAGAAAAAAAATTTAATGGCTAAAATAATTTTGATTGTTATATTAAATTTTCTATTAAGAAAAAGAATGCTTTGGATTTTAATAAGTTATAGTTTTTAGGTCTAATGATTTTAAAAAAATAGTAAAATCTTATATCGAGATTATTTTATTTAAAAATATTTAAGATATATGATTATTCCTAATGGTTATCATATATTATAAGAAGATTGTATCAACGAGTAATATATTAATTTTTAAAAAAATTTACAATGATTGTAATAGTTTAAATTATTTGTCAGATTTATTTGAAATGTTTTATTTAAAAAGAATAAGTATAATTTAGATTTGAAAATAATTAATAAGAATGGCAAAAAAGATTTAATCCATTTTTTGCCATTAAATCAGTTCATAGATTGGTTAATAAAAGCAGCCGTTTGTTTATATGTGGATGGAAAGTCTTAATTTAAATTCATTCAGACTTGGAAAATAATTAAACTATTCTAGGAAAATTTATAAAATTATATGCAAATGAAACAAATTGAGTTTTTATTAAAAAGTTTAAATTATTATAAATAAAATGTAAAATAGATACAGCTTGGCCTTATATATTTAAGAATATAATATTGTTTATAAAATATTGTACATTAACGCAGGAAGTTGTTTTTAATAAGTATAATTAAAATCAATGAAAAGTCCAAGAGACTCTTTTGATTAATAATTTTGGATCTAAGGCCATTAATCTTATAGAAACTTAATGTTAGCAGATATATGCCTTTGAAGTGGATAGTTATGTTTATTAGTGGTTTTTACTTGAGAAAGTTTGTTTGACTAATAGACAAATCACATTTGTCCAGTTTGTAAATTTGATTTTGCTAGTATTTTTATTGCTACTTAATTCTATTTTATCTTATATAAATATACTTATTTATATGTTTTTTATATGCACATATTTTTATAAGATCTATTTAATAGTATAAGGCAGCTTTATTTTTTACCATTCATTAAATATACTATTTTTAGGCATGTATTTAAGATATTCTACATGACATGAAATCAGGTGTTCAAATGTTTAGCTCATTTGATAGCAGTAACTTAATATCCATAATGGAAAAGAATAATTTATAATTTTTATCTGGATAATAGTTTACAATCTAATAATGTCTGATATAATGAGGATAACCCATAAATTTGATTTGTTACATGAACATATATATGCTTTTCAATTTTTAGCTGAAAAATCATAATTGAGTTTTAAGGCTTTAACCTTAATACTATGTGCCTTGAGTGCTTAATTTTACCATGAGAGGGACTTCTACAAATATTAATTCACTGTGAGTCAAAAGATTTCATGAATGTGTATTTCTAAATGAGGTGGTGGACTTAATTAGAGAAGAACTTACTAACTTCAGACCCTCAAATAAAAATGCTTTAGATTTGCCTATATAATTAGAAAGTAGGTTGAAGATAAGATGGCCGCTCTTATTTGATAAAGTTAGAATCTTATGTTAAGATTTGTAGAGCTCCCTCTTATAGTAAAATTGAGCACTCAAGGCATATAATAGTAAGCTTAAAGCTTTATATGCATTTATGTGCTGATCATGTGCTTAATAAGAATTAATGTTTATAATTGAGTTTCATGTTTTCTTTTCTTTTATTTGATTAATATTTTATAAGGTTTTTTTATGTTTATTTGAGTTATATTATTAGTTATATATTAATTATATTTAAATTAGATATAAGAAAACTAACTTTCCCAATTCATTATGAATAAACTGTACTCTATGTCAATAAATGTTTTAAAAGAATAAATAGCCATTCACTCTTTGAGTCTAATTTAAAATAAATCAATATTCATTGCCAATTGTAAGATCTTTAAATCAGTTTATTACTTATAAAGGCTCAAATTATAAACCCCAGGAAGAGAAAAAGCATCTCATTTTTAATGATCTGCAATAATGAACCTTGGCGATTAATATATTGATTTAAAGACATGGCTGTTAAATATGGCTATGCTCCATTTCCAGCTTTGGTAATAAACATTTATTTACTAAAAGAAGACTATAAGAATGTGTGGTTGTGCATTTTTTAAAAACATTTATTGATATAGAATGTAGTTTATTTGTAGTGCACATGAGAAGGTTAGTTTTCTTCTACTTAATTTAAATATATATCTAAAAAATTATAAGTATAATAATCCTCAAGGCTAAATGGATTTGTAAGTAATCATTAAAAGCCAGTCAACACTTAGACAATCCTAATATCAATAACAATCAACAATTTCAGACTGTTGTCAAGGCAACCTCCTTTTAGCAATAAAAGTAAAATCCCACTTTGATTAATGATCTAATATATTTATATAGACAATAAAGATTGCAATTATTAATACAAAGAAGTTGAAACAAACCTTTTTAAACAAGAAAATATAACTTATTCTGAATGCAGACTAATAAATAGTCAATTATAACATTACAAACTGCAATTATAATTTTCAAATTGCATCCAAAGTATTACTTAAATAATAAGTGTAGTAATGCCCAAGGCTAAATGGGTTTATAAGTAATCATTAAAAGTCAGTCAACACTTAGACAATCCCAATATCAACCACAATTAACAATTTTAGACTGTTGTCAAGGCAACCTTTTAGCAGTAAAGGTGGCATCCCACCTTTATTATTACCCTTATTATTATTATACTTATTGTTATTACACTTATTATTTAAGTAATACTTTGGGTGCAATTTAAAAATTATAATTACAATTTGTAATGTTATAATTGACTATTTATTAGCCTGCATTTAGAATGTGTTTTATTTACCTGTTTAAATAGATTTAGTTAAACTTCTTTGTATCAATAATTTCAATCATCTATGGCAGGGGTAGGCAAATAGTGGCCCGAGGGCCACATGTGGCCCGCTAAGAATTTTTATGCGGCCCTCCAAGACAATCAGAAAAATCTGCCTTGAACTGAGATTTTCTTCCCGTGCGCGACCGAAGATTCGTCTCTTATTTTCCACTAGGATGGCCACATCAATACACATGTGCAGTGTAGATACGATGTGCAGTGCTTTGCCAGTTGATCTGGTTAATTTAAATTGTCTTTGCATTAACAAATATATACATTTCTAACTTTAGTGAAATCATGAACCCTCCGAAAAAATGTAAAATTGGTGATGAATGTCGTGTGTTTAATGAAGAATGAACAAACAAATATTTCTTTGGTAATATAGAGAATAAAGCAGTGTGCTTATTGTGTCATGAAAAAAAGGTGTGGCCCTCCACTAACCTTCATTTCCACAAAGTGGCTCCCGATGTGGTCCTCCGCCAATCTCTCCGGCCCCCGAGCCAAAACAATTGCCCACCCCTGATCTATGGTCAAGTTGCAGTCTTTAGTATTTTATTTAAGTACATTCATCTTTATTTCTAAAAGAAGGTTGCCTTGAATAATAATCTAAAATTGTTGATTGTTATTGATATTGGGATGTCTAAGGGTTAACTGGCTTTTAATGATTATTAAAAAATTATGTATTATTTAATATTAGATATATTAAAACTAATCACTTCAGAGATAAAAAATCAGAACAAAATTTTATGACTCCAATGTTTTGTTAATAAACTTATTCATAATTTATGATACTAATATTGCCTTTTATAAATACTTGATAAAAATATAAAGTAACTTATGTTCAGCAGGTATTGTAAATCAAGGATCTTTTTATTACAAAATGTATTCAGAAGTAAAGATACATCTGAATTGTGACAAAGCTATTTATTATATAAAATCTCATTACCTAATTGTCATAAAGTATGTATATACCATACACTAAATAAGAAACCTTATACATTTAGCATTAACTGAAACACACAGGCTTATTATATACCTGTGTCTATATATCCTAATATATAGGGTATACGAGCGCAGATTTTCACATGATCCACCACTCTCCACACTATCTCATAACACTGATACACTTGAACACATATATGTTGAAGAGATAAATAATCACCAATATACGTATTTCATGCTAAACCAGCAATCATTAGTTGGTCCAGATTACCATCTCTACACATATATGCTATAAGTGTGTGCATGCACGCACACACACACACACACACACATATATATATATATATATATATATATAGGCAATCCTCATACTGTAATGGACAGGCTTCAATCTACTCCACACTTCAACTCTTCAACCATTCATCCAATTGAAATTCTTCTGATGGAATGCTCAAAGGTCACCCTGAAGCCGAGATTCTTATCACACCCATGTTGATGTAAGGTCAATCTGACCCCTCATGTACAGGTCATAATCCATTTAATACACATACAAGGGATGGGCAGACATCTCTACTATGTAATAACTGAAACACACAGGCTTAAAGTATGAGGATTGGCTAACTTAATATATATCTGAGCACTTATAGAATATATGTGTAGAGATGATAATCTGGACAAACTGATGATTGCTGGTTTAGCATGAAATACATATTGGTGATTATTTATCTTTTCAACATATATGTGTTCAAGTGTATTAGTGTTATGAGATAGCGTGGAGAGTGGTGGCCATGTGAAAGTTTGTGCTCATATACCCTATATATTACATATGTAGACACAGGTATATAATAAGCCTGTGTTTCAGTTATTACATAGTAGAGATGTCTGTCCATCCCTTGTATATGCATAAAATGGATTATGCCCTGTACATGAGTGGTCAGATTGGCCTTAGCTCAACATGGGTGTGACAAGAATCTCAGCCTCAGGATGGCCTTTGAGCATTCCATCATCAGATTTTCAATTGGATGGACGGTTGAAGAGTTGCAGTGTGGAGTAGATTGAAGCCTGTCCATTAAAGTATGAAGTTTGGCTATCTTAATATATATCTGAGCACTTATAGCATATATGTGTGGAGATGGTAATCTGGACCAACTGATAATTGCTGGTTTATCATGAAATATGTATATTGGTGATTATTTATCTTTTCAACATATATGTGTTCGAGTGTATCAGTGTTATGAGATAGTGGGGAGAATGGTGGGTGGGTCATGTGAAAGTCTGTGCTCATATACCCTATATATTACAATTTAGCATTGTTGTGGAAAGATATGATAGAGAATTAAATATTCTTTGATCAATCTTAACCTATTTGGTGCTCAAATTTCATATGACTTCCCTATTAAACAATTAATCAATGTTATTTTAGTGAATATGGAAATGTCTTTTAATAGTTTCCAATTAGAAAAAAAGAGGAATTCAATGTAATTAATGTATTTTAAGTGCAAAAGAATAGTAGTCTATAGCCACTTATGGCTTGCATGTTAAAAATAGTGAAGGAATATACTTAACGCATATTATATAATAATAAAAAGAAGTAACAAGCAAAGAATATATATATTATTAGAAACCAGTCAATACTTAGACAATCTCAATATCAATAACAATTAAAAATTTCAAACTTTTGTCAAGACGGTTGTAGATGTGCTACAATCACTGATTTGTCTTTCTGTCTTTTGTCCCCCAGTGGATGATTTGTGTGATCAACTCAAAATGTCGGTATATCAATATTTAAATTTTTTAACATGGATGAACCTGCAAAATATGTCTTTTATATAGATATATTATATGGAGAGCTCACAATTAAGCTCTTAACAAGTTTTGCAGAATATCCCCAACCCCAGACTGGTTTCTGCTACTGGGGTTGAGTTTATTCTGCAAAGCTTGTTAAGAGCTTATTTGTGAGCTCTATATATAACATTTGTAATACACATTTGTTAAATTAGGTCATGTGACATATGACTTGATTTCAGTATAATATATATATATACAAATTTAAATTAATCAAAAAATGACATTCAAATTTAAGAATATTGTAAAATTTGTTAGAATCTAAATTGAAATAATTAATATTAGTAAGATTCTGATTATATAAAAAGAATAGTCTGAATGAAGAAGAAAATTTAAGCATATTAGAGTGACAAGGATGATGATGGAAGCAAACTGAGTATCATGTTTATGAAACCTAATTATAATAGTTGAAATTATATCAGGTAAAATAACTTGTTGACTTATAATATCAAAAATAAATTCAAAATCTCTCAATTTCCATTTAGAAGAATGATGAAGATCAACTTCATTTTCCAAGAAAGCATATTTGGAGAATTTATTCACCACTGCTTGTCATAAATTACATCCTTGTTTAGAATTAGAATTCAAAATGGTTGAACAATATTCAATGTGTGAAAGAACCAGTGATAAAAATACTTTCTCTTTACTGAAATAGTGGACATGCCTAAAGATAGCAACCATGACAGCTTTGCAATTATTTCTATTTGAAAAAGAAAGACTCCCAGTTCTTTTTAGAATGCAACAGGATTAATTTTGTGAGAATTAATAAAATAAATAATACCTCAGATTTCTTAGAAAATGAAACAAAAGATCATTTAATAAGATTACCAGATATATTATTTAAATCACATCAGATACTTAAATTGTTGATATGTTTCTGAAAAAGAGTGCAATCAAACACTAGTGTGACTCTTCTAAAGATTTTGTAGTCTTCAGCATAGCATAAAATAAAATATTTTAGGCAATCCTTGATGTCATTGATATAAATGTTAAAAGGCAAGGGTGCTAAAATACTTTAAGAACCCTTAAATTACATGTAAAATTAAAGCAGTTATTGTTTTAGTATTTAATATATGCTGTTTGACTACAAAAATGATTAAAACAATCAAATAAGTTTAACAAAAAATCCATTTTATGCAATTTGTGATGAAGAATGATGTGGTTTACTTTATCAAAGCCTTTGAATAAATCAAAATATATAACAGCAAATTTCTGTTGATCTTCAATTGCATGTATTACATGGTCATAAATAATGAACAAATTAATTTCAACCAATCTTTTACAAATAAATCTATGTCATGAAGAAGACAATCTTTTACAAATAAATCTATGTCATGAAGAAGAAATGATTTTATTAGTAACAAATAATTTTATTATAAACAAACTTCTCAAAAATTGGAGAAATAGTATGTGGAAATAGGTTTATAATTATTAACCCAATTCCAGAATCAATTCTTAAAAATTGGGATCATTTTGGTATATTTAAAAGCATTAGACAAAATGCAGGAATTAAATGATAAAACAAAAACAAAGGGAAGGCATACTGCAGTAAATTCTACTAAACCTTTGTAAATTAATGAAGAAATAATATTGTGGCCTAAAGTATGATGAGTTTTAAGTCTCTTGATGGCTAGAATAACAACCTTCTTAGAAATACAATCAGTCATACAATAAACAATATTTTACAAACAGAAAATTAAGGAAAAAAACGAAAAGGCATGAAATAAAAACAGTTTTAAAAATCATATTACAAAAGAAATTCCATGTTTTAAATATGATTTTTCTGACTAGAAATTTAAGTTCATAAATTTGTATATTAAAAAGAGTGATGTGCTACATATATTTCTCTGAATATGCATAACTACAGAGGCATTATATAGTTAAAAGGTTTTATAGTGTTTATGTTCTATTCTAAAACAATAGCAATTCTTTTCTTACAATAATGCCATCCAATACAAACCATAGTAATCAATGGATGCTTGAAAGTTTGTGCATCAAAATCTCTAATCTAGTGCCTAGGGATTTGATGCACTCACCTTATAAGGGCTTGCACTAGGTGGCACTACTGTAGGAAAAGAGTTGCTTCTGTTTTTGGTAACTTATGTAAGCATAAGAAATGGTAATCATGTAATGTTTTAGTTGTTCCATATATTCTCTGGATATTGTAGATATGCCTCCTTATTTAATGATAAAAATTATAATTTTAGTATGTTATATTGTGATAACAATTCCCAAATTTAGTTTTTATTAATTCTATACTTAACAGACAAAAAAAATTTGTTCTACATAAATTTGACTATTGCTAAGACTTTATGTATTATGTATGATCAAAGTTGTAATAGCATTTGCTACATATGTTTCATTTTGATTTGTACTTTTATTTACACCTTTTTATTATCACAAACAATCAAATATAAAAATACCACTGTTCATACTTATGCAAGTAAATTTATTTCCAAGAGTAAACTCTGTTATGGTTAGTTATGTGAAAATAAATTCATTAAACATAAATTTATCAAAAATATATTTTTATATAAATCAGAGGTGAAACTCTCCATATTGTAGTGCCATCCAGATGCAATCCAGAGTAATCAATGGATGCAATAAGGTTTGTGCATAAAATCTCTATCTAATATTTACTCATCCAATGTCCCATGACTAATTTCTAAACTTGTGGCATTCATCAGTAAGGTGTCTTGGATCTAAGATCTTAGGATTTAATGCAATCATCCAATCAAGGTGCAGTCCTCTCACATTCAAGCCTCCTCACTGATGAATATCACAAGCTAGAAATTAGTCTGGGGATGTTGGATGAGTAGGCACTAGATAGGGATTTTATGCACAAACTTTGCATCAATTTATTATTCTGGCTTGCACTGGATGGCGCTAGTGTATGGTGAGTTTTATTCAAGGAGAAAATGGGATGGTCAAGTTTTCATATGAGAGATGCAAAAAGTAAAATGAAAATGTTTGGTAGATTGCAGTTTATGGATAATAAAAGAATAGCTAAAATAGTATTTAATTGGGTTATGAGTAAAGGGCAGGTAACAAGATGGGTGAGAAAGGTAATGCGGTATGCAAAAGATTTGGATAAAGAATTTATATCAGTATATTTGTACAAAAGATGGGATGATTGTGTTAAGAGGATTATTGAGTGTTATAGTAGTAAGGAATGGGATAAAAGAATAAATTTATTAATAAAGACTAGGGAGTTAGAGAGATGGAGAAATAGTATGGAAAGTAAAAAGAGTTTAAATATATATAGAAATAAACAGAATATTAGGTGTGAGTTAATATATGATAATAGTAAGGAAAGTAGTTTCTTGTTTAAGGCTCGAACGGGATCTTTAGCTACAAAAGAATATACATGTAAATGGAAAAATATGGGTGATTTATTTTGTAAATTATGTAAGGAAGAAATTGAAAATATTAGGCATTTGTTAATTGAATGTAAATGTTTGAAAACAGAAAGGGTACATATAATGAAGTTGTGGAAAAGTAAATATGAAAAGGGTGATTTTACAGAAAGTGAATTATTGGTTTTTATGCTGGGTTTGGGAAAAGATAAGGGGGATTTAGATATAAAGGTTATAGAGTTGACAAAGATTATGTTGTGGAAATGGGATAGAGCAGATTATGGGTAAATTTAGAGTGGGGAATGTAAAAGAAAGTGGCTAACAGGTTTATCTGGGCATAATTGCTGAGATATTCTTGACTTCGTTTAAGGAGAAGCCATAATACATCACATCACATCACATCTTTGTTTTAACAGCTTGGGCAAGCATAGGGAATAGTGATCATATGATATTTTCATATAATTTATAGAGTACGCTTTAAACGTATATAGGTGAAGTTAATAAATTTTTCACAAATAACAACGTTTAAAATCTTTTCAAAATTTTGCTATTGAAAATTTAAAAAAATTAATTAAATATTAAGACTTCAAGGTAAGTAGAATAATAATGGCTTTTAAAGGTTTGCTCTACCTTTTTTTAAAAAAACAGGTGATTAGTAAAGTTGTAAGACATTTCTAGAAGCAATTGTGAGAGTCTAATAAAATATTTATTTCTGTTTATTTCTGTATTTAAAATAAATATTTTTGAAGCAATTTGTTAAATAACAGATTCTGTTATATAAAGGGGAAAATGTTATAAATAGAAATCTTAAGAATATTTTTAAATATTGCAGTTAAAAGAAATAATCTTCAATAAAATATTAAATGTCATAAGCTTTTATATGATTTAATTCCCTAAAAATACTAAGAGTTTCACGATTATGTATTCAAGATTTTGCTAATTCTAGTTACAGAAACAAATATTTTTATAATTTATCCTGGCTTTAGAAAAAATGATAATAAATCTCCTTTTTTCGGACTAAATTTCACCTCATAAAAATTCTATTTTGATACGTTCTTTTTCTCATGTTTTCAGTTAGTTAAAGTATAATTCAATTCTACTGTATCGTCATTTGGATGCTTCCATGTTTATTTCAGTTTAGCATTTTATCTCAAAGAAAGAATTCACAATATACCATTTGTATGTTTGTTTTTTGCAAACTTTACAAGTCTCTTTCACCTTCCAGTTTCATCACTGTTATAGTCCTCCCTTCCCTCAGAAGTGGACTATTCCAGATTCCGTCTTTATCTGATTGGATTAAGCATTGTCTGCTGCTGGCCAATAGGCTAATGTACAGCTAAACACATAGCCAATGATTAGTAAAGGCCAATAAGCAGTGATGGTTGCTGAATCTGAATGTTTTCAGTAAGGTCAGGGATCTGGCTACAAATAGCCTTTAGTGAGAATCAAGGAAGAATATCTGTCTAACCTACAAAGACAGTATGCATTCTTCCAGGGAAGCTCTGCTAACCTGAAAAGCAGCAAGCATTCCCACTAATAGCAATACGCTATTTGTCCACACAGCTAGGCAAGTCCGCAGATGGACCAGACACTGCTAAGACTACTGTTGACTCAAAGCAAGCTGTCTCGTACAGCCAGAAGAATCATACCCCCTGCCTGTGAGGCAAGCTATCAGGTGTAGCTGGAAGTGATAGGACCACAAGACGCAGAGCCCAGAGTTTACATTAAACTATAATATTCAGTATCATATATATTTTCTTGTATTCTATACATTTGTAGATACAATAAAGATTATATTAATTATAACTCGGGTGTTTGTATTATTTTTCTGTAAGTTGGGTCTGTAATAAGGGAGAACTATAACAATCACCATAACCAAATTTACATATAACACTTTTATCTTTCAATTGTTTATCAATTCTAGCATAACATCTCTCATGACAATTTTAAAATATTGTTTGGGCTGATCAAAACATTTTCAATTCAATATAAAAATCCACTTTTTTATCACAAAAAGAATTTATTGAGAACTAAACTTGAATGAGGTGCATGTATGTTTTTTTTTTAAATTTGAATAATTAATTTCAACTTTCTGTCTGATATATTATCCAACTATGTTTTTCTACTTTTTATTTATAATGAATCCTAGTCCACTTGTACTTCTAATATTTGTACCTTTGTAGTAGATTACATGTCCTGCTTGTAAATTGATTGTCTCTTCAGCTTTTCTTCTAACTTCACAAAACCCAATAATGCCCCATTTAATATTGGACAATACTTCCAATTTTTTCAATCTTCCTTCACTTAAAAGGATCTGCAGTTATAAATACTTAGATAAAAAATGTTGCCATTGAATAGAAAACTAAATCTGCAATTGAGATTTTACATTTACAGCCACAAACTACTGCTTTGGCTCACGACTTTACAGTCTCTTGGAAATAATAGCCACAATTTAATTGTGTCTACAAATATCTTATTAAACAAGTTCATTCACATACACATTTATACTGTGTTTAAGAAAATTAAACTAATTTTTTAGTTAAGAACTATCAGACAACCTGAGAAGGAAGGCCATAGTATTTCATGATCTTAAACTCAGAGATAAAAAGCCTTTTACTTACTAAGCTTGTTGATGCTTGTTGGAAGCAATCCTTTAATGTACATTTATTACATGCTCTATATAACATTGTAGAGTTAATAATATGATTAAACAGTGCATGTGTCCATTGATTATTGTCTGATTAAGAATTACTAATAGAAACTGGTAGTAAATAAAGTCATAAATTAAAATTATTTTAATACCATCTAATATTAATTCAGTGGTCAATTTGAAATTTTCACTGGGGTTAATAATACAAATAAATGTAATGGAAGTAGAGTGAGGAAAGTAAGATTTTCATGCTTTTATTCTTAAATGCTTTAGATTAGCCTATATAATTTAGATCCAAAGATAAGATGGCTATTCTTATCTTTTCAAAGTCTCTATTTTACACTTTGGTTTGAGTTTCCTGCATACTCCTGTATAACATTGCAGAGTTAATAATTTGATTAAATAATGCATGTGTTGGCTGATTACCATCTGATTAAGAATTATTAATAAAAACTGCTAGTAAATAAAGTCATAAATTACATTTATATGAATTATTATTTAATAATAACAGCTGCAATGAGAAAAATATATGGAGTGGACATTAGGTATTTTTCTTGCTCAGTTTCATTAAAGTCTCAAAGAAGTATTAAAAGGTCTTCTTTCACTTAACAGAAAATTTTATTCTGCAGTCAAACATAAGGAAATGATTATTATTCTTATTTGAATATTTGAAAGCTGTAAATACATGCTGCTAATTTTATAGTGTTTATGTATCATACCAAGCATCATAATATATATATATATATATATATGCTTCTCTGTCATATTCAAATAATAGTAATAACAGCATTACTATATTATATATATATATATATATTGTAACGATCCGGAGGTGAGCTTAATGTGATCTGCACTACAGGGCGCCATCTAGGCATTTGAACCTAGAAAAATTTATAAAGTAGGCAGATACGTAAGTCAAAAAAAAAAATTTTATTTTTTTTTTAAATTTTGATTCCGGTCATTAGCCCAAGTCACTAGCTCAGGGAGTAGCAAAGATTTAATAATATAATATAAGAGCATCACATGATGGCAATACTGTATGGAGAGTTTTGCTCTGTTTATAATATAACTAGTATATATAAAAAAAGAATAAAATAAGCCACTGCCAGTAATTAGCATACAAACATTTATTTATGCATATATATATATAAGATTGAAAATTGTTTTAGTATCAGTTTACATTTTAACATTTAACATTATTTTTAACTTTACTTTAGATTTTAAATTACATTTTAATTTCTATTATATTATAAGTTTACATTTTAATTAAGTTCGCACAGATGGGATTATAAAAGCTTGTTTTAATATGTTGCGTATAGATCGGTTACATAGATTACAACGGTCAAAAACATTTCAAAATCAACATAAACGATCAAAATATAAAATCATTGATACCGACAATTGCAGAGGGAAATTTATAAGTAACCCAATAGTATTCATCATAAGATACTTGCATTGTCACCAATAACTTAAAAGACATCCGAATAAATACATTTTAGATACTCACCGTAAGGTATCATTATTTATCGAATGTCTATATATTTTGATCAAATATGAAAACCCAAAACATACTTAACCGATAACCAACCCATGCAAACATCTATAAACAACTTAAATTTAATGCATTTTTGTTTAGTGTCAAGTATGAATAGACTACATAGATTTGCATTTGAAAATAAACATTCTATCCCTATTTAACCTTAGGCTAAAATTCGTAGTCAAACTGGCATCAATTCATCTGATATATCGATGTATTCAATGTAATACGGAATATGGCAGCACCAAAAAGATTAAGAGAAAACATTGACTCTCATCAGATAGGAATATTACATCTATCTAACAAGAAGAACAATAAAAAAAAACTCTATAGAAAGGAACTGCGTTCTCCATCTTATAATTCCTTCCATAGGCAAATGGGTGAGTGCAGCGTATATATAAATGATTCTGCCAGTAGCGAATCTCCGACTACATCTACTAACTACATCAATATATCCAATCCATGGACCCAATCTAACAATGACACAAATAACCTAAGATTACCCTCCCCTAATATAACTTTACAAATCTATACAGCCATTCAAGCCTGACTTAAGTTTAACATTTATATAATTAATTTAACGAAAAACAAAAATCATGATAAAACTTAAAGAACAAAAAATAAATAAATAAATGGAAATGATTTTAAATATATATAAAAAAAAGAAATACATCAAATAACGTTATTAATAAATTAAGTTGGTCAGATAGGATAATATTGCAATCATTTAAATCTGGAAAGTTTTAATTTAATGTTCATTATTTATAAAGTTCTTACGGTTTAAAACAGTTCATCTTTATCCATTGCTTGCCATGAACGTGAATTCCCACGCTGTCCTAAGATTGGTATTCTGTTGGCCGATTTATTTATCCATCTGGAGGTTTTTTGCTTTTACTGGTCCTCAGTGTAGAAAAACGATAGTTCATTTCTCTTTCTTTCTTAGCAAAACTGAAGGGATTGAAGAGTGCGTCTTTTCCATCCCTTCTCCTTCACTTCCGCACTAACACATATCTGTCACATTGTAAATAATCTATCATCCTAATAATTTTCAAACTTGTCTTTTTATATTAATTTGAAGGATTGAATTTACATTGCGTCATCGATGAGACGGTCTTTTCACTGAGGTCTGATTCCATTGCTTTTCTCTTCATTGGCTATTAGTTTCTATTGTTTTCCTATCTGACCGATGCTTTTACATTTAAATGCCCAAGGCTAGTTTACATTTAACTAATTAAAACAATCATTTCCATTTCTGATTAATTAATGTGTTTTCCAACATTAAAGATATATTTTTATCTCTAAATCTTTTTAAGTTTTTGTTTTTAAAATACCTTTCTATTTTTAATAAAGTTTTATTTTAATAATTTTTTTTTTTTATCTGTGCGATTTATATATACGAGTTTAAGATGATATTTAATTTCAATTTTTAATTCTTAGAGAAAATGTTTAAATGCGAACGTTTTATTTTTCTTTCATGATTAATAATAAAAAACAATGTAACATAAGTATGTGCCCGTTACAATATATATATATCTGACAGATTTATATAAAAAATAATTAAGATCTCATATGTACAAAAATGTATTGGAAACAGAAAGTAGGGTTTAATAAAAGAGAATCTGGGGTTGCACTGCTCTATATGAGCACTAATTGCAACAGTTTGGAAAATTTTGGGTGCACCTGGGATGATGGCATTCATCATCATCAACGTCAAATAAACAAAATACAAATTAAATATATAAGGAATGAGTGTGAGATATCAGCACAAAACTAACTATAAGTTCACCAGCATTACACCAAAGTAATAATCATTAATCATCATGAATGATCAACAATCAATCTTGTGACTGTATTTCAATGTGGTCCATGACAGACCAGCTAATTATTTATCGACTGCCAAACCTAGGACAGGAATACAAACGATTATTTGAATGCACATACTTAGATGCTACTCTATCAAAATGCAACAATAAGTCAAATAATGCTGAGATACTAAAAACATCCTGATCAGCATTAATGCTCTATCCACTTAGTGCCATTAAGGTACTGGCCAATTATTCTAATGAATAAAAAAAATGAGATATAATGCATAAATTTCATCATCATCTGGATGTTAATGTCTCTAAACATAAACACTAGTTCACACATCTAGCTCAGGAAGCAAGAATTCTATAAACTATTACTGTGAGCAAGAGATAAATAAAGAAATAAAGCAGCTTATTATAAATCATTTTAAATAATTTATAGCTTTTTCCTATTATAAGTAAATATAGGGGATTTGAACTCAGATTTTCAAGCAGCCTTCAACTATCCACACTATCTCATACAACTGATACACATGAACACACATAGAAAAGATAAATAATGACTAATATACATATTTCATGCTAAACCAGCACTCATCAGTTGGTCCAGATTGTCATCTCTACACATATATATGATCAGTGCTCAGTTTATATTAAGATAGCAAATCTTACTTTAATGGACAGGCTTCAATCTATTCCAACCTCCAACTTTTCAGCCATCTATATCATTGAAAATCTGATGATGAAAACCCAAATCCCATGCTAATGCCAATATTATTGCCATGCCCATCAATATGGGATTTGGCTTTTCATCATCAGATTTTCAATGAAATGGATGGCTGAAAAGTTACAAGTTGTAGTAGATTGAAGCCTGCCCATTAAAGTAAGAAGATTTGCCATCTTAATATAAAACTGAACACTGATTATATATATATTTGTGTGGGAGATGGTAATCTGGACCAACTGATGAGTGCTAATTTAGCATGAAATATGTATATTGGTGATTATTTATCTTTTCTACACGTGTGTGGTCATAGGTATCAGTTGTACGAGATAGTGTGGATAGTTGAAGAATGCTTGAAAATCTGAGTTCCAATCCCCTATACTTCCAATTAAGCTCCAGGTTTGTGAAGAGTGCCTGGTTTTCAAATATTTATTATAAGTAAATAGTTTTGTTGGGATTATCTTTAAAAATCTTAGAATATTAAGCAGTCATGAAATAAAGTCATCCACACTGCAATTTATGAAATGGGAATTGGACAGAATAAAGAAATTAAGACTAAAAAATATATCTTTAAAATAATTAAGAGTTGGGAAAGAAACATTTTCAAAATCAAAAATAACAATCCTTGATTTAGTTTGATTAACCTTTTGTTAAATTTTTATGCGGGAAAAATGTTTCACACACAAAAAATTTAAGTTTAGCAAAAATTAAATTAAAAAAAAAAAACTCATTTTTAAGAGAAAATTGAATGGATTAAAAAATGTTCACAATGTGAAAACATTAACTTAATGAAATTTAAAAATTATCAGTTCTTACAAAAAAGATTGCTTTTATATATATTTTTTACTATTAGAGTTTTCAAATAATAAATAAAATAAAATAAATGATTTTCTTAATCTTTCAACTTATTCAAGTATGTGATTCATTATACACGTATAACCATTAAATTTTATTTATGTACTAAATCATATTTAAATGTCTGAATTTATTTATAATATAGTATAAATTTACTAAGTACATTCATTTTGTATATTTGCTAATTTCATCTTGGTTATAAACACATTATTATAATTTTCATTGATGATCTCATTTTAAAAACAAAATCAATAGTTAACAGAATTGTTTTATGTATGCTGCTTTCTTTATCTCTTGGGATAGATTGTTTAGAAGAAAAAATAAGATAACTTTAATATTAGATCTTATTAATACTATAGACATTTCACTGTATTTCAATTGCATTTTAATTAAATATATTTTCATTTTAATAATATTATTTTCTGAGAAATTTCCTACTGTAATTTATTCTTTACAGTTTCCAGGATTGCTTGCTACTGGCTTTGTTGAATGGCATCTAAATGACAGGAATCTTGCTTTAGTTACCCCTTTGGCATGTAGATGTTTCACAAGCAGATGTTGGATAAGTTAATCATGGAGCAGGCTAAGAAAGAAAAGGCTATAATTCCTTACTCACGCATCTTGGGAGTTTTAATCTTTGAATATCATTTATAGTTGCTGTGCTTGATAGATTGCTTTTTGTAGAATGCTTACCAATAGAAACTTCTGTCAGACTCTATTATCATAAAATGACTCCCCTTTTATATCTTTCAACTGGATTCAGTAGTTAACCAATCGTATGCCTTGCTGAGAATAGCTTTCTTAGTGGTACATTTACTGATTAGTTAGCTAACTTAAATTTAAGAGTTTAAAGAGGTGGTATAAAATTAACATAAAATTAACACAGAGCTCTGCAATGTGAAGGTAATTTATCTGTATTAGTCATGTGCTTGAGCTGGAGCTTGGTGAGCTTTCTGACCTCAAACAATCAATTTTTTTCTTTCTTTTTTTCTAATTCTCTTGTATTCTTCCAACGTATCTTTTATAATTATTTTATTTAATTACAGCCCTATCCAATAAGTTTTTTCTTTTATAATTTCTTCTATAAACAATCTGTTTTCATAAATATTTTCAACATTAGTAATCATATTTCAAAAGCATATAATCTTTTTTATTAACTGTCTAAATTTTTATTGCATATAAAAGTATCTTATATATATATATAACATCCGATAGAATTGTTTCTTTCCTTTTTTTTTTTAAAACATTTTATTTACATCAACCCATATATAACTCAACACATTATGCACATGTCTCCAATATTTCAATTAGCTCCTTGTCATTATCAAGGATCTACAAATATACATATATAGTAACTGACTAAAAATGGGGAACATGAGATCAGATGCCATTTATAACAGAATAAAATTAGGGGTCATACTATATCCTTAATCATAGCCTAATTATTGATCATGATTTGTAACAAAATAAAAATATATATGCAGAAAAAACAATCATAATTTACACATATTTTCCAACACAATAAAATGACAAATATACTTGAGACATTAAACATTTTGGTATATTACTTGTAAACCTCCTATTGGGAATGTGATAATAAAAATACACATAATAAAGAAATAATAATAATTCCATCAATACTATAAACTTTGGTATGTACATATTCATTTTTAAAATAAATAAAGTCAATTCACAAATTTTTATACTAGAATTAATAATAAACATTTTTTCTCCAATATTATTGTTGTCATAGCAACATTTTCCAGTGCTTCCCAGTTAATACATTCGTTATTAAAATAAAACCACGTTTTTTTTTTACAGTTGACATTACACCACATATTGAAACTATTTAAGTAAGTGCAATATATATATACATTATTGTTAAAAGTATATATTTTTTAACTCATAATATACTTCTTTAGTATCTACATATAATTTTTGTTATTATATAAATTTTACTATTATAATTATTTACCTTTCCCTAATCTTTATTTTTTAAACCAATTTTAATTGCATCTTACACAAATGTATAAAATATTTACAAATCTAAAAATAACAATAATTTCGTATATATTACTATTTGTAGACCACTATATATAAATTACTTGTAATTATTTAACAATTTGTTCTAGATGAAACCAGTTTTGAGCAATTTGTTATATAATGGTTTTAATTATAAGTAATTTATAGTAATATATAAATAGTAAAATATACGAAATTGTTGCTATTTCTAGGTATGTAAATGTTTTACATTTGTGTAAGATGTAATAAAAAATTGGTTTAAAAAATAAAGAATTGGGGAAGTAAGTAATTATAATAGTAAAATTTACATTAAGAAAAGAATTATATATAGATGCTAAAGAAATGTTATTACATTTATGAGTTAAAAATATATACTTATAACAATAATATATATATATGTGTGTGTATGTGTGTGTGTGTGTAGATCTTTGATAATGACCACAAGGAAGTAGGTGACATGTCGAAAACATGTACATAATGTATTGGAATATAGATGGATTCATGTAAATAAAAAGTTTTTAAAAAGAATAAGGAAGAAAACAATTCTATTGGATTATTTACATATGACAGATTATTTGTAACAGTATTTTTAAAGTGAAAAGGAGTTTATTGTTATTAATTTCTTATTAATAAAAATGATGATTGTTTTAAAAATATAAACTATCTTAAAACAAAACTTTTTTCCTAAATCTAACTTTAATGAGCCATAAAATAATTATCTTTTTGAAAAATCCATTTTTTATTATAATTATCAACTAATAATATTATCATTATTTCTATCATTACATAGTCAAATTTTCAATAATTAAAAATAAACTTCTCTGCATTTTTATCATCTGCATTTATTATCATTGTGTTAGATGTATTTATTTCTATTTGATTTCTATTTATATATTTTGTTAATCCTATAGTATCACGGTCATACTCTATACCTTTAAATACTACTGTATTATCATAAAAACATCCTGAATAAATTATTCCATGTTCATTTTTAATTCTATTCTTATTAAAATAATATATATTGTAAGGATATACATATGCTGTTTCATTATTTTTAAACTAAAATAAAAGGGGAAAATGAATAGTAAATAAAATTGATTTTTTTTAAAACGTGAAAGAAAATTAAAATTATTATTCTAACATATATGTAATTGCACAGATGGGAAACTATTAAAAAAATTATTTAAAAGAAAGTTAAAAAAAAAAAGTAAAGATCAAAGGATTAGTATTTTTGTTAAAAAGTAATATAAAATAAAATAAAAACAAATATTAATTAGTTTCAATTTAAAAGAATCGTGTTTAAATCTTAGTGAATGGAAATGATTGTTCTATTAATTGAACCAAAAGCAAACGAGCCCTTGGGCACATTATAATGTAAAGGTCAGATAAGAAACAAAAAAATAAAGATTTAATAATAATAATAATAATAATAATAATAATAATAATAATAATAATAATAATAATAATAATAATAATAATAATAATAATAATAATAATAATAATAATAATAAATCATGCTTTCACACTTCCAACGTACAGCTATAACAACAAATTGAAAACTAAATTAAATGGCTAAGCGCTTTCAATAATAATAATAATAATAATAATAAAGATTTTCCCCTGTGCAAGAAGCATGACGAGTCCATAAATCATGTCCTTAATCAATGCACAACATGGAATTATCTTCATCACCAAATGCTAATGAGGATACAAAATTCAAACATCGCATGCATTAATATTGGAAAAGCAATCAAAAGTGGCATATATGGAAACATAAGACTAGCCACCTTCATAAATTTGACAATATCGTCAATGTGAAACAAAATTGTATTTGATAAAGGAGTAAACTACAATCTGGAAGAACTTTTTCTCAAATTATTAAAAGAAACCAAAGATTATGTCTGCAAAATTTGTCAACACTGGTTGGCCACACAAACATCGGCTCAATTGAAAATTTAAGGTCAAATCGCCATCAGCTAAACCTACTAGACAAGTAAATATATCAACATGCAGAGACTTTTATCTGTTAATCCACTTTGATGGATTGTTAACGGATTGTTAACAGAGTTGAAAGAACATCTCCCTCTTTAACAGGTAATACAGGTAATAGAACTACGCAGGAAATAGTGTATAATCAATCATGGCAACACCTGGAGCACAATTGTGATGAGACATTAATTCTGGTTGGTCACTGTGTTTATCATAATGGTTGATATCATAGTATCAAAATATAATAGTCAATAATGTCTATAGGTTGCAGACAGAGGACCCCCCTAAAAATGTAATAATTTATTATTTTAAGATCCCACCTTTTTTGTTTATTTGTTAAAGCCACTATCTGCCCATACTCATGTATTTGTTTTCTTATTTATGTTACCATGAAAACAAAATGTATATAAAAGAATTTTGTCACCTAAATAAAGTTCACTTTTGAAAGGAAAAAATAAAGATTATATGTTTCCAGTTCTGGAACAGATCGACTAAGCCAGATATGGGACAGAAATGAAAACATCAGGGCCAATAAGAACAAAGGACATCATGTGAGATAGATCCTGGAGAATTGGTCATAAGGGAGGCCAGAAATTATAAAAGTTACAATATTAAATTATTGGCTGATTTAAATATGAAAAATAAAAAAAGGAAGAAATAAAAATTATTCTCATTTAAAAATAGTTAAATTTAAAATATCTGTTGTTATTGTCAATCTCAAAAATAAACCCAGGTTGGAAGATGCTGAAAAGAATTGGTTGTGGTTTGCAGACTGTACTGCCACCGCTAGAGGCGCTGTTTCTGTGTTTTCACACAGAACATACAGGGTAGGGGCCTCAAAAGCAGATGACGCTTTTTCTGCCGATAGGTGGCGCTGTTCACCATGCGTACGCACAGGAACCTTCCACAAGCTGGCTGGCAGCTTGCGTTGTCTGCTACCAAGAACCTAGGTGGCGCTGATTGCCGTAAACACATCTAGCTTATGTGTCGTCTGCTATCAGAAACTACCAAGATTCTAGCCCACTACGCGGCGCTGTTTCTCCATGTTACACATGGTAAAAACAGCAACGTCTAAATGCCTCATTGCTAACGTTTATGAACATAGTACTTAAAACATTCAGGGCCTATAATGTACAGGGGTGAATAATTTATAAAGTCATAACTATTTAAATATACGGTCAAACGTAATAATTTTCCATTCTATTTCACCATTTCATGAATCGATGTATTTTTAAAGTATGACTTTGTAAAAAGCGATCTGTTTTTTTAATTATTTACTCTAAAAGTGGTTTTTTTTTTTTTTAAATAAAACAAAACGTGATTTTCGGTCTGTTTTTTTTTTTTTTTTTTTTTTAAAAAAAAGCTAATTTTTTTCCCTACGGCAGTATATCGTTCAAAAATATATTATTTTAAAAGATTATTGTTTGTAAAACTTTTTTTTTTACACTTTCAATTAATATTTTCAATAAATTTTAAAGTAATATAAATTATATTTCGGTTTATAGATTACTATTTCGAAAAATAAAGTGTTATTTGCCTGCTGGGTATACCGTGTGCTTGTTACTCGCGAGCAATAATTTGAAGATATGTTTATCAAAACTTCCTCTCACAATAATATTAAAGGCATAAATATTTATTGAAATTGTATTTAAAATTTTAGAATCATTTTAATAACTAAAAATATCATATACTCACAAGGAAATTTCAAAATAATAGGTTTAATAAGTGCCGTATGAGAAAAGTAAGAGTCAGAAAAAAAAAGATTTAGAGCAAAATATATATACATTTAATATCTTTATTGATGGTTGGAATTTAAAAAGTTTCTTTCAAAACTGATGCTCGTGTTAGGCTTGTATACTGTTAAAATTAAAACTATTCGTCCTCATAAATAATTTGGAAGACATTGCCTGTCAAAATTGGATAATCATTGAAAATTATATATGATCTTAATAGCCTAAAATTCAGAAGCCTGATAGTACTGTCTTTGCCAGTGCACTGTTTCTTTCTTTCATTATTGATACATAAGTAAGAACAGGTAAAACACATTTATTAAAAATCTTCCTTTACAGACACGTAGATATATTTCCTTTTAGTATCAAGTTATTTCTACCAAAAGCACTCCAACCAAGTTTAATCCTATGATTAATTTCATCCATTATGTTTCCATATGTATTAATAATCTGACCAAGTTGTTTGTAACTGTTAACTTCTTCTAACTCATCATAATCAATCTTTATTTTCATATTTTGAGAAAATCCATTAAACTTTACTTTAGTCTTTTAACATTTATCTTTAGTCCTACTTTCATCTGATAACTCCTGCAACATTTCCTGCAGCTCTGAAGTATAAGTTGCAAAAACAACTACATCATCTGCAAAATCTAAATGACTTAAATAATCTCCATTTACTTTCACTCCTTTAGCTTCCCATTTTAATCCACAAAATATTTCTTGCAGCACTGCTGTAAAAAGTTTTGGAGATATGGAGTTACCTTGTCTTACACCCTTCTCAATGTTGACTTTAATAATCTTTGTTAAAAAATAAATTTACTGATAAAGATTTCATAAGTTTTCCAATCAGCTTCTAAAAGCTTATAACTAAATCCTCTCATTCATTCCCAGACAGAATTGTTTAGACTGCAAGTGAGACTTTGTTAAGAGAAAGCAAAATTACGCTGGAAAATGAGACACCAACAATACAAATCTAATATCACTTATGTTGAGAGAAAAATCTATTAAATCTTAAACTAGACAAATCTATAAGCATTCTTCCTGCTAGCAAGAGCAATGTAACATTTGTAAATGGATAATAGTAATTATGATACAATAAGAGCTTCTCCCAACAGACTAAAAGTCCCATACTAGCTATGAATCACAACTGTAAATATTATTCAGAAAGCATCCCTGATCACAACTATTTCAATGATTCAGAAAAAATTAGATTGACATATTTTGGCAAAAATTCCACATCTTTGTGGTCATCTAAAATCAATAAAGGCCAGGTTCCATTAAGATCTATTGTTAATTCTGAAAACTCACTATATCAAAAATTCTAATGTTCTTAGTCCTTTGGCATAGAAGAGACAGTTCTATGTTAGAGATTCTAAGAAAATTGTAGAATTAATCAACATGAAAAGTGAAAGAACTAACATATTGGGAAATTTTGATGTGAAAAACTTAATCACAAAAGTACTCTGTGATAAAGCATTATCTAATGTAAAAAAAGATTAATTACCAATAGTAGTGTACAAACCAGAATAATTCTTCCAATTGATAGTTTATTACACTTAACATTCTGCACAGCATACTATTATTATATACTATAGAATTCTTCCAACAAAATCAAAAGATGCTTTTTGATTCCTTATTGCTATCTCTGATCAGCAATATTTACATGGAAGAACTTGAAACTACAACCATAAATAAAATTCTATCTACAATTAAAGTCTGGCTTTTCTATGGCCATACGGTAAAGCATTTCTACAAACATTCTGGATACTATCAATAATTATGTTCTTTTAATTAAATTCACAATAGAATTAAAACAAGAACAGACATTACAGTTCTTAATTTTCTTTTGACAAGATTCCCTCATAGCAAAATCAAAATTACAATCAACAGAAAACTCACACACTCTAATCAGAATAAAAAATCTTATTCAGAAACCAATAACTTGGAAAAAGAAAAATCATAAAGCATAAACTCTCATGAAAAATACTTATCCATCAGCTATCATTATGAAATAGCCAATTAAAAGAAACACCATAAAAACAATTATAGGTATTAAAGCGTATCCATAGATATTAGTAATTGCAGCTAAACTAAAGTAAATCTGTGATCAGTATATTAAGATTCCTTTCCAAAGTCATAAGTGCCCTATGAAAAAGTCTAACTTCTATAAAACACAAACTGCAAATATTGAAAAACAAAAACTGCATCTATGAAATACCATGTGAATATGGAAGAACATATATGGCTGAAATCATCTGACTCATTTCAAAATACGTAATTAAAAGAACAAAAAGTAATGATTAAAAAGAAAAACCAAATGGACCTAAAATACATTGGACAAGAAAAATAGCAGGCAGAAAGTAAAAAGTAAAATTTGTATAAACCATTCACATTTATAGTAGATAACTTTATAAATCAGTCTAATGTAAATAATTCATAATATTTCAAAACTACTCATTAACCTTGCCCTTAAAAAAACTGGAGAAACCAAGAGAATCTTCATAGATAAATATATAAAATTTCTAGTGACTTGGTTTTTCAGAATAGCCTAATTAGTAAGAGCAAGCATTATCTTAAATTCACAAAACTAAAATTGAAGGTTCAATTTCCATGCTAGTACTTTCACTGGTAAGGCCAGCAACATTTGAAGAAGAGATGAGTAAAAAAGAGCACTCAAAATGTTGTAATAAATTAATCTGTATGCTTTGCTAACAGTTGAATGTATTTAAAAGTTTAAATAAAGTTAGATATCTTTTAAAAATATTTCATAATTATTAACAGATGATGGAAATAGTTCAATATATAATTACAGGTAAAATCCCTATCATCACAAATTTTCAGATAAACATTTCCTGTTTTCAAGTCAATATGTATAATGCTTGGGACTGTTTTTGTTTCTCCAGAATAGTCTAAAGACTTATTTGAATTGAAACACCTAATGTAGTAAGGAATTTGACTGCAATGGTATGTTGACTAGATATTTTGAGGTTTTATTAATCAACTATCTGGCTGGGGGATTTAACTATTAATGGGATGTTGTTTATACATGTATATCATATTTTGAAATTCTGAAAAAGCTAAAATCAGTAACTTTTCCTAAATTCATTTATTTTTGTTTTTATAGAATATTTGCTTATCAATAGTTGTTCTTTATTAAAATTAAAACTGCAAAATTTTTATATGTTCATTCATCACCTGTGTTATTCACCTCCAAATCATAAGTCTTTGACTTAGTAAATGAGACTTATGCAAAGCATTACAATCAGAATGGCATTGCTTTGGGTGAGATGAAAATCTATCAGAAGATAAGTCTGTTTTATAGCAGTCAAGATAATTTCAGGTCTAATGATGTATATTAAAATCACTGTTATTAAAAAGCTAGTAATTGTATTTGAGTTGACCGAATGCCAGACCATTGATTCTCCCTCCCCCAACACAAACATTGATTTCTTGAATATTTAGCACTGCAAATCATGCTCTTGATTGAATGCCTCCAGTAGTTAAGTGACCAAATTTATACTTAAATAAAATTGGAGTGAATAAGGCATGGGCATTCACTATTTCATCCTAGCTCAGATTAATAAAAAATGATCAATGGTCAAAGATTTTCTTTGTCTGTTTTCTTTTTTTTCTCCTGAAAATTTTTTAAAATTATTTGTTCCCTGATTGTTTTTAATTAAGATATGAGCATTGAAAGTCAGAAATCCAATGCACACAGTAATTGTTTTTACTATAAAGTGCTATTAAAATGGTTTAGTATCTTTGGACTTCTCCATACAATTTCATTTATAACTTGTACTGCAGCTACACCTGAATTTTGTGACTGGGCAATTATGTAGCCTACAACTATTGTAACTGTCCAATTTTTGTATTCTTGAACCTAAATATTTAAATTATTTGACTAATCTCATAAAAATAAAAATTACAAACATTCTCAAATTGCATTAGGGAAGGGGGAAGCATAATTTGTGATTCATTTTAAAGATAATAATATACAAAATAAAACTCTAATTTCATTCATATCTAATTATGTACCAATAAAGGCTAAATACCTAAACATTTAATAACCTCTTAATTCTTATGATATTTAAGATAATTTAGAGTTGAACCTAACAATATGAAAAATTAGGTAAAAATATTATTCATTAGTAACTCTTTTGTCTTACTTTCAAATAATTCAAATTAATGATACGAAAACAGATATAGAAAGTATCTTTCATATTAGGAACAAAGAAATTATAATTCTTTAACATACCACTCAAAAGAAAATTACTTCTTATATTTATTTATATTCATTAATTATAAAATTGTTAATTATAAAGCACCCATTACATTAAATATTAGAAATATACTTCAAATAATATATATAAACATGCTTTATAAAAATGTTTTCAATTTAATAATTCAAGGAAATTACTTTAATATGTTGACTTTCCCAGTATCATTATCTAATCTAATTGTTGCTGTTGCATTTTTATAAATATTCTTTAAAATATGACAATATCTTGGATCTATACCTCAATGATATCTCTAGAATCGTCATTACGATGTATTATAGCATTTGTGATCAAACAGAAAACAGTGGCAAACTTAAAGGAGATAATAAATATACTTGAATTTATTTACTGGTTAGAATCTCTATAAATTTTCTAATATAATGTTTGTGAGTAGTTAGGTGGTTTAATGAATCTATAAATGAATTTCTAAATAGACAAATTTTAATATATATCACCCAACAGAGACACTTAAATATTTACCAATTTCACAATATCAACTAATAAACTATAATTTACTTTGATTAATCGTTAAGATTTGATTTAATGCAAGAAATTGTCTACACTCAGGAGGTTACAAATTTCTTGTCATCCTATTAATTGAAAGGAAACCCTTTGATTCCTCTTGGAGGCCTTAAAGAAACTGAGCAAGGCAAATTTTTAATGTCCACTCCATATGTTCTTGTCATTTGCAGCTGTTATTACTATGTGATTATTCATACAGTATATAAACATGGATGGGCTGCTCACCAACACACATTAGCCAGCGCGACGAAGTTATTGGATTTTTACCTCTGAGTTTAAGATCAAAAAACACCATGGACTTTCTTCTCAGTTGCCTGATAAGGCAGAATGAATGCTTGTGTAAATGATAATGGAAAAATGCCAATATATATATATATATATATACAGTTATGACAGACAAAAATAAATCATGGCCCTTATTCCCAGGAGACTAAAGTCACCAACCAAGGCAGCAGTTGGTGGCCGAAGGCAGAGGATGCACAGAATCTCCTGATTGTGGACACAGGCTGCCATTTGATGATGCCTTTTTTATTTAGGCACTTACAACAGCAGATCACTTTCAAGTGAAGAAAGATTGCAAGAGTTAGAAGAAAAACTGTCTTATATTAAATGGGATATTATTGGACTTTGTGAAGTTAGAAGAAAAGGCAAAGAGACAATTGTTTTAAAAAGTGAACATGTACTCTATTATAAAGGCACAAATATTGGAAATACAAGTGGAGTAGTATTCATTATAAATAAAAAGTGGAAGAACAACATTGTGGAGATTGATGGTGTATCGGACAGAGTGGCAAGATTAGTTATACAACTTAATAGCAGATACCAAATGCAGATAATTCAGGTTTATGCCCCAACAAGTTCTCAAAGTGATGAAGTAGTAGAAGATTTTTATATGGATGCACAAAAGGCTTTTGGTCAGATTTAACAACATTTTAAAATTGTTATGGGAGACTTTAATGCTAGAATTGGTAAACAAATGAAAGATGAAAGTGCTGGCGGTAATTTTGGTTATGTTAATAGAAATGAGAGAGGACAGAGACTTGTGGAGTTTGCAGGAAAAGGAAAACTTTATATTATGAATTATTTTGAGAAAAATTTTAAAAGGAAATGGACATGGAAGCATCCAAATGAAAATACAGCAGAATTGGATTATATTTTGACTAACAGAAAATACATATTTCAAGATTGTAATGTTCTTAATAAATTTAACAGAGGAAGTGATCATCGATTAGTAAGATGTGAAATACATGTTAATGCAAAACTAGAGAGACAAAAATTATTAAGAAAAACAATATTTACAGTTGATAATCCTAATTTTCAGAAACATTCTAATGAATTTAAATTAGAACTTACAAATAATTTTCAAGTATTAGTAGATTTTGAACATGATTCAGATTTGAATGAAATTAATATGAAAATAACTGATACACTTTTACAAACTGCAACAAACATAGCTGGTAGAAAAAAGCAGCAATTGACCAATAACATTTCTACTGAGACTAAAGAATTTATGAAAAAAAGAAGGAATATGAATATATACAAAAATGATGCATTAAAAAGGATTGAATATCTCAAATTTTGTAAAATGATGCAGAAAAGATTTGAAAATGATATAAGAAAGTATAACTGAACTAGCAAGGAAAGCAGCAGAAGGGAATGAAAGTCTCAAAAGTGTAAAACAACATTTTGGTATTGGTAGGAAATTCATATCTGAAATAAAAAAAATGCTGGAATTATTACTAAAAAGAGAGATGACATCATGAAATGGATAGAAGACTTTTATAAAGAATTATATAGTAAACAGTAAATAGAGCAAAACTCTCCATACAGTATTGCCACCTGTGCTAAACAGAGTAATCAATGGATGCCAGAAGGCTTGTGCATAAAATCCCTATCTAATGCCTACTCATCCAATATCCCCAGACTAGTTTCTGGCTTGTGGCCTTCATCAGTGAGGAGCTTTGGATCTGAGAGCACTGCATCTAGATCTTAGGATCTAATGCAACCCTCTAGCAACCACCTTTTATCTCTACTTAACTACAAAACTATGAGATTGAAATTGAAAACACAAAAAATATTTTCAATCTAAGCTCAATAGCTTATATAGTCATATGGGTCTGAACTCAGTTCAGCACCCATACATTTTGGTGTCTTTGGCTCTTTTACAACCATAGCCACCACTATCCTATTAGGCAGGATTGGTGTTAAACCATTAAGCATCACATGATCATATATAGGAAATGTGATCATGTGATGAATTATATAGTAATAAAGAAGAAATACCTCCTATATCTATGACATCTTCTGAATTACCCAGAATTTTAAATGAAGAAGTGAGACATGCAATTAAATATATGAAGAACGAAAAGATTCCAGATTCCAGGTAATAGTAGAATTATAATTGATATATTAAAAGAAGCAGGGGGAAAAATAGAATTTTTTTTTTTGCAATGTTATATACCAAATGTCTAAATGATAAAGATGTACTAGATGATTGGAAGAATGCAGTATTAATATTAATATTTAAAAAAGGTGATAAAGAGAATATTAGAAATTACAGACCTATCAGCCTTTTATCAGTTACATACAGATTTTTTACCAAGATAGTTACAACTCGTCTACAGAGAACATTGGATTTCCCCCAACCAAGATAAGCTGGATGTAAAAGTGGTTTTAGTACAGGAGATCATATCCAGGTATTGAGAGAAGTTATAGAAAGGACAAATGAATATGAGTTGCCATTATGTTTTGGATTTGTAGACTATGAAAAGGCATTTTAATCTATAAACTTTTCTTCAGTGATTAAAGCATTGGATCATCAAGGTATAGACCCAAGATATTGTCAAATTTTAAAGAATATTTATAAAAATGCAACAGCAACAATTAGATTAGATAATGATACTGGGAAAGTCAACATTGAGAAGAGTGTAAGACAGGGTGACTCCATATCTCCAAAACTTTTTACAGCAGTGCTGCAAGAAATATTTTGTGGATTAAAATGGGAAGCTATAGGAGTGAAAGTAAATGAAGATTATTTAAGTCATTTAGATTTTGCAGATGATGTAGTTGTTTTTGCAACTTATACTTCAGAGCTGCAGGAAATGTTGCAGGAGTTATCAGATGAAAGTAGGACTAAAGATAAATGTTAAAAGACTAAAGTAAAGTTTAATGGATTTTCTCAAAATATGAAAATAAAGATTGATTATGATGAGTTAGAAGAAGTTAACAGTTACAAACAACTTGGTCAGATTATTAATACATATGGAAACATAATGGATGAAATTAATCATAGGATTAAACTTGGTTGGAGTGCTTTTGGTAGAAATAACTTGATACTAAAAGGAAATATATCTACGTGTCTGTAAAGGAAGATTTTTAATAAATGTGTTTTACCTGTTCTTACTTATGTATCAATAATGAAAGAAAGAAACAGTGCACTGGCAAAGACAGTACTATCAGGCTTCTGAATTTTAGGCTATTAAGATCATATATAATTTTCAATGATTATCCAATTTTGACAGGCAATGTCTTCCAAATTATTTATGAGGACGAATAGTTTTAATTTTAACAGTATACAAGCCTAACACGAGCATCAGTTTTGAAAGAAACTTTTTAAATTCCAACCATCAATAAAGATATTAAATGTATATATATTTTGCTCTAAATCTTTTTTTTTTCTGACTCTTACTTTTCTCATACGGCACTTATTAAACCTATTATTTTGAAATTTCCTTGTGAGTATATGATATTTTTAGTTATTAAAATGATTCTAAAATTTTAAATACAATTTCAATAAATATTTATGCCTTTAATATTATTGTGAGAGGAAGTTTTGATAAACATATCTTCAAATTATTGCTCGCGAGTAACAAGCACACGGTATACCCAGCACGCAAATAACACTTTATTTTTCGAAATAGTAATCTATAAACCGAAATATAATTTATATTACTTTAAAATTTATTGAAAATATTAATTGAAAGTGTAAAAAAAAAAGTTTTACAAACAATAATCTTTTAAAATAATATATTTTTGAACGATATACTGCCGTAGGGAAAAAAATTAGCTTTTTTTTTTTTTTTAAAAAAAAAAAAAAACAGACCGAAAATCACGTTTTGTTTTATTTACAAAAAAAAAAAAAAAAAAAACACTTTTAGAGTAAATAATTAAAAAAACAGATCGCTTTTTACAAAGTCATACTTTAAAAATACATCGATTCATGAAATGGTGAAATAGAATGTAAAATTATTACGTTTGACCGTATATTTAAATAGTTATGACTTTATAAATTATTCACCCCTGTACATTATAGGCCCTGAATGTTTTAAGTACTATGTTCATAAACGTTAGCATTGAGGCATTTAGCGGTTGCTGTTTTTACCGTGTGTAACGTGGAGAAACAGCGCCGTGTAGTGGGCTAGAATCTTGGTAGTTTCTGATAGCAGACGACACATAAGCTAGATGTGTTTACGGCAATCAGTGCCACCTAGGTTCTTGGTAGCAGACGACGCAAGCTGCCAGCCAGCTTGTGGAAGGTTCCTGTGCGTATGCATGGTGAACAGCGCCACCTATCGGCAGAAAAAGCGTCGTCTGCTTTTGAGGCCCCTACCCTGTATGTTCTGTGTGAAAACACAGAAACAGCGCCTCTAGTGGCGGCAGTACAGTCCGCAAAACACGACCAAAGAATTAAATTATTTTTGTGTAACCCTAGAGCTAAAATTCTTAAAAATATTTAATTGCCATTTCCTGAGAAGTTGTAATACTAGAGGGAGCTGAGGTCATAAAAAACATCTTTGACAGTTTGTATCTTTTAGAAAAAAAAATCATCAGTTCGAAAGTATCTTCTAAAAATGTCACCAATATTTGTGAGTACCTAAAAAGCCCTTATACAAAAAAAAAACAATTTGTAAGTACATTCTAAAAAAACTGGGACTTCAAACTGTTATTTTTTTCATTCCAGTAAAAATGTTTTTTTTTTCTGGTTTCTGGTTTGAAGCCCTGAAAAAAAATGTAGTGGCCCTCAGGTACTTTTTCACTAAACTCCCAATATCTAAAAGTTTGACCACCCATGTTATATATGCTAATGAAAATTGTGGTTAAAGAAAAAAAAATTATTTTTGGTGCATTATTTAATGAATTAAATAAGTTTTTTATATATGAAATATATATTATTAATATTTCAATATTTACTATTAATAAAATAATTCAGCAAAATAGACTTTCTGATTTATTAAAAATAATTATTATCAAATCTATTTATAAAATGATAAGAAAAAATGCCATTGATAATTGCAAATTTATATCCATTATTTCATATCTATCTAAAATAAGTGAAAAATATTTATGCAATACAATTTAAAAAATTTTAAGCAAATTTTTTGTTTCTAAATCACAATATATGTTAACTGAAACACACAGGCTTATTATATATCTGTGTCTATATATGTAATATATAGGGTATATGAGCACAGACTCACATGACTCACCACTCTCCACACTATCTCATAACACTGATACAGCTGAACACATATATGCTGAAAAGATAATCACCAATATATGTATTTCATGCTAAACCAGCAATCATCAGTTGGTCCAGATTACCATCTCTATGCATATATGCTATAAGTGCTCAGATATATATTGATAGCCAATCCTCATACTTTAATGGGCAGGCTTCAATCTATTCCACACTCCAACTCTTCAACCATCCATCCAAATGAAAATCTGATGATGGAATGCTCAAAGGCCACCCTGAGGTCGAGATTCTTGTCACATCCATGTTGACCTAAGGTCAATCTGACCCATCATGTACAGGACATAATCCATTTAATACATATACAAGGGATTGGGCAGACATCTCTACTATGTAATAACTGAAACACACAGGCTTATTATATATATGTGTCTATATATGTAATATATAGGGTATATGAGCACAGACTTTCACATGAGTCACCACTCTCCACACTATCTCATAACACTGATACACCTGAACACATATAAGCTGAAAAGATAAGTAATCACTAATATACACATTTCATGCTAAACCAGCTAGGAGAAATAATACTGATATAATTTTGGATAATTTTAGTGAATTTAGTCTTAATTTAGAATTAACTTAGTCTTAAATTTAAAAAAAAAAAAATGTTATTTTTATGGAATGCTGAAAGGCATTTGATACTGTTGTTCATAAATTTATTTATTTTTTAAAAAAAGAAAGAAAAAAAAAGAAAAATTCTTGGTACTTTATAGAACTTTATATTACAAAAATTAATGGATTAGTTATTGATAAGTATAATATTAGGTACTGGAGTTCCTTAAGGTTCAATCTTGAGTCTTTTATTTTTAATATATACTCATAGATGGTAATGTTGAACTCAGCATGAGGATTTAATTTCAGTATACTGATGATACTTATTGATTGGATTAACTCAAGCTAAATAACACCCATATAATAATCTTCAATTTAATTATAATAAAATTTGTAAATGTTGGCACAATAAGAAAATCATTATTAATAAGGCTAAAACTCAATGTATGCTTATAAGTTTATCCAATTTAAAAAGAAAATTAATACCCTTTCTTATAATGTTTCAATTTATAATGTTTCTATTGTAATCATTATTATAGAAGGTATATGAGCACAGACTTTCACACCACCCACCATTCTCCACTCTATCTCATAGCACTGATACACTTGAACACATATATGTCGAAAAGATAAATAATCACCAATATAGCAACATGGGTGTGACAAGAATCTTGGCCTCAGGGTGGCCTTTGAGTGTTCCATCATCACATTTTCAATTGGATGGACGGTTGAAGAGTTGGAGTGATGAGTAGATTGAAGCCTGTCCATTAAAGTATGAAGATTGGCTATCTTAATATATATCTGAGCACTTATGGCATATATGGACCAACTGATGATTGCTGGTTTAACATGAAATACGTATATTGGTGATTATTTATCTTTTCAACATATATATGTTCAAGTGTATCAGTGTTATGAGATAGAGTGAAGAGTGGTGGGTGGTGTGAAAGTCTGTGCTCATATACCCTATATATTACATATATAGACACAGGTATATAATAAGCCTGTGTTTCAGTTATTGTAATCATTATCGCAAACAGATGTAAAAAATTGAAAAAATAAATGTCTCGATATGAATTATTAATGAGATCATGGTCACATGACATCAACTAACGTTTATAAAGATTTACATATTTAGTATTTACCTGAAGGTTTGTGATGAGGATATATTAGATGTGATAATATGTTGGACTACTTCCTTTACCTATCATTAAATGTTGAATGTCTAGAAATTGTCAAATCTTACTTAAACTTTTCAAATAAAAACAATTGTTAGTAATAACTCACAAATAGACAACACAGGTCAGTAAATTACACAATGTTTCAAGGGGTATTATTCTTCGCTCACAAATAAGTATATAAAATTTCGACTAACTATTGCGTTTGACAGAATACTTCAGGTGGGTTAGTGTGTTGCCTTAAAAAGTCAATATTCAAGAACCCAAAGGTGTATGTTTAACTCCTATGATAATATGTCACTGGCCAGGCCAGTAACACTTGAAGAAGAGCGGAGATATGTTGTGTAATTTACTAACCTGGTTATCTATTTGTGTATTAGTCCTAACAGTTGTTTGTATTTGAAAAGTATAAATAAAGTTTAAAATATTCTACACATTTAACATTTAATGATAGATGATGGAAATAATCCAACTTATTATCACCTTTACATCTTTTTCTTTTCTATCTTTTAGAAATGATCCTTTTATGTCATATAATGTATTATTAATGGTTTATAAATCATTATGTAAATCGCAATATTATTTTGAGATTAGTTTTAACAAAATCTCAAGTGAATCAAATTGAAAATGATTAAAAACATTAAAATTAAAAATTAAATGAAGAATAATACTCACTATAAAAATAATGATTTACGTTTTGAATTAATTATCTTTGATAAACTTTTAGGTCGTTTTTTTTTAAAAAAAAAAAAAAAAAAAGTTATTTTAATATTTAATTTAAACTCATAATATATCCCATTATAAACATTTCTTCAAAAAATAGTACTTTTTTTTATTTTCGAATACAAGAATAAATATGGAAGAAGATTAAAATGCGTTTATCCCAAAAGATTTAAAATTTTGCCACCTTCTTTATTAAATCTTTAGTCTTTTGGATTATTAAAAATGGAATTTAAAAAGATACTTTGAAAAAGTTAAATCTAGCTTTACATTATTATTTTTATTTCTCTTTTGCTTTAGTATTCTTTTTATAAAGATCATCGTTATTAAAATTTTTATTTATTCACTTTCAGGTAATATAAAAAACTTGAACTATTTAATCAAAAACCTATGAAAAGTATATTTTCTGCTTATTGAGTTTCTTATAATGTACTTTTTATTATAGACCTGTAGAGGTCCCTACTATCGCATTTTATACGCATGTGCTTGAGGCTACAGCCTTAATGAATATTATTATAGTCAATGTAAATAATTATTATTGAAATAAAAAAAATTCTAACAAATTGTCAACTAACTCTTTCTAATCCATTATAACTGGCAAAACTCTCCGTACAGTAGTTGCATTCAATGCAATTGAGAGTAATCAATGAATTACAGAAGATGTGCATAAAATCCCTATCTAGTGCCTACTCATCCAATATCCCCAGACTAGTTGCTAGCTTGTGGCTTTCATCAGTGAGGAGCTTTGTATCTGAGAGCAATGCACCTAGATTTTAGAATTGAATGCAACCTTCTAGCAACCACTTTTAACCTATTTAGTTAACTATTATAAAGGTCCGAGTCCAAAATGAAAACTCAGTAATGTTTTCAATTCAACCTCATTTGCTTGTATGGTCATATAGATTTGAACCCAGCTCAGCATTTATACATTATGGTATCTTTGGTTCTTTAATAACTATAATAATCATCATCTCATTGGGCTGGATTGGTGTTAAACCATTAAATATCACATGATCATCATTTCCTATGTTTACACAAGCTCTCCACACAATAGTGTCACCTAATGCTTGCCAGAGTAATCTAATAGTTGCAAGAAGTTTTGTGCACAAAATTGCTAACTAGTGTCTACTCATCCAATATCCCCAGACTAGTTTCTAGTTTGTGGATTTCATCAGTAAGAAGCTTTGGATCTGAGAGCACTGCATCTAGATCTTAGAATCTAATGCAGTCCTCTAGCAGCCACCTTTTATTTTTTTTAATTAACTATGATCCAAGGCTCTTCACTGTTGAAAATCACAAGGTAGAAACTAGTTTGAGCATATTGGATAAATAGGCAGTAGATAGAAATTTTATGCACAAACTTTTTTGCATCCATTGATTACTCTGGTTTGCACTGAGTGGCTCTACTGTATGGAAAGTTTGAATATAAATGCTTGAAAACAGAAAGAGCTCATATAATGAAATTATGGAAGAATAAATATGAAAGTGATTATACAGAAAGTGGACTAATAGATTTTATGCTGGGTTTGGGAAAAGATAAGGGGAATTTAGATATAAGGGCCATAGAGTTGACAAAGATTATGTTGTGTAAATGGGATGGAGCAGAATATGGGAAAACAGACTGGGGAATGGAAAATAAAGTGGCTAACAGGTTTCTCTGGGCATAATTGTTGAGAGATTCTTGATTCTGTTTGAGGAGAAGCTACAGTACATCACATCACATCACATAGAGTTGACAAAGATTATGTTGTGAAAATGGGATGGAGCAGAATATGGGGAAACTTAGAGTGGGATAATTGCTGAGAGTTTCCTGACTCCGTTTAAGGAGAAGCCACATCACATCACTTCACTTTTAACAGATCGTGTAGTAAATGGTGATCACGTGATTTTTCATAGTGATTAGGAGTATTCTTAATTAATATTTTTGTATTATACAAAGTATCAGGAAAGCTTTAAATTATAATTGTAAAAATATCATTTAATATTCTTATCAGTTTGTTTGTGTAGTAGTGTTTTATTTAGAATTTTATCTTCCTGATTTTCAATTTTCTATATTAATTATACAAAAGGCATGAATTTGCAGAATAATAAAGCATGGCTACTTCCCAGTCAAGCATGAGCGAGTTAAGCACCAATATGAAATTAACAACATTGTTAGTTTTAAAATCGCCTATTTCGTTTGCAAAAATACTTAAAAGTAACAGCAATATTACAGCACCAACCCACATACCGTGTTTCCGAAGAACAAATACAAATGATATAAAAAATCTTGATCTACACACTCAAGAGGAACATCAACTCCCAGCTACAATCTGGACAAAATAAATGCCTGAAAATGTGATGGACCGTTTCAATAAAACAGTGCCTCATATGTTGTTTGAAACCTTTCGCAGGTTTTTTTCACCAACATTGCTAGTACCTGCAGTAACCGATAATTATATCATTTCCTGAAAGCTTTATTATATGAAGCAATCATGCAAAATGCACTATGGTAAACAATCTCTTGTATTGCAGACCATCCAAATTCTCGATATATAACCATTGATTTTTATACTCAGCAGCAAAAAGAACATTTTCAATCCACTATTTTAGCACTCAATAATTACGCACTCGTAATTATAGATAAAAACCGGAAAAATATAATTACTGGAGTGCTAAAAAATACTTATTTTAAATACAACTTACAAGATTTTCAAAAAATGTTAAACCTGTTTGGAAAAGTAATTGCACTACAGCCTATATATTTAAAAGACACCTATACCGATATGTAGTAATCATTTTGAATTTAAAATAAAATTCCATAAAAACATAGATGCCTCCACGATCCCAACACAAATTACAGATCAAGAAGCAACACTCTCTCTTCACATAAGAGATCTAAAGCCACATTGTTTTGGCTGTGGACAGAGAGGCCACCTAGCAACTCAGTGTGATAACCTAAAAGGCAATCACTGTGAACAAACTAAAATCCTCTCCCCAGAAGAACCCACTGATGATGAAAATAAAATTTTTAATAACACTACATCCATTGGCAACCCAATAATAGAAACCGGAAAAAAACAGGTTCAAGCACCCACAAACAAAAATGATAATGGAGCAGAATTGCCTATCCCAAAGAACAATCAAAAAAACAATAACACAAACTAACATAGACACCCAAGATTCAAACGAAAATAACTCTCAAGAAACCACAACACAAAATACAGCAATTACATCACAGGATAAGCATCTCAATAAAACAAAAGGTGTACCAAGTAAAAATCAACAAACAGAAAATAAAAACACACAGCTATATAATGAGAATAGAAATCAAGATAATATAGCAACACCAATAATAAAACAAACTACAATAATAAACAAAACTGCATCAAACATAATGGATGCAATAGAACCCCCTCTTCCACCCCATTCAAGCGAATATACCAGAAAAAAAAGAAAGCCAGGTAGACCACCTAAAAACCATGAATACAAAAAGGCAAAAAAAAACAGACCAAAAGCACAACTGATCAGACATATACAACTTAGAAAATGATGAAATAGAAATGGATTTTAGCCAACAACAAATGGACAACTGTTCAGTTTCATCACAAATTGCCTGTATAGAGTCTGAACCAATATTAAATGAAAGAAAAACTGATAATAAACCCTACAAAGTCTTAAATATGTATCAGCATCTATCTACTGCAATATAAACAAAAATTTAGAATTAAAAAATAAATAAAAATCAATACCCTGTTATAAAATTATCCTAAAAACATGAAGATAAAGATTGGATCTCTCAACATTAGAGGCTTAAATGCCATCAAAAAACTTTTTGAATTCAAAAAAAGGTTACATACAACACAACCACACATACTGAGGCTATTGGAAACAAATATACAGCAGCTCTCAAATTGATCCATCAAAATACTTAGTCAGCCAAGGGTTTTGTGCCTGCTCAAGGCAATCATCATCACCATCAATTGGCACAGGTATAATTATATCCCACAACTGCCCTTTTGATTCTTTTAAAATTATATATATTGACTCTAATCTTATCATAATAATACTCCATCATAAAAATATCACACTTAACCTAGTATTTGTTTATATACCACCAGGCCCTGTCATCATCTCCAGAATAATAGCAACAATAAATTAAATGCTTACAGCAACACCAAATCCCATAATACTCCTGGGAGATTTCAACATGACCTACCAAACTTTTGTCACCAAATGGATTCATCAAATAACAATCCCACTTATGAGTGCTAAAGGTTTTCTCCCATCAAACTCAATATCTTTTAATAACAATAGATATAAGTAACTTATTGATTTGTGTTTCTACTCACCAATGTTACATCATTATTTTAATCTTGAACTCTGTCCACCTATAATCTCAGATCATGCTGCCCAGTTCATCACCTCGACCTAACAAAAATACAGAATACAACAATAGACCTTCAAAAGACTATGTGAATACTTCTACCATAACAAACAACTGAATTCCTATATTCAGAAACATATATAATGCTTCAAAAACTTCAAAACATGTCACTCGATCCAGTACAAAAGTATATAGCATTCACCAATATACTTTCTTTCAACATCAATCATATTACTTGCAATTCAACACCCCCCACCAGTTTATTAGTTTTGGCAGATGAACTACATAAAAGAATAAACTACATAAAAGAATAACCATGTCCAGACCAACTACAGATAATCAAACACAAATTAAAAAAACTTACAAAAATGTACAACAATACATGCAACACACTAAAGCAATATGTAGCAATAAAAAAGAAAAATATATACCTTACACAACAACACACTTGGACCAGAGCATAAATAGGGTAGGCATTGGGATACCCATCCACAGTCAGAGTGCTTATGGCACTTGAAATAGATGGCTCTATAACAGCTGGACATAACCTGATAAACCCAATATATCAACACTTTAAAAAAAACTGCAAAAACAACGAGTGTACATACCAAATGAAGACATATTTGGAGACCCTGAAACAGACACACCAATAAAAACAACTGACATTGTATTTCAACTTGCAACAATAACAAACACATGTCACCCAGGACCACAAGGAATTCCCAAATTTGTTTTTAAACATCTTAGTCACTTCACAGCCAAATACCTGTGTGATCTAGCCAACTACATATCCCAAAAAATTTACAACATACAAAGTCTATACCAAATTGCAATGGTTCCATTTAACAAAAAACCAACAGCAATATCATTTTTATCTAATCTATGACCAATTTCAATGGGACCTTTAGGAATAAAAATTCTTGAAAGAGTAATAAAGGAGAAAATAGAACAACATATACTCCCTGTGTTATCATCAGCACAATATGCCAAAAAAGGATCATCCATTGGCCAGGGTGCCTTAATGTACAAAACAATTACCAAAGTAGTAAAAAAAAAGAAAGAAATATGCACCAATTATAGTTCAACTAGACATTGGGGCAGCATTTGACTCAGTGCCTATAGCCAAATTATTAGATGTGCTGAAAAAAAAAACAATATTTCCTTCCCTACTATATATAATAGCCAATCTGCTACTCAGCCATGAAATTCACATCACATTGAATGGGGAAAAATTCACTAGCTTTCAGACCGAGGCAATCCATCCCACAAGGATCCCCCCTCAGTGCCTTGCTCTTTACAATATATATATAAATCCTCTATTAATAGAGATACAGAAAAAATAAAAGGCATTCAAATCCCAAACACTGCTTTAAATATATCATGCATAGCTTATATGGATGATGTAACCATTTTCCTCCCCTCTAAAAAGAACCTCCTCATATTACAAGAGATAATCAAGAATTATACCTCAAATTTTAATTTAAAAATTAACACAAATAAAACTGCTGCATGGTCAATATACATAGGCAAGCACTGTACAGAGATGTTTAATGGTAAACCATCTGCTTTCCTTGGGTTCCCATTCTACCTTGGAACCAATGGAATGAGGTAAAAAATTCAAAGTAAATTAAAAAAAGATGCTAAAAAAATCACAGCCTCACTTGAAAAGTCATACCTGTCGATATATCCAAAGGTAGCACTATTTAATCAACTTATAATCACAAAAATTACCTACTCCACACCTATAATCAAATTTGCAAAAACATTCATATCCAAAATCTTATCAATCTATAACAAACTAATATGGAAGAGAAAGACAGTGGCAATCTCTTTAAAAAAATCTGAGCAGACCACCACATAGCAATGGACTTGGACTGCATACAATCAATGTTTGTAACACACAGAAATCAGTAAATCTAATAACAGCAACCATAAAAAGGTTTTCAGACCTGGAGTGTGTAATCAGTATAATACCCACAGACAGACCACCCCCTTCATATGGATATCTATCCACACTGATTGAAGAACTCAAGCCAATATACAGCAAAATATCACTCAATAATGACAACAAGTATACATACTGGGACATTTATAATATACTATACCCAAACCAGACACCTAATCTACATCCATCAGTTCTTGGGATAGACAACAAGCAACTACTGCAACAATTCAGAAAATGGTTACTAGAACCAAAATTATTTGATTTTCTACTTATGCTTAATCTTAATGCTCTACCCACAACACATTTCCTTAGATTTCATAGATTTTATACAAATATAGACCCCATGGGTGGGTTATGTCATGGGGAAAAAGAGACACAAGATCATATTCTTCATTCCTGCAGTGACCTAGAAACCATATGTCACACAATGTTTACCACATACAGAAAGACTATCATTTCAACTGATGAAATAATAAATACATTTACAAAAGGCAACATCCCTGCTATTCATGCAGCAACATACAGCTTTATGTCTACTGGTGTACCAGATGCACTTTTGCACTTGCTAATAACTCTTGACATCACCCAGCAACATATTTAATAAAACTAGAACTGTTCAGAAAAAGAGACAGCATCCTAGCTCAACCAGATGTGTTTGCAGCCATATGGTCACACTTGAAACAAAGATCCAGTCTGTGAAATATAAAGTCAAATATGATAGATGATGACATTTTCAACATCAGCATTTTTTCCAACTTCAAAAAGATGCAAGCATAAACTGAACTAAATAAAATACCAAATTTAAAAACAAGAAAGAAAGTATGCAGAAATGATAAAGACTTATATACTGAAAGTTGTTGTAATTTGTTTTGCATTTGTAACAAATCAATATATTACTAGATGTGACTCTGTAACTTTTTAGACTCAATAAAGTTTTGCTTTGAAACATAATAATAATAATAATAATAATAATAATAATAATAATAATAATAATAATAATAATAATAATAATAATAATAATAATAATAATAATAATAATAATAATAATAATAATAATAATAATAATAATAATAATAATAATAATAATAATAATAATAATAATAATAATAATAATAATAATAATAATAATAATAATAATAATAATAATAATAATAATAATAATAATAATAATAATAATAATAATAATAATAATAATAATAATAATAACAACAACAACAACAACAACAACAACTAGGAAACAAATATCTGATCAAGCAATACAAAAGATGGCAACTAGAACCTAAGTTCCTAGATTTTATAATCAAAATGAATTTGAATGCTTTACCTACTAAATATTTTTTACATCACAGAAGAATGTACAGGTCAGTTGATCCTTTGTGTGGCCTTTGCCATATGGCTGAGGAGACTTTACAGCATATAATTTTCAACTGCAAGGCTGTGGAGCGGACTAGATGCATTCTGCAGGGGAAATATAGAAAACAAAACACTACAATGATACAAATTATGTCAACTTACAAAGGTAGGTCTGTACCAGCCATAAGGGCCTCAACATTTGTCTTATATGCACTTTGGTGTACTAGGTGTGTATTCATATTGGGTAATAACCCCAGAAGGCATCCAGCCACATTTGAGAATAAGTTAATTAAAATTCAAGTTAGAGACAAACAGATCACCAGCCTGGATATTTATGCAGTTACTTGGTCCATGCTCAAACAGCAAAGTTATAAATAATGGACAATCCAGTATGTTAAAATTTGTAATCAACTTGTAGCAGTTAATTTACTATGTAACCACTAATGTATTCTTTTGAGACAATAAAGGCCTTTTGAAACATCATCATCATCATCATCATCATCATCATCATCATCATCATCATAATAATAATAATAATAATAATAATAATAATAATAATAATAATAATAATAATAATAATAATAATAATAATAATAATAATAATAATAATAATAATAATAATAATAATAATAATAATAATAATAATAATAATAATAATAATAATAATAATAATAATAATAATAATACACAAATACTGCTAGGCTTTCAAGCAACACACCATCTTAAATTTAATCAAAACAAGGCTGCTGCTTGGTCTGTATACACCAGTAAGCTATGCATGCAAATTTTTCAAGGCAAACCATCTCCTTTCCTCGGCTTTCCTTTCTACATGAGAACAAACACAATGAGGCAAAAAATCCAGAACAAGTTAAAAGTGGAAGCAGAACGGATCACTGCCTCACTATCAAAAGCATACCTCTCAATATATGCTAAAGTACAATTGTTCAATCAGCTGGTAATCACCAAGATTATCTATTATTCTCCCATAATTCAATTCTCAAAAGCCTTTACATCAAAAATCTCTTCATATTGCAATAAACTTCTAAGGAATAGAAAGACAGTGTCAATATCTGCGAAACAGCTTAGTCGACCAGCAATACACAATGGTTTGGGGCTACATAACATAGATATTTTTTGAATACAAAAGATCGCAAACCTTATAATAGCCACCCTCAGACATTTCCCAGAACTCCAGTATCTAATACAAATAATACCCACAGATAAATCTCCACCCTCACATTGCTATCTATCATCAGTTATAAACCAGTTCAGAATCACACATACTCAAATATCACCACAAACAACAACAAAATATTCATATTGGCAGATATATGCAATGGTATACCTGAGATATACATCAGATATTTCAACACAGATGCTCGGAATAAATAACTGACAGCTGCTTAAACAATTTAAAAAATGGTCCATGGAGCCCAAATTCTTTGATTTCCTCCTGAAACTAAATCTATATGCTTTGCCAACATCATATTTCTTAAGATACAGACGATTATATACAAAAATAGACACCTTCTGCACGCTATGCCACCAAGCAGAAGAAACTCAACAACATCTGTTTTACAACTGCACAGCATTAAACAATATTCGGCATAAAATAACAAATATATACAGAAAATCAAACATCTCCCTGCAAGATATTATCAGTCCATTCTGCAGAACATCCACCCCAACAATCCGAGCAGCAACTTTCGTACTTTATGCATTTTGGTGCACATGGTGCACATTTGCTTTTGGCAACAATACAAGGCAGCATCCATCAACTTTTCACAACAAGTTAGCACAATTAAAAACCAGAGACAATAAAATAGCACACCCAGACATTTTCGCGGCTACTTGGTCACTTGTAAAACAACGGTCAAATCTCTAATAGTTTTGCCTTTCCTCAATAATAGACTTAAAAATAAAACAAGAAAATGGACAGCAAAAAATCCATGAATCAATAAATGATAACTTAAGATAAACAATCCATCGCTCACCCGGTATATATATGTAAGAACTTGGAAAGAACTTAAACACAATATATACAATCCTCGGAAATATCAGTGTAAATACATGTATATAAAAATTATTAATGTAACCTGTTTTCTAGATTGAATAAAGTTCCCCTTTTTGAAACATAATAATAATAATAATAATAATAATAATAATAATAATAATAATAATAATAATAATAATAATAATAATAATAATAATAATAATAATAATAATAATAATAAAAGAAGGTTAAGAGGAAGGAAGAGCGTAAGAGGAAGGAAGAAGATCAGGAGGTGAAGAAGAAGGAAGAAGAGAAGGAAAAGAAAGAAGAGAGGAAGAAGAAGCAGAAAAACAGCAGAAGAAAAAAGAAGGAGGAGGAGGAAGAAAAAGAAGAAGGAGGAGGAGGAAGAAAAAGAAGAAGAATGAGGAGGAAGAAGAAGAAGCAGAAGAAAAAACAGAAAAAGAAGAAGAAAGAAGAGCAAAAAGAAAAAATAAGGGGGAGGAAATGGAAGAAGTAGGAGGAATAAGGAGGAGGTAGAAGAAACAGAAGAAGTAAAAGAAGAAGCAGCAGCTTTATTTTAATATGTAGCACAGATTATCCATTATATTTACCACTGTACTAGTAATGATTAAATAAAATAGAAAATCATATAACATTACAATACTAGCCAAAAAAAAAACTTTTACTAAAATTCTTCCATGTCCATTGTTTTATCTATTAACAAATAGATCTTTTCAAGTGAAATTCAACAAGATACATACAACATATATATATATATATATATATATGATCAATAGATGGCGTTTTACCAAAACCACCGAAACAAGTGTAAAATTTGTTTACATAAATGACAAAAGAGTCAGAATTAACTATCTTTTTCATTTGCTCACCCTCAGATCAGCTGACTTCAAGCTATTTGCTATCATCAGTGAAGGATAGAGTTAGAAACTAGATCTAAACACTGACTCTAAGTGTTTATGCAAAACATTTCTATCGGTTTGCAAGCATTAATTTTTCAGACCGATAAAGTCTTCAAACTCAGCCTTCACTGATGATAGCAAATAGCTTGAAATCAGCTGATCTGAGGGTGAGCAAATGAAAGAGATAGTTAATTCTGACTCTTTTGTCATTCATGTAAACAAATTTTACACTTGTTTTGGTGGTTTTGGTAAAACGCCATCTATTGATTATAAATAACAAGTGATAGCAAGTTACATGAATAACTTGTTTTTGTTTTTCATATATATATATGTGTGTGTGTGTGTGCAAAACAAAATAGTCTTTCCATCATTCACTTCAAAAACCAACTACTTCCATGAAGCCATTAGTCTTATGAAGACATTCTTTGATGTTAAAGAAAGTTGGTGTTTGAAATGAATGTTAGGAGGGCTATTTGATTTTGTATATATATGTTGTATGTATCCTCTTGAATTTCATTTGAAAAGGTCTATTTGTAATAGATGAAACCATAGTCATGGAAGAATTTTAATAAAATTTTGTTGTTATTGTTTTTTGGATAATATTGTAATGTTATATAATTTCTATTTTATTTTTTATGATTATATTTATATTAATATGTAAATTTTGTTCTCCTTTTATATTGAGTATAATATATTCATTCCCTCACACTATTTTATTTAGATTTTATATTGAATTTTTTTATATAAAAGAGACTTTATTGAGTATAAAATGTTTTACAAAGTAAACATTGATTTACATAGTGTAGTATGGAGATTTGAACTAACACATTGAATTTTTTTGTCCATAGCATTTCTAGAAATTGATCAACCCATGGAAGTTCAAAGCATTAATCCATGAGAAATTCAACCCTTAAAGACAAATGAATGTTACAATTAGGAATGATTTGTAAAGTCTAGAGTTTAAATATGAGTAGCATTTTAGGAGTACAATATTGAGAAATCCAATTTGTGATGGATAAGTTGAGAATAGGATAACACTTGGAGATAACAACATTGAAAATAATAAATTTAAATAGGGTGAATAATGCCATTAAAATCATTAGACCAAACTTCAGCTTACTTTGCAATAATACTCAGATAAAATTGTTTATAACAATAGTGCTAAAAAACCACTATGAATAGGGTTTTTTTCTTTCTTGTGAATGAGAAAATCGATGTTGGTAACGATCCCCACAGCACTCTCATCCAAGCCCTTCCCCCCAAAAGAACCATGATTTAGGACTCTGGGGCCCCTCCCTCCCAACAACCAGATTCTCTCATTCAGTCAGCAAAATTGAGTGTAATGTAAATTTTAATTAAAAGGTACAATTAGCACTTTACAATTCAAATATGAATAGTGTTTTAGGAGTACGATATTGAGAAATCCAATTTGTAGTGGATAAGTTGAGAAATAGGAAAACACTCGGAGATAACATAAAATATGGACTGAATCAATCTACTGTTCAGTTCTTCCAAATGGCCTCAAATATCTCATAAGAGAGCAATCCTGAATACTTTGGAAAAATTATGGAAAACAAGGGGGAAAAAATCCAAGCTTCAAAATGTTTCAGCTGAAAACCATTCTAATCCATCATGAAAATCACATGAAAAGCAAAAGGCCAACCCTATCAGTAACAACATTGGAAGTAATAAACTTAAATAAGATGAATCACTTGCAATTAGAATCATGAGGCTAAACTGCAACTTATTTTGCAATAATACATGAATAAAATCATTCATGATGATAACGTTAAAAAATCACCATAAATAACATTATTTTTCCTATCTTGTGAATGAGAAAAACTAACATTGGTAACGACCACCACAGCACCCTCATCCCAGCCCCCCCCCTAAAAAGAACTAGGATTTAGTCCCTGGGGGCCCTCCCAACAAGCGGACTCTTCCATTCATTCAGCAAAGTTAAGTGAAATGAAAATTTTCATTAAAAGGTAAAATCTCTGTAGAAATCTTTTGTAATTTCAATAGCTGCCATATATTTATATAGCACTTTTATAAAAGTTAAAATTGTTCTTACTTGTGATTACACTGTTGATATAGCTTGTATACGAAAAGAGAGCTAAGAAACTCTCCTTTTTAATAGGGATAGGTTTAGAGAAATTTAATTTCCTAAACTATGAAAAACGGAATAAAATGGGGAGCCAAAAACATGTGATGTGATGTACGGTGGCTTCTCCTTAAACGAAGTCAAAAATATCTGAGCAATTATGCCCAGATAAACCTGTTAGCCACTTAATTTTCCATTCCCCACTCTAAGTTTTCCCATATTCTGCTCCATTCCATTTCCACAACATAATCTTTGTCAACTCTATGACCTTTATATCTAAATCCTCCTTATCTTTTTCCAAACCCAGCATAAAAACCAATAATTCACTTTCTGTATAATCACTTTTTTCATATTTATTCTTCCATAACTTCTGTTTTCAAGTATTTACATTCAATTAACAAATGCCTAATATTTTATATTCCTTCCTTACATAATTTGCAAAATAAATCACCCATATTTTTCCATGTACATGTATATTCTCTTGTTGCTAAAGATCCTGTTCGAGCCTTAAACAATAAGCTACTTTCCTTATTATTATCATATATTAACTCGCACCTAATATTCTGTTTATTTCTATCTATATTTAAACTCTTTTTACTCTCCATACTATTTCCCCATCTCTCTAACTCCCTATTTTTTATTAATAAATCTATTCTTTTATCCCATTCCTTACTACTATAACACTCAATAATCCTCTTAACACAATCATCCCATCTTTTGTACAAATATACTGATATAAATTCTTTATTCTTGACTCCTTCTAGTAGACTCATTACATTCTTCTTACATTTGATGTTATATTTCATATCTTTATCAAAGACTGTTTAACTTACATTTTTCTATCTCTAAGCTTCCAAATAAAAAACTATTGTTATTATTATTCTTTTTTAGCAAAGATAAAATAATTTAAATAGTGGAAAGAACTTTTTCAAAAACCTTATCTATTATAGAGAATGTCAAGTTTTTTATGAAGACATAAATAAAATAAATTAAATACATAAATAATGATATATATATATATATATATATATATATATATATATTTAATATATTTATATATATATAATATATATATATATATATATATATATTGTAACCTAGTGTTATTGACACTTGGTTTACTTGGCATTATTTCTGCAGGAAAACAATGCTATTCTTTAAAGAAATAAAAAGATAAAATAACAATAGTAATAATTGATTAATAAAGTATGCTATTCACTCACTTTGGCATATTTGGGTGAATAACTAATAGATTTAATAACTCAATGTCATTTTAAAGAGAGAACATGAATAATTTAATATTTAGATATTAATAATTAGAGCAAATTAATATGGTATAAAAGCTAAACAGTAATTGATTTTGGATGGGTAGAGGGGAGAGTGGATGAGTGTCTTATCATAAAGCACAATAACTTCTGGTAATTTCTTTTTGTAAAAAAAAAAAAGAAAAAAATATATAATGTTTAAAGAATTATACATCACTGATTGTTAATTTAATGTATTTATTATTATTTTTTATTGTCAAATTACTTTGTAATCCAGGTAGATAATACTGAAAACTATATGATTGTAATAAGTTTTTCCTTTCTTTTGTTTATGTTATAATCAAATGATTATTTTTCTGGAAGAGGTCACTAAAGTAAAATAAAAATAAAAAAAATATAGTCTGCTTTTAGTTTTCAAGGAAGGAACAGTGCTGAAATTTGGTAACTCAATTTTTTCATTTTATTTTGCAGAAATAAATGTAATCAAAGTAAAATTTTAATAATATAATGTGTGGCTAAAATTTTTTGATAAGATATCCTGATTTCTTTGCCATCTATCTATTTAAAGACCTTTTATACTTAAAATTTATTGTCTCGCGCTAAAGTTCAAAAATGACAGATGTAACTAAAAGAGTCACGAAAAATTATATTATATCTAAATTAAGGAAGATAAATGATTTCCAAGTGAGAAATAATTATTTAGTAACTTTGTATCACTTGTTAATATTTTCTTGGTATAGAAAAAAAAAAAATAATTGAAAGAAATGTTGAGAAGCAAAGGAAGATTAACTAGATACATTTTTTTTGGCGCTCTTTCTGAATATCTCGTCTGCCTTTACAAATAATGCAATTACATACGTTAAAAATGTTTTTATTCATCAAGAATTGTCTAAAAATAATAATAATCATCATAATATTAAACTATACACTTGTATATTTTTTTTAAAAAAAAAAGAAAAAAAATGAAAGACTTTCTTGAAGTAACTGTTAGAAATTATAATTCCTAGAGTATGAACAAAACCAAATATCTTAGTGACTTAATGATAAAAATAAATGATATATTATATTACACATCAGTTGGAATTATTAAAACTTCATGTACAAGTAAATTGACTGCAGTTATTATCATAATAATCTCTCGGAAAATTGCGCATTTTCATCCCTAAGTAAGCTAGCTAATAAGTATACGTATTGTCAATAAAAAAAAAATATTGTGTATGTTATCATCTATAGTCAAATATTCATCTATGTTAGAAGTCTATTTTTTTTTCTTGGATCCCAAAATTGTAGTAGTTTAATTCAAGTAAGAATTAATCTTCAATTCTGCTATATGTTTCTTTACCTAAATTATTAAACGCACAAAATAAGAGAAAACTTTTATTTAAAGGAAATAATACCATGCGTTTATTGTTTTTAAACTTGCTTCATGAAATACAACTGGATAAAGCTCTTCACCTGGACTAATTGCTCAACAGAAAACATTTTCTAATGAGAGAGTATGCACTTGTTAATTAATGATTGTTTAAAACTAAGTTATAAATGATATGTATTTTTTTTTATATCACATAGATTAAAGTCTGTATGGTCAAGTGATATTTAATAGCCTTGTAATAACAAAGGTATGTTTTAATATAATTATTATAGGTTAAGTTGATATTTAACACAAAAAAAAAAAAAATCTATAAAATATGTTTTAATTATTACATACAATTGTAGGTAAAAATTTTGTATGTTAGATACGTAAAAGAAAAATATTTAGATATTTAAGGGGTAAAATAAATATTGAAAATTATCAGAAGTAACTAAAAAAAAGAAAATGCTATAACAAAATATTTCTTGTTAAAGTTTTGAAACGAATTTATACTGTATTAATTGAGGAATTTATTCCTAATTATTCTTAAATAACACATCCACTTTATGTAGTTTAAGATAGTATGCTACCAACTATTTTGAATGTTCCTTTATTAAAATTAAAATTATTATACTTTTATTCTATGATGTCCATTGATTTCAGATGTTGATCAAAGTATACACGGTAACATAAATTTATTATAATCAGTGTATTTACTTATCCTGCCCAGATATAGCAAGGGTATATGCTTAATATTCGCATAGGTAATAATTATAATGTATTTATTTTGTGGGATGAAAAATGATCTCCCCAAAAGCTTTGTTTTCTATGAGAGGAAGATTTTAAATATAATGTTCGGGTATGTTTATAGCCAAGTGATCGATTCTCATAGATAGGATGATCAAGAATTTATCTAGCATTTAGTATGCTTCATTCATTTAAATCCCAGGAGAGGATTGTATTTGGTGTGTGTTCGTTGTATGCCCAAGTAAGAGGCAAGAAACCACCAAAATATTTTAATGTAGTAGATTACTTTAGAAACCCTCGTGGTTATTCCATATTCCTCATGTGAAAATAAAGATAGCTCCACCATGGAAGGTGTTGATTATTGTGCTTAATTTTGAAAGTTCGGGCAAGATAAAGGTTATATTGGAGGTGTTAGTTCCTCAAGATCCACTTTAGTATAAATAGTGCGTTAGTAACTAAGATCAATATCTGTATTGTGCTGCTAAATATTGCTAGTATTTGACAAGTAAATCAATGGAGAAAGTAATTAAAATTGCGTAGTTTTAAAACGCTTATTTACTGAAGGAATATTCAAATGCAATATTTAATTCTGGTTAGTAATTAAATAATACTCATATTTAAAATTATACGTATGAATAAAATTTGTATCATAACTTAAGTTTGCATTAAGTTAAATGTAAGATGATAAGTGTAACTTCTGATAACTGGCCTATAATTAGAATAGGTTATCCCATTAAAGACCATAAATAAAGTAAATGTATTAGAAATAAATTTAATATTTTGCGTATTGCATATGATTGGATTAATCATTTTTTTAAAAAAAAAAAAATGAACAAAAAAAAAAAATAGTTAGTCAATAATTTTGAATAAAAGCTTCTACAAGGTTACCAAAATTTAATAAACAATGTATTGGTAATGAAATGTACTTTTAGTTGATCAATCCATATGATTGCATACAGGAGAAGTAGTAATCTCTAGTCCATAACCAAAAAGAGTATACAGATTAATGTCAGTTATATTTTATATTTTTGTATTACTATGGGATTATTGAATAAATGTTCATATATTTTTTTTGTGATAATAATAAATTATAGTCTTGTTCAAATTTGTTGTAGATTCATTTTTTTTTTGTTTTTATATGCTAAATATAAGTGTTTGCGCAATATTGGCAAAACCTTAATATAAGTGTTTGCACAATATTGGCAAAACCTTTTCTTGAGTCTGAAATCATTCCAAATTCTTAAAGACTTAATATACCAGATAAATAAAGTTAAGCAGATTGGAATATGTCATTATATTTTAGTTTAATGATAATTATTTATGGAGTTGAAAACTTAAGACTAAACATTCACCTTTGTGTAAAAAAAAAAATGAATTTATTCCCAAACCATTAACTTTGGTTGCACATTATTCCCAACATTTAGTTAAATTGTCTAAGTAATAAATCTTAGTTATATTATTGTGTTGTCATGGATGATGGAAGGACACAAAAAGCACCCTTGTCTTTTTATTATTCTGACTGAGATTCTGAAAAAAAAAAAAAAAGCTGTGTTATTCAAAATTATACGTCATTATTGAACAGAATTATCATCTCTTTAAATAATATAGCAGTGGATATGAGAGATGAAGACACATTGAATTTAAGTAAAATAAATGTTTCCTATAGCCGACCAGAATGCCAGTCATATGCGACAACACAATACTGCCGAGCATTTCCTTACATGAAACAAAGAACCCTGAGATTAATATTATTATAATTATTCTTTAAATTAATAAGTGATCAATTATTGTTGTAATTACAATCGTGGCATAGCTTAAGAGAATTGAATATACAATTGTATTATATGAAAAGTATTTTAGATCATATTGGAAAATTAATGGATATGTTGTTTTATTTTGGTTGCCGTAACAACAACCTGTGTAAAGTAGTGTCACACAAGTGCAAATAAACTAAAATAAACTAAACTAATAAAAATATTGGGTTAAAAATAGAAATAAAATAAACTAATTAAACTAATAAAAATATAAAGAGTTTGAAATTTCTAAATTTCAAACTGGGTTAGAAATGGCCGCCCAACTAAAGGGGCCTTCGATGGCTATAGCTGGCCACGAGGAATTTAGTAAACTTTTCTTGAAGTCAATATTAATATTGTTTGCACTTGAATGGATTAGTTATTCATTGATTAAAAATATTTGCCAATAATGAATTGTTTTAGCCATAAGATATTATGTGAATATCTATTATATGATCTAATCTTTTGCCACTGAAAAATAAATAATTAAGTTGTCAGTTTAGGATGTTGTGGTCTGTAGGCAATTCCATAAAACACTGTAATGATTTTATCATTTATGATGATCTGTTTGTCTGGTCTTGTGATTGGCACTTATGCTATATTACATAATATCTAATGATATTTATATGGACCAAGAAGCATGTGAAAAAAAAAAAAGCATATTTAGTAGTTAATGTTGGAGCTTTAGGGATATTAAATGTCAGAGCATAGTTTTTGGTGTAGATTGTTTTTGGTAGGAGAGGCATAGAGGCAGGATGTCTTGTCAATAATTTCTTATCGATAAATTTATTAATAGTTCATTGCTAATATTTCAGTACTGTTAAATACTAAAAGAGTTAGAATTTTAATATGAGTGAAAACAAAGATAATCATAGTATTTCTGAGGATTTGGGAGGATCCCAAGAGTTACAATTCCCTGATACACAGACTCCATATTTTAGTGTACAATTAAAAGAGGAAGGGGAAGATTTGGATATAGCTAACCCAGAAGAAGCCACAATAATAAAGGGAAAACATGAAAATGAGCCAGATCAATTAATGAGAAATACATTGGAGGAATTCTTGAAAAAATTAGAAAAATCAAATAGTGAATTGAAAAGTGAATTAAAAAGTCAGATCCAAAACTCAAATAGTAAATTAGAACAATCAAATAGTGAATTAAAAAGTCAGATCCAAAACTCAAATAGTGAATTAAAAAGTGAATTAAAAAGTCAGATACAAAATTTAAATATTAAATTAGAGAATCAAATGCAGGACATCAAAGAGACATCTCAAAATCAAGTACAGGAAATAAAGGACTTAAGGGAAGATTTGAGAAATCATGTAGAAGAATCAAAATTGGCCTCTGAAAATCTGGAAATAAGAATAAGGAAAGAGATCGAAACAAATTCTGAAAGGGCAGAAAATATGATTGAGGCTATCCAGCAGGAGTTTAAAAGTCAATATATTGTATTAAACAATGAAGTACAGGAAATAAGAAATTATCAAAAGAAAACAGTAGTATTTCAAAGAGAAGTTCAGGATTGACTTGAATCTATTAAGGGAGAATTAGACAGTGCTAGAAGTGAAGTCAGTAATTTGAAAGAGGAAGTTAAAAATATAACTCTAGCACCTGACAATGTAGTGAAAGGATGTCAGAGCCAGATTACCAGATTAATAGCTAAACTAGAAACTCAAGAGTTGAACCAATGTGAGATTAATCAAAATCTAGAAAGTGAGCTAAGTCAAGTTATGGGAAGAGTAGAAAATTTTAATGATATAATAAAGAGTAATGCACAGCTATTACATAATAATCTCCAAGATGAAATAGGGGAATTAATGACTCAGTGTGAGAGTAAAGTCTATCAAAGGTTAGAAGATAAATTTGCGATAGATAAAGATGAAACTATTAACCAATTGGAACAACAGATTAAACACTTAAATGTAGGCCTAAAAGATAGTTCAAAGAGAATAGACTGTGAATGGCAGAACTATAAGTTAGAATTAGAGAGTCGAATGCAAGCTATAGACTATAATAGGGATAATTTTACAAAAAGTAAAAAAGTTGTTCAAAGTAAAGGTTTATCTGAAACTCAAGTAAAGGAAACAAATAATGGTCATAATAACCAAGTAATATCTGAGTTACATATGGTAATTAATCCAGTAGAATCAATATACGATCCATTAAATGAGGCTAGAAGTAAAGTCATGCTAGAGCCAGAAAGTAATAGCTCCATGGCCTTAAAATTCTTAAAAATAAAATTTTTTAGAGGTGAATATCTGGAGAATCCACACGAGTATCTCCAGAATCTGGAGGAGTTGTTCACCTTATGTCATTTATCTGAGATAGAAAAGATTGCTATTGCCGCTAACCATTTGTGTGCAGCATCTAAAGACTGGTGGCAATCATTATTTATTAAACCAGAAACATATGGAGACTTCAAATATCTTATGTTAGCCAGTTTTGGGGGGAAGACCGCCAAGATAACCTGAGATATCAGATATCTCAGGAAAGATATCATGTAAATAAGGGTAGTTATACTCAGTTTTTCAGGAGTCAGGCCATCAAATTGAAAACCTTGACAGCTTATCCTTTATCTGAGACACAAATTGTGCAAATAATTCGCCATAATCTGCCGAGGCATATAGAACAGATCTTGATTGCTGCTGACAGACATACCATAGAAGAGGTAGTAGAAATTTTAGATTCGTTAGAGACCAGCGATAGGAATATTGATAATAGAATTAGGGTAAATAGAGACACCCATCCGATGGTGAGTAATATCAATTTCGCAGATAGGTCACATATGGGAAGGAGGAAGTTAGTTAGAGAAAAAGAATATTATAGGACGAATCCCTATGGTAGACAGAATAGCCACCTCAGTAGGCCAACAGTTAAGAGTAGAATTCTGAATGAGAATCAGCCTTCTACTAGTGGTATCCCAACAATACCAAAGAAAAATATAAAAGGTAGTAAATTAAAAAGGACCTTGCAGGAACGTTCCTCACTTCGGGGCCCTATTTTTAAACATATGGGGAACAGCATGATGTGGATTATCAATAATATAGACCTTGACATTGATTATTTGGAACCTGGAAAAATGTCTAAGCCACCTATCTTGTACAACTGTCCCATGATAAAGATTATCATTTCAGAAATTGTTGTCAACACCTTAATTGATTCAGGCAGTCAAGCTTCCTTGTTGTCTGAAGAAACTTACTTGAAAATTCAGTCAGCTGACCGATCTATTCCAATTTTACCAACTAAGGTGATTAGGGTAATTCTTGCTAATGGAAAGAAGACTAAGTTATCTAATAGACAGGTTTTTATTACATTAGAAATTAATTTGTGCAAATTTGAGCATGTCTTTTTAATCATGCCAGGTTTGATTCATGAAGCCATAATTGGTTTGGATTTCATGACTCTAAATAATTGTTATATTAATTACAGAGATGAAACTTTTGGATGTAAAGAGGAGATTTGCCCTCTTGTAGTCAATTGTAATAGATGAATCAATTGATGACCATACAGGAGACAACAGTTGATGTAAATATTAAAGTTAAGTTGGATGGTTCATGTATTATTGGCACAGAATACTATAAACCATTTTTCCAATTGTTGTTCCAGTATCGTTGTGTTTTCTCCAAAATACCTGGTATATTAAAAGGGTATGTCCATAGAATCAATTTGAAAGATAATGAGCCTTTCCAGCAGCGTACTTATCCTATTCCTTATCAATACCAGGCAGAGGTTCAACAGCAGATTAATAAGATGATTGACTGGCAAATAATTAAGCCCAGCCCTTCATCTTATGTGAATCCATTAGTAGTAGTCAAAAAGAAAGATGGATCCATTGAGTCTGTCTGGATGTACATACTTAACCAGCATACTGTCCCAGAGCATGACATACCATCACCTATTCAGGAATTATTGACGAAGTTCAAAGGGGAAAGAGCATATTCTCCACATTTGATTTAACCGCCAGCTATTGGCCAAATCCCACTCCACAAAAATGATCAAAAGTATATGGGCATTCCGTTACCAGGGCCAATCTTATATTTTTCAAGGGATGCCCTTTGGTTTAATTAATAGTGGGTTGGCCTTATCCAGATGCTTGAATATGGTCTTTTCAAAAGAACTGAAAAATTTGATTAGTTATATATGTCGATGATATTGTCATTGCTTCGGAAAATTTAAATGATCATTTACAGCATCTTAGCATGTTTCTTTGTGAGTGTTCAGATAACAATATAAAAGTCAACTTAGAAAAATTATATTTTATTGCCGAGAAATCTCTTTTCTTGGTCATTGGTCTAGTGCTAGAAGGGTCAAACCTCACCCAGACAAAATTGCCGCCATTCAAAGGTTTCCCGTCCCTAAAACCAGAAAGCACTTGAGATCGTTTTTGGGACTGTGTAATTACTATCACAGGTTTTATAAAAAATTTTCATATGATACTACGACTTATCTGTTTTATTAAAAAAGTGTGAAAAGTGGAGGTGGACCCAGGAACATACAAGGGAATTTCTAATTGTTAAAGATAACTTTTTAAAAACAGTAATTTTAGCCTATCCAGATTTAAATAAAGAGTTCTATTTGCAAACCGACAGTAGTGGGTTCGGTTTAGGGGTGATTCTATACCAATTTAATGAGAATAAGGAACCTAGAGTCTTATATTTCTTAAGCCAACATTTAAGGGGTGAGAACTTTAGACTATATCCACCACAGAAAAAGGAGGCATTAGCTGTTGTGTGGGGATTCAAAAACTTTAGACAGCTTTGTTGTTGGGATCAAAATTATAGTATTAACTGATCATCGTAGTTTAGAGTTTCTCAACAAGAGTTACCTTAATAATGAAAGATTAATCAGATGGAGCCTCTATCTCCAACAGTATCAGTATGAAATCATATATTGTTTCAGGACAGGATAATGTCATTGCAGATATTCTTAGCCGCAATCCTGTTTCTGTTAATTATCAGAACCCCAGTACTGAAAATATAATTATTTGTAATATGTCTAGTTTGTTAGAGGAAGAAATAGTTAGAGATTATACAAATTTAGAGTTCACTGCAAGCACAGGATGCTAGGCTGGAGAGAATGATGTTCACTTCTTATCAGATCCAGCTAAATTAGGTCAGAAAAGTAGATTATGCTGATAGAATTAAAGAGGTATAGGTTTAAAGATAGAATTTTAATGAAGAAATTAAAAAGGGAGATGAAAATTCTTGGAGAGTGATTATTCCTCTATGTTTAGTCAATAAACTCATAGATTATGTTCACACCCAATATGGACACTATGGAATTCAGAAAATTGAACCTATTATTAAGAAGCATTTTTATTTTTCATAAGATGTCTGAATCCATTGCCTCGTGAGACTTAGGGAATCGCGAGATTTGTTTAAAAACTAAGTTTCAAAATAAATCGTATGTGGGAACACTTCAACCCATACTGCCCCAGTCAGCCCAATGAATTATTGGCACTGGACCTTTTATGGACCACTTCCACCTTTCAACCGTCAAAAATTTATTCTTGTGATGTATGAGCGTTTTTACCAAATATGTCTCTGCTACCCAGTTCCAAAAACAGATGCTAAAAATGTTATTAAGTGCTTGGAAACTTATCAAATTCCATTAATAGGAAAACCAGCTTCAATACTCTACCGACCACGCCCACGGCATTCATTTCTGGTACATGGAAAAAGTGGGGTAAGCGCAAAATATTCAACAATATCATGTGCTCGATTAGAAATCCCCAATCCAATCCAAGTTGAAAGAATCATGCGGGAGATAAGTAGGTTGTTCAGAGTACATATAGAACGGGATCACAAACAGTGGGTAAGTTGCCACAGGTGATTAATTATATAAATATAACTACTAATGGTCTACTAGGATGTCTCAATTCGGCTGCACTTTGGTAGACCTGAACCTTTACTAATCAAAACACCATTACCCGTAATAGTGGAAAATATTAATGTGGAACATGACCAAGCACTGGCCAGAATTAACCTTAAAGAGATGGGTGATAAATGCACTCGTTATTCCAAAACCAGTCCACATCCTTTTAAAGTCCATGATTTTGTTTTAATTAGAACTCCCCATGTGAGTAATCTCCGGAAAAATATGTTTAGAAAATTCATGTATCTTTATGAAGGACCCTATGAAATTGTGAAACAAGTGGGTGAGAATGCCTTTTTAGTCTCAACCCCTGATGGAACAAGAGGTACCTATAATGCCCGAATCTTACTACCATATCCCAAGCAAAATTAAATTCTTTAAACTGTATTTATTGACATAAGAAAGAAGTAGGATATAAACTTAGTAATACCATAAGAAGTGTTAAAAATGCATATATTATTTTATTTTTTATTTATTATAATGGTGGGAGAATTGTAAACTAGTGTTATTGACACTTGGTTTACTTGGCATTATTTCTGCAGGAAAACAATGCTATTCTTTAAAGAAATAAAAAGATAAAATAACAATAGTAATAATTGATTAATAAAGTATGCTATTCACTCACTTTGGCATATTTGGGTGAATAACTAATAGATTTAATAACTCAATGTCATTTTAAAGAGAGAACATGAATAATTTCATATTTAGATATTAATAATTAGAGCAAATTAATATGGTATAAAAGCTAAACAGTAATTGATTTTGGATGGGTGGAGGGGAGAGTGGATGAGTGTCTTATCATAAAGCACAATAACTTCTGGTAATTTCTTTTTGTAAAAAAAAAAAATAAAATAAAAATATAATGTTTAAAGAATTATACATCACTGATTATTAATTTAATGTATTTTTTTTTATTGTCAAATTACTTTGTAATCCAGGTAGATAATACTGAAAACTATATGATTGTAATAAGTTTTTCCTTTCTTTTGTTTATGTTATAATCAAATGATTATTTTTCTGGAAGAGGTCGCTAAAGTAAAATAGTATATATATATAGTCTGCTTTTAGTTTTCAAGGAACGAACAGTGCTGAAATTTGGTAACTCAATTTTTTCATTTTATTTTGCAGAAATAAATGTAATCAAAGTAAAATTTTAATAATATAATGTGTGGCTAAAATTTTTTGATAAGATATTCTGATTTCTTTGCCATCTACCTATTTAAAGACCTTTTATACTTAAAATTTATTGTCTCGCGCTAAAGTTCAAAAATGACAGATGTAACTAAAAGAGTCACGAAAAATTATATTATATCTAAATTAAGGAAGATAAATGATTTCCAAGTGAGAAATAATTATTTAGTAACTTTGTATCACTTGTTAATATTTTCTTGGTATAGAAAAAAAAATAATAATTGAAAGAAATGTTGAGAAGCAAAGGAAGATTAACTAGATACATTTTTTTTGGCGCTCTTTCTGAATATCTCGTCTGCCTTTACAAATAATGCAATTACATACGTTAAAAATGTTTTTATTCATCAAGAATTGTCTAAAAATAATAATAATCATCATAATATTAAACTATACACTGTGTATTATTTTTTTTAAAAAAAAGAAAAAAAAAAGAAAGACTTTCTTGAAGTAAATGTAAGAAAAAAATTATATACGTGCATTCTTACGGAGAAGTTACTGTTAGAAATTATAATTCCTAGAGTATGAACAAAACCAAATATCTTAGTGACTTAATGATGAAAATAAATAATATATTATATTACACATCAGTTGGAATTATTAAAACTTCATGTACAAGTAAATTGACTGCAGTTATTATCATAATAATCTCTCGGAAAATTGCGCATTTTTGTCCCTAAGTAAGCTAGCTAATAAGTATACGTATTGTCAATAAAAAAAAAATATTGTGTATGTTATCGTCTATAGTCAAATATTCGTCTATGTTAGAAGTCTATTTTTTTTTCTTGGATCCCAAAATTGTAGTAGTTTAATTCAAGTAAGAATTAATCTTCAATTCTGCTATATGTTTCTTTACCTAAATTATTAAACGCACAAAATAAGAGAAAACTTTTATTTAAAGGAAATAATACCATGCGTTTATTGTTTTTAAACTTGCTTCGTGAAATACGACTGGATAAAGCTCTTCACCTGGACTAATTGCTCAACAGAAAACATTTTCTAATGAGAGAGTATGCACTTGTTAATTAATGATTGTTTAAAACTAAGTTATAAATATGTATTTTTTTTATATCACATAGATTAAAGTCTGTATGGTCAAGTGATATTTAATAGCCTTGTAATAACAAAGGTATGTTTTAATATAATTATTATAGGTTAAGTTGATATTTAACACAAAAAAAAAAAAAAAATCTATAAAATATGTTTTAATTATTACATACAATAGTGTAGTAAAAATTTTGTATGTTAGATACTGTAAAAGAAAAAATATTTAGATATTTAAGGGGGTAAAATAAATATTGAAAATTATCAGAAGTAACTAAAAAAAAAAAAAATGCTATAACAAAATATTTCTTGTTAAAGTTTTGAAACGAATTTATACTGTATTAATTGAGGAATTTATTCCTAATTATTCTTAAATAACACATCCACTTTATGTAGTTTAAGATAGTATGCTACCAACTATTTTGAATGTTCCTTTATTACAATTAAAATTATTATACTTTTATTTCTATGATGTCCATTGATTTCAGATGTTGACTCAAAGTATACACGGTAACATAAGTTTATTATAATCAGTGTATTTACTTATCCTGCCCAGATATAGCATTGGTATATGCTTAATATTCGCATAGGTAATAATTATAATGTATTTATTTTGTGGGATGAAAAATGATCTCCCCAAAAGCTTTGTTTTCCATGAGAGGAAGATTTTAAATATAATGTTCGGATATGTTAGATCGCGATCTATCGATTCTCATAGATAGGATGATCAAGAATTTATCTAGCATTTAGTATGCTTCATTCATTTAAATCCCAGGAGAGGATTGTATTTGGTGTGTGTTCGTTGTATGCCCAAGTAAGAGGCAAGAAACCACCAAAATATTTTAATGTAGTAGATTACTTTAGAAACCCTCATGGTTATTCCATATTCCTCATGTGAAAATAAAGATAGCTCCACCAAGGAAGGTGTTGATTATTGTGCTTAATTTTGAAAGTTCGGGCAAGATAAAGGTTATATTGGAGGTGTTAGTTCCTCAAGATCCACTTTAGTATAAATAGTGCGTTAGTAACTAAGATCAATATCTGTATTGTGCTGCTAAATATTGCTAGTAGTTGACAAGTAAATCAATGGAGAAAGTAATTAAAATTGCGAAGTTTTAAAAGGCTTATTTACTGAAGGAATATTCAAATGCAATATTTAATTCTGGTTAGTAATTAAATAATACTCATATTTAAAATTATACGTATGAATAAAATTTGTATCATAACTTAAGTTAGCATTAAGTTAAATGTAAGATGATAAGTGTAACTTCTGATAACTGGCCTATAATTAGAATAGGTTATCCCATTAAAGACCATAAATAAAGTAAATGTATTAGAAATAAATTTAATATTTTGCGTATTGCATATGATTGGATTAATCATTTTTAAAAAAAAAAAAAAAAATGAACAAAAAAAAAAAATAGTTAGTCAATAATTTTGAATAAAAGCTTCTACAAGGTTACCAAAATTTAATAAACAATGTATTGGTAATGAAATGTACTTTTAGTTGATCAATCCATATGATTGCATACAGGAGAAGTAGTAATCTCTAGTCCATAACCAAAAAGAGTATACAGATTAATGTCAGTTATATTTTATATTTTTGTATTACTATGGGATTATTGAATAAATGTTCATATATTTTTTTTGTGATAATAATAAATTATAGTCTTGTTCAAATTTGTTGTAGATTCATTTTTTTTGTTTTTATATGCTAAATATAAGTGTTTGCACAATATTGGCAAAACCTTTTCTTGAGTCCGAAATCATTCCAAATTCTTAAAGACTTAATATACCAGATAAATAAAGTTAAGCAGATCGGAATATGTCATTATATTTTAGTTTAATGATAATTATTTATGGAGTTGAAAACTTAAGACTAAACATTCACCTTTGTGTAAAAAAAAAATGAATTTATTCCCAAACCATTAACTTTGGTTGCACATTATTCCCAACATTTAGTTAAATTGTCTAAGTAATAAATCTTAGTTATATTATTGTGTTGTCATGGATGATGGAAGGACACAAAAAGCACCCTTGTCTTTTTATTATTCTGACTGAGATTCTGAAAAAAAAAAAAAAAAAGCTGTGTTATTCAAAATTATACGTCATTATTGAACAGAATTATCATCTCTTTAAATAATATAGCAGTGGATATGAGAGATGAAGACACATTGAATTTAAGTAAAATAAATGTTTCCTATAGCCGACCAGAATGCCAGTCATATGCGACAACACAATACTGCCGAGCATTTCCTTACATGAAACAAAGAACCCTGAGATTAATATTATTATAATTATTCTTTAAATTAATAAGTGATCAATTATTGTTGTAATTACAATCGTGGCATAGCTTAAGAGAATTGAATATACAATTGTATTATATGAAAAGTATTTTAGATCATATTGGAAAATTAATGGATATGTTGTTTTATTTTGGTTGCCTTAACAACAACCTGTGTAAAGTAGTGTCACACAAGTGCAAATAAACTAAAATAAACTAAACTAATAAAAATATTGGGTTAAAAATAGAAATAAAATAAACTAATTAAACTAATAAAAATATAAAGAGTTTGATATTTCTAAAATGGAAACTAATAAGGGGCCTTCGATGGCTATAGCTGGCCACGAGGAATTTAGTAAACTTTTCTTGAAGTCAATATTAATATTGTTTGCACTTGAATGGATTAGTTATTCATTGATTAAAAATATTTGCCAATAATGAATTGTTTTAGCCATAAGATATTATGTGAATATCTATTATATGATCTAATCTTTTGCCACTGAAAAATAAATAATTAAGTTGTCAGTTTAGGATGTTGTGGTCTGTAGGCAATTCCATAAAACACTGAAATGATTTTATCATTTATGATGATCTGTTTGTCTGGTCTTGTGATTGGCACTTATGCTATATTACATAATATCTAATGATATTTATATGGACCAAGAAGCATGTGAAAAAAAAAAGCATATTTAGTAGTTAATGTTGGAGCTTTAGGGATATTAAATGTCAGGCCATAGTTTTTGGTGTAGATTGTTTTTGGTAGGAGAGGCATAGAGGCAGGATGTCTTGTCAATAATTTCTTATCGATAAATTTATTAATAGTTCATTGCTAATATTTCAGTACTGTTAAATACTAAAAGAGTTAGAATTTTAATATGAGTGAAAACAAAGATAATCATAGTATTTCTGAGGATTTGGGAGGATCCCAAGAGTTACAATTCCCTGATACACAGACTCCATATTTTAGTGTACAATTGAAAGAGGAAGGGGAAGATTTGGATATAGCTAACCCAGAAGAAGCCACAATAATAAAGGGAAAACATGAAAATGAGCCAGATCAATTAATGAGAAATACATTGGAGGAATTCTTGAAAAAATTAGAAAAATCAAATAGTGAATTGAAAAGTGAATTAAAAAGTCAGATCCAAAACTCAAATAGTAAATTAGAACAATAAAATAGTGAATTAAAAAGTCAGATCCAAAACTCAAATAGTGAATTAAATAGTGAATTAAAAAGTCAGATACAAAACTCAAATAGTGAATTAAAAAGTGAATTAAAAAGTCAGATACAAAATTTAAATATTAAATTAGAGAATCAAATGCAGGACATCAAAGAGACATCTCAAATTCAAGTACAGGAAATAAAGGACTTAAGGGAAGATTTGAGAAATCATGTAGAAGAATCAAAATTGGCCTCTGAAAATCTGGAAATAAGAATAAGGAAAGAGATCGAAACAAATTCTGAAAGGGCAGAAAATATGATTGAGGCTATCCAGCAGGACTTTAAAAGTCAATATATTGTATTAAACAATGAAGTACAGGAAATAAGAAATTATCAAAAGGAAACAGTAGTATTTCAAAGAGAAGTTCAGGATAGAGTTGAATCTATTAAGGGAGAATTAGACAGTGCTAGAAGTGAAGTCAGTAATTTGAAAGAGGAAGTTAAAAATATAACTCTAGCACCTGACAATGTAGTGAAAGGATGTCAGAGCCACATTGCCAGATTAATAGCTAAACTAGAAACTCAAGAGTTGAACCAATGTGAGATTAATCAAAATCTAGAAAGTGAGCTAAGTCAAGTTATGGGAAGAGTAGAAAATTTTAATGATATAATAAAGAGTAATGCACAGCTATTACATAATAATCTCCAAGATGAAATAGGGGAATTAATGACTCAGTGTGAGAGTAAAGTCTATCAAAGGTTAGAAGATAAATTCGCGATAGATAAAGATGAAACTATTAACCAATTGGAACAACAGATTAAACACTTAAATGTAGGCCTAAAAGATAGTTCAAAGAGAATAGACTGTGAATGGCAGAACTATAAGTTAGAATTAGAGAGTCGAATGCAAGCTATAGACTATAATAGGGATAATTTTACAAAAAGTAAAAAAGTTGTTCAAAGTAAAGGTTTATCTGAAACTCAAGTAAAGGAAACAAATAATGGTCATAATAACCAAGTAATATCTGAGTTACATATGGTAATTAATCCAGTAGAATCAATATACGATCCATTAAATGAGGCTAGAAGTAAAGTCATGCTAGAGCCAGAAAGTAATAGCTCCATGGCCTTAAAATTCTTAAAAATAAAATTTTTTAGAGGTGAATATCTGGAGAATCCACACGAGTATCTCCAGAATCTGGAGGAGTTGTTCACCTTATGTCATTTATCTGAGATAGAAAAGATTGCTATTGCCGCTAACCATTTGTGTGCCGCATCTAAAGACTGGTGGCAATCATTATTTATTAAACCAGAAACATATGGAGACTTCAAATATCTTATGTTAGCCAGTTTTTGGGGGAAGACCGCCAAGATAACCTGAGATATCAGATATCTCAGGAAAGATATCATGTAAATAAGGGTAGTTATACTCAGTTTTTCAGGAGTCAGGCCATCAAATTGAAAACCTTGACAGCTTATCCTTTATCTGAGACACAAATTGTGCAAATAATTCGCCATAATCTGCCGAGGCATATAGAACAAATCTTGATTGCTGCTGACAGACATACCATAGAAGAGGTAGTAGAAATTTTAGATTCGTTAGAGACCAGCGATAGGAATATTGATAATAGAATTAGGGTAAATAGAGACACCCATCCGATGGTGAGTAAGATCAGACGTGTGCTCTTCCGATCTGTCACATATGGGAAGGAGGAAGTTAGTTAGAGAAAAAGAATATTATAGGACGAATCCCTATGGTAGACAGAATAGCCACCTCAGTAGGCCAACAGTTAAGAGTAGAATTCTGAATGAGAATCAGCCTTCTACTAGTGGTATCCCAACAATACCAAAGAAAAATATAAAAGGTAGTAAATTAAAAAGGACCTTGCAGGAACGTTCCTCACTTCGGGGCCCTATTTTTAAACATATGGGGAACAGCATGATGTGGATTATCAATAATATAGACCTTGACATTGATTATTTGGAACCTGGAAAAATGTCTGAGCCACCTATCTTGTACAACTGTCCCATGATAAAGATTATCATTTCAGGAATTGTTGTCAACACCTTAATTGATTCAGGCAGTCAAGCTTCCTTGTTGTCTGAAGAAACTTACTTGAAAATTCAGTCAGCTGACCAATCTATTCCAATTTTACCAACTAAGGTGATTAGGGTAATACTTGCTAAATGGAAAGAAGACTAAGTTATCTAATAGACAAGCTTTTATTACATTAGAAATTAATTTGTGCAAATTTGAGCATGTCTTTTTAATCATGCCAGGTTTGATTCATGAAGCCATAATTGGTTTGGATTTCATGACTCTAAATAATTGTTATATTAATTACAGAGATGAAACTTTTGGATGTAAAGAGGAGATTTGCCCTCTTGTAGTCAATTGTAATAGATGAATCAATTGATGACCATACAGGAGACAACAGTTGATGTAAATATTAAAGTTAAGTTGGATGGTTCATGTATTATTGGCACAGAATACTATAAACCATTTTTCCAATTGTTGTTCCAGTATGTTGTGTTTTCTCCAAAATACCTGGTATATTAAAAGGGTATGTCCATAGAATCAATTTGAAAGATAATGAGCCTTTCCAGCAGCGTATTTATCCTATTCCTTATCAATACCAGGCAGAGGTTCAACAGCAGATTAATAAGATGATTGACTGGCAAATAATTAAGCCCAGCCCTTCATCTTATGTGAATCCATTAGTAGTAGTCAAAAAGAAAGATGGATCCATTAGAGTCTGTCTGGATGCACGTACACTTAACCAGCATACTGTCCCAGAGCATGACATACCATCACCTATTCAGGAATTATTGACGAAATTCAAAGGGAAGAGCATATTCTCCACATTTGATTTAACCGCCAGCTATTGGAAAATCCCACTCCACAAAAATGATCAAAAGTATACGGCATTCCGTTACCAGGGCCAATCTTATATTTTTTAAAGGATGCCCTTTGGTTTAATTAATAGTGGGTTGGCCTTATCAGATGCTTGAATATGGTCTTTTCAAAAGAACTGAAAAATTTGTTAGTTATATATGTCGATGATATTGTCATTGCTTCGGAAAATTTAAATGATCATTTACAGCATCTTAGCATGTTTCTTTGTGAGTGTTCAGATAACAATATAAAAGTCAACTTAGAAAAATGTATTTTAATTGCCCGAGAAATCTCTTTTCTTGGTCATTTGGTTAGTGCTGAAGGGGTCAAACCTCACCCAGACAAAATTGCCGCCATTCAAAGGTTTCCTGTCCCTAAGACCAGAAAGCACTTGAGATCGTTTTTGGGACTGTGTAATTACTATCACAGGTTTTATAAAAAAATTTCATATGATACTATGCACTTATCTGTTTTATTAAAAAAGTGTGAAAAGTGGAGGTGGACCCAGGAACATACAAGGGAATTTCAAATTGTTAAAGATAACTTTTTAAAAACAGTAATTTTAGCCTATCCAGATTTAAATAAAGAGTTCTATTTGCAAACCGACAGTAGTGGGTTCGGTTTAGGGGTGATTCTATACCAATTTAATGAGAATAAGGAACCTAGAGTCTTATATTTCTTAAGCCGACATTTAAGGGGAGCGGAACTTAACTATACCACCACAGAAAAAGAGGCATTAGCTGTTGTGTGGGGATTTCAAAAACTTAGACAGCTTTTGTTGGGATCAAAAATTATAGTATTAACTGATCATCATAGTTTAGAGTTTCTCAACAAGAGTTACCTTAATAATGAAAGATTAATCAGATGGAGCCTCTATCTCCAACAGTATCAGTATGAAATCATATATTGTTCAGGACAGGATAATGTCATTGCAGATATTCTTAGCCGCAATCCTGTTTCTGTTAATTATCAGAACCCCAGTACTGAAAATATAATTATTTGTAATATGTCTAGTTTGTTAGAGGAAGAAATAGTTAGAGATTATACAAATTTAGAATTACTGCAAGCACAGGATGCTGAAGAGAATAGTTCACTTCTTATCAGATCCAGCTAAATTAGGTCAGAAAAGTAGATATGCTGATAGAATTAAAGAGGGGTATAGGTTTAAAGATAGAATTTTAATGAAGAAATTAAAAAGGGGAGATGAAAATTCTTGGAGAGTGATTATTCCTTTATGTTTAGTCAATAAACTCATAGATTATGTTCACACCCAATATGGACACTATGGAATTCAGAAAATTGAACCTATTATTAAGAAGCATTTTTATTTTCATAAGATGTCTGAATCCATTGCCCGTAGACTTAGGGAATGCGAGATTTGTTTAAAAACTAAGTTTCAAAATAAATTGTATGTGGGAACACTTCAACCCATACTGCCCAGTCAGCCCAATGAATTATTGGCACTGGACTTTTATGGACCACTTCCACCTTTCAACCGTCAAAAATTTATTCTTGTGATGTATGACGTTTTTACCAAATATGTCTCTGCTTACCCAGTTCCAAAAACAGATGCTAAAAATGTTATTAAGTGCTTGGAAACTTATCAAATTCCATTAATAGGAAAACCAGCTTCAATACTTACCGACCACGCCACGGCATTCATTTCTGGTACATGGAAAAAGTGGGGTAAGAAGCAAAATATTCAACATATCATGTGCTCGATTAGAAATCCCCAATCCAATCCAAGTGAAAGAATCATGCATGAGATAAGTAGGTTGTTCCGAGTATATATAGAACGGGATCACAAACAGTGGGTAAGTTGCCACAGGTGATTAATTATATAAATATAACTATTAATGAGTCTACTAGGATGTCTCCAATTTGGCTGCACTTTGGTAGACCTGAACCTTTACTAATCAAAACACCATTACCCGTAATAGTGGAAAATATTAATGTGGAACATGACCAAGCACAGGCCAGAATTAACCTTAAAAAGATGGGTGATAAACGCACTCGTTATTCCAAAACCAGTCCACATCCTTTTAAAGTCCATGATTTTGTTTTAATTAGAACTCCCCATGTGAGTAATCTCCGGAAAAATATGTTTAGAAAATTCATGTATCTTTATGAAGGCCCCTATGAAATTGTGAAACAAGTGGGTGAGAATGCCTTTTTAGTCTCAACCCCTGATGGAACAAGAGGTACCTATAATGCCCGAAGCTTACTACCATATCCCAAGCAAAATTAAATTCTTTAAACTGTATTTATTGACATAAGAAAGAAGTAGGATATAAACTTAGTAATACCATAAGAAGTGTTAAAAATGCATATATTATTTTATTTTTTATTTATTATAACGGTGGAAGAATTGTAACCTAGTGTTATTGACACTTGGTTTACTTGGCATTATTTCTGCAGGAAAACAATGCTATTCTTTAAAGAAATAAAAAGATAAAATAACAATAGTAATAATTGATTAATAAAGTATGCTATTCACTCACTTTGGCATATTTGGGTGAATAACTAATACATTTAATAACTCAATGTCATTTTAAAGAGAGAACATGAATAATTTCATATTTAGATATTAATAATTAGAGCAAATTAATATGGTATAAAAGCTAAACAGTAATTGATTTTGGATGGGTGGAGGGGAGAGTGGATGAGTGTCTTATCATAAAGCACAATAACTTCTGGTAATTTCTTTTTGTAAAAAAAAAAATAAAATAAAAATATAATGTTTAAAGAATTATACATCACTGATTATTAATTTAATGTATTTTTTTTTTTATTGTCAAATTACTTTGTAATCCAGGTAGATAATACTGAAAACTATATGATTGTAATAAGTTTTTCCTTTCTTTTGTTTATGTTATAATCAAATGATTATTTTTCTGGAAGAGGTCGCTAAAGTAAAATAAAAATATATATATATATATATATATAGTCTGCTTTTAGTTTTCAAGGAAGGAACAGTGCTGAAATTTGGTAACTCAATTTTTTCATTTTATTTTGCAGAAATAAATGTAATCAAAGTAAAATTTTAATAATATAATGTGTGGCTAAAATTTTTTGATAAGATATTCTGATTTCTTTGCCATCTACCTATTTAAAGACCTTTTATACTTAAAATTTATTGTCTCGCGCTAAAGTTCAAAAATGACAGATGTAACTAAAAGAGTCACGAAAAATTATATTATATCTAAATTAAAAAAGATAAATGATTTTCAAGTGAGAAATAATTATTTAGTAACTTTGTATCACTTGTTAATATTTTCTTGGTATAGAAAAAAAAATAATAATTGAAAGAAATGTTGAGAAGCAAAGGAAGATTAACTAGATACATTTTTTTGGCGCTCTTTCTGAATATCTCGTCTGCCTTTACAAATAATGCAATTACATACATTAAAAATGTTTTTATTCATCAAGAATTGTCTAAAAATAATAATAATCATCATAATATTAAACTATACACTTGTATATTTTTTTTAAAAAAAAAAGAAAAAAAAAATTAAAGACTTTCTTGAAGTAAATGTAAGAAAAAAATTATATACGTGCATTCTTACGGAGAAGTTACTGTTAGAAATTATAATTCCTAGAGTATGAACAAAACCAAATATCTTAGTGACTTAATGATGAAAATAAATGATATATTATATTACACATCAGTTGGAATTATTAAAACTTCATGTACAAGTAAATTGACTGCAGTTATTATCATAATAATCTCTCGGAAAATTGCGCATTTTCGTCCCTAAGTAAGCTAGCTAATAAGTATACGTATTGTCAATAAAAAAGAAATATTGTGTATGTTATCGTCTATAGTCAAATATTCGTCTATGTTAGAAGTCTATTTTTTTTTCTTGGATCCCAAAATTGTAGTAGTTTAATTCAAGTAAGAATTAATCTTCAATTCTGCTATATGTTTCTTTACCTAAATTATTAAACGCACAAAATAAGAGAAAACGTTTATTTAAAGGAAATAATACCATGCGTTTATTGTTTTTAAACTTGCTTCGTGAAATACAACTGGATAAAGCTCTTCACCTGGACTAATTGCTCAACAGAAAACATTTTCTAATGAGAGAGTATGCACTTGTTAATTAATGATTGTTTAAAACTAAGTTATAAATGATATGTATTTTTTTTTATATCACATAGATTAAAGTCTGTATGGTCAAGTGATATTTAATAGCCTTGTAATAACAAAGGTATGTTTTAATATAATTATTATAGGTTAAGTTGATATTTAACACAAAAAAAAAAAAAAAAAATCTATAAAATATGTTTTAATTATTACATACAATTGTAGGTAAAAATTTTGTATGTTAGATACGTAAAAGAAAAATATTTAGATATTTAAGGGGTAAAATAAATATTGAAAATTATCAGAAGTAACTAAAAAAAAAAAAAATGCTATAACAAAATATTTCTTGTTAAAGTTTTGAAACGAATTTATACTGTATTAATTGAGGAATTTATTCCTAATTATTCTTAAATAACACATCCACTTTATGTAGTTTAAGATAGTATGCTACCAACTATTTTGAATGTTCCTTTATTAAAATTAAAATTATTATACTTTTATTCTATGATGTCCATTGATTTCAGATGTTGATCAAAGTATACACGGTAACATAAGTTTATTATAATCAGTGTATTTACTTATCCTGCCCAGATATAGCATTGGTATATGCTTAATATTCGCATAGGTAATAATTATAATGTATTTATTTTGTGGGATGATAAATGATCTCCCCAAAAGCTTTGTTTTCCATGAGAGGAAGATTTTAAATATAATGTTCGGGTATGTTTATAGCCAAGTGATCGATTCTCATAGATAGGATGATCAAGAATTTATCTAGCATTTAGTATACTTCATTCATTTAAATCTTAGGAGAGGATTGTATTTGGTGTGTGTTCGTTGTATGCCCAAGTAAGAGGCAAGAAACCACCAAAATATTTTAATGTAGTAGATTACTTTAGAAACCCTCATGGTTATTCCATATTCCTCATGTGAAAATAAAGATAGCTCCACCAAGGAAGGTGTTGATTATTGTGCTTAATTTTGAAAGTTCGGGCAAGATAAAGGTTATATTGGAGGTGTTAGTTCCTCAAGATCCACTTTAGTATAAATAGTGCGTTAGTAACTAAGATCAATATCTGTATTGTGCTGCTAAATATTGCTAGTAGTTGACAAGTAAATCAATGGAGAAAGTAATTAAAATTGCGTAGTTTTTAAACGCTTATTTACTGAAGGAATATTCAAATGCAATATTTAATTCTGGTTAGTAATTAAATAATACTCATATTTAAAATTATACGTATGAATAAAATTTGTATCATAACTTAAGTTAGCATTAAGTTAAATGTAAGATGATAAGTGTAACTTCTGATAACTGGCCTATAATTAGAATAGGTTATCCCATTAAAGACCATAAATAAAGTAAATGTATTAGAAATAAATTTAATATTTTGCGTATTGCATATGATTGGATTAATCATTTTTAAAAAAAAAAAAAAAAAATGAACAAAAAAAAATAGTTAGTCAATAATTTTGAATAAAAGCTTCTACAAGGTTACCAAAATTTAATAAACAATGTATTGGTAATGAAATGTACTTTTAGTTGATCAATCCATATGATTGCATACAGGAGAAGTAGTAATCTCTAGTCCATAACCAAAAAGAGTATACAGATTAATGTCAGTTATATTTTATATTTTTGTATTACTATGGGATTATTGAATAAATGTTCATATATTTTTTTTGTGATAATAATAAATTATAGTCTTGTTCAAATTTGTTGTAGATTCATTTTTTTTTGTTTTTATATGCTAAATATAAGTGTTTGCACAATATTGGCAAAACCTTTTCTTGAGTCTGAAATCATTCCAAATGCTTAAAGACTTAATATACCAGATAAATAAAGTTAAGCAGATCAGAATATGTCATTATATTTTAGTTTAATGATAATTATTTATGGAGTTGAAAATTTAAGACTAAACATTCACCTTTGTGTAAAAAAAAATGAATTTATTCCCAAACCATTAACTTTGGTTGCACATTATTCCCAACATTTAGTTAAATTGTCTAAGTAATAAATCTTAGTTATATTATTGTGTTGTCATGGATGATGGAAGGACACAAAAAGCACCCTTGTCTTTTTATTATTCTGACTGAGATTCTGAAAAAAAAAAAAAAAAAAGCTGTGTTATTCAAAATTATACGTCATTATTGAACAGAATTATCATCTCTTTAAATAATATAGCAGTGGATATGAGAGATGAAGACACATTGAATTTAAGTAAAATAAATGTTTCCTATAGCCGACCAGAATGCCAGTCATATGCGACAACACAATACTGCCGAGCATTTCCTTACATGAAACAAAGAACCCTGAGATTAATATTATTATAATTATTCTTTAAATTAATAAGTGATCAATTATTGTTGTTATTACAATCGTGGCATAGCTTAAGAGAATTGAATATACAATTGTATTATATGAAAAGTATTTTAGATCATATTGGAAAATTAATGGATATGTTGTTTTATTTTGGTTGCCTTAACAACAACCTGTGTAAAGTAGTGTCACACAAGTGCAAATAAACTAAAATAAACTAAACTAATAAAAATATTGGGTTAAAAATAGAAATAAAATAAACTAATAAAATGGGTTAGAATATATATATATATATATATATATATATAATGTTTTCCATCTTGCTAGGCCTCTATACGCATATAAACTGTGCGAGTTGATCAAATTATGTAAAAGAAAAAAAATGTTTCATTTTTTTATTTAAAAAAAAAGGTTTCATTATTATTCTAAAAACATAACTATCTTTCCTGATCAACTCGGCCTTGAATTGTTATGAGTACAATTGCAAGCTGAATCAGTTTTTTATTTATAAATGAGGGCTCCAGAGTCGCTTAGACTCACTGATTTTGCGTCAAACATATCGTAACTCATAAAGTAGTAATTATACAATCGAGAGTAAAATTCCTGTTAAATAGTAGAAGATATTCCCCTTTGACTTAATTAAGAAAGTAAATCTACTTAGCAAAGGTAATTTGTACACTAATTTGAATCTAAATAATCAAATATAAAACTTAAATATAATAACAATTATTAATTTTATACACATACAATGAAAGTTATGTTACTAATAAAGATTTATTCTAGCCCGTCAAACATTTAATATTTATGATAAAAAAAATTATAATATTGGAAAGTATTGTGCATAATGAATTTAATAATTTGATTCAAATATTGAAGCAATAGTTAGTTTGTGTCTTATTTTTCCATGGTAACAGTTTCATTCACTACTCAGTTCGCAAATCTTTAGATCAAAAAATTATGGGATAAACATTTTATTCAAATCTCAGTTCATAAAGCTTTATGTAAAAGTTATGGCCATTAACTTACCGGTAAGTTGATATTTAAGCAGGTCATTGATCATCCGATGTCCAATTCCTTCAATGGGTAGTCTGCAGCAGTTTTCTTTTTTATTGTTTCATTCCTTCCAAATCTCCAATTGGTATTTAGGTAGAGCCAGACGATGATCTAGGTGACTTTTCTCGAGAGAAAGTGTCGGCAAATGATAAAGTTCTACTCACTCATGGAGAGTGGTTTCAGTTCATAACTAAGTGGACACATTTTAAATAATTTTTTTTATAAAAAAAAAAATACGAGACACTTAAAATTGCTCAACACTCTCTAGAACAACAAGACAAAGACACTTTTCAAACCCGTCGGCTCCTTTTATATCCCCAGATTCATTTTAGAAGTTCTGCGCATATTCCTTTTTACCTTTTGTTCCATTTTATAAACTTCTACATTATTTCTCATTTTTTTATTACAAAGTCTCTTTTCTCATTATGAATTTCTGCCATTTTTAATTACTATCAGAAAGTCGTTTCTGATAGCGATCTTTTACCTTTGAAATTTCCTTTCACTATTTGAATCAATTATTCAGTATGCACTTTCCAACATTGAATTTATTTTAGTTAAATTATATATATATAAAAAGAAAAATTAAACTTTCACTGTACGTTTTTCTTAAAACAACATTATATTACAAAAAAAAATTAAAGATCGGGTTCTCTCTTTTTTATTTAAATGATCATCATCATCAACCATTATCAATCCACTGCAGGATGAAGGTCTCTCCAAGTTTAATCCATCTTCTCCGATCTTTAGCTTCTCTTCTCCACAACACCCCTGCACATTTTCTTATTTCATCCATCCATCTCACATGTGGTCTCTTTCTGGGTCTTTTACAATCTCTTGGAATCCAGTTTAAAATTTCAATTGTCCATCTATTATCATCTCTTCTAGCAATATGTCCAGCCCAACTCCATTTCAATCTTTTAATTTTTTCAATAAGGTCAGTAACACCTGTTTGTTGTCTTACCCATACATTGCAGTTTCGATCTCTTCTTGTTACTCCCAACATACATCTCTCCATACTCCTTTGAGTGGTCTGAAGTCTCTGTATTGCTCTTCTATTAAGTGTCCAAGTCTCAGATCCATAAGTAAGAACTGGTAAAACACATTTGTTAAAAACCATCCTTTTCAAACACATAGGCATATTTCCTTTTAGTATCAAGTTATTTCTACCAAAAGCACTCCAACCAAGTTTAATTCTATGATTAATTTCCTCCATTATGTTTCCATCTGTATTAATAATCTGACCAAGGTATTTGTAACTGTTAACTTCTTCTAATTCTTCATAATCAATCTTTATTTTCATATTTTGAGCAAATCGATTAAACATTACTTTAGTCTTTTTAACATTTATCTTTAGTCCTACTTTTCTACTTTCATCTGCTAACTCCTGCAACATTTCCTGCAGCTCTGAAGCATTATTTGCAAAAACAACTACATCATCTGTGAAATCTAAATGACTTAAATACTCTCCATTTACTTTCACTCCTTTAGTTTCCCATTTTAATCCACAAAATACTTCTTGCAGCACTGCTGTAAAGAGTTTTGGAGATATGGAGTCACCTTGTCTTACACCTTTCTCAATGTTGATTTTTCCAGTATCATTGTGTAATCTAATTGTTGCTGTTGCATTTTTATAAATATTCTTTAAAATATGACAATATCCTGGATCTATACCTTGATGATCCAATGCTTTAATCACTGAAGAAATGTGTATAGAATCGAATGCCTTTTCATAATCTACAAATCCAAAACATAATGACAACTCATATTCGTTTGTCCTTTCTATGACTTCTCTCAATACCTGGATATGATCTATTGTACTAAAACCGCTTTTAAATCCAGCTTGTTCTCTTGGTTGGTGGAAATCCAAAGTTCTCTGTAGAAGAGTTGTAATTATCTTGGTAAAAATTTTATATAAAACTGATAAAAGGCTGATAGGTCTGTAATTTCTAATATCTTCTTGATCACCTTTTTTAAATATTAATATTATTACAGCATTCTTCCAATCTTCCGGTACATCTTTATCATTTAGACATTTGGTATATAACTTTGCTAAAATTGTTTCTATTTCTTCACCTGCTTCTTTTAATATATCAATTATAATTCCATCATTTCCTGGAGCCTTTCCTTTCTTCATACACTTAATTGCATGTCTCACTTCTTCATTTAAAATTCTGGGCAATTTGGAAGATGTAATAGATATAGGAGGTACTTGTTCTTTATTACTATATAATTCTTGATAAAAATCTTCTACCAATTTCATGATGTCATCTCTCTTTTTAGTAATAATTCCATCTTTTTTTCTTATTGCAGATATAAATTTCCTACCAATACCAAAATGTTGTTTAACATTTTTGAGACTTTTATTTTCTTCTACAGCTTTCCTTGCTATTTCAATTTAAATGATATACAATATTAAATAGTAATTTGTACCATATATATAAATAAACGGTACAATATATATATATACACACACACTTTATAAATTATGTAATATTCTTTTGACAGATTTTGATCATCTTTTAACTTAGGAGTCAAATTTAAAACAATCAAATATTATGAGTCATAGTTACTTTAAGATGAGAAATTTCCAAATACACCTGGGTCTCATTTTATGCGATAGATAGGTTCCTCAGAAAACATGCGCAAATGAAATCATGCAAAAATAGACATAACTTACCTTGAAAAAGGGGGGATACGGACTGTGATTTTTTAAAAATCGTGTAAAAGCAAAGCACCAATGTAAAATTACTTTAAAATTTGTGCAAAAAAAATAAGGAAATAAAATGACGAATAAAAAATTTCAAATTTGAAAAAAATTGATACAAGACAAACTTTTTTTAACTATAATATTTAATTTTATTCAAAACAATATATTTTATGCATAATTTACAGTAATTTACATTTTTTATACACATTTTAATTATTATCGCTATTTGCCGATAAACAGGTTCGTTTGCAAACTGATAAAAAATCAGATTCTTCACAAGAGGAAATACAACTAGCACCAACGTCACTCTCATGTTGTGTTAATGGTTTTCTGGTGACAATGTAATTAGTAATTAATCTAACAACTAAAAATTAAATTCTTATTTTTGTCTTTAATTTTTTAATTTTCAATTTTAATTGTGCCCACTGCTATTACTCACCTTTAAAAAATAAACGTGCGGACACTAAATGATTAATAATTGATTACATTCTTTTTTAAAAAGCAAAAACAGAATGTGATTTAAAATGCAAAATTAGCATGCACAATGTTTGAACAAATTTACATTATAATCTTGTAAAATTTAATGTGTGTATACATAAAATGTGGAAATTATGATTTTAATTTCATTATTGCATAAAATCTTACTATTATAAAGCACTGAAAATATCGATATTACTAAGAAGAAAGTCGAATTCCAATAATGTGCTATTACTTTCAATATGACGTAAGTGCGCGAAATTTATTATTTAAAGTAATAGCTCATTATCGGAGTTTGACTTCCGGAGAAACATGAATCACGTAACTTCAAAATCATGTTAAATAAATCCGTGTAAAATGAGACCCAGATGTATATCAGGAATTTATATTAAGATAAACAATAAGTTTGTGAAATAACACCTTAAAAAATAATTTAGTTGCCAGAAGATTCCTTATTAGCCTTTTTTAAAAAAATTTAAGACCAATTTATCATATTTTATTCTAAACATCACATGGACACCATTTCATATGCTTATCCATGCTGTTAATAAAAATATGAAATTCTCCACACAGAAGTACCTCCAAGTGCAAACCTTTGTAATCAATGGATGCAGGAAGGTTTGTGCATAAAATCCCTATCTAGTGCCTACTCATCCAGCATCCCCAGACTAGTTTCGAGATTATAGCTGCTGGAGGGTTGCATTAGATCTTAAGGTCTAGGTACAGTACTCTCAAATACAAGGCTCCTCATTGATGAAAGCCGCAAGCTAGAAACTAATCTAGATATGCTGGATGAGTAGGCACTAGACAGAAAATTTATGCACAAACCTTCCTGCATCCATTGATTATTGTTTAAGGCTTGATCTTTAGCAACAAGGGAATATACATGTAAATGGAAAAATGTGGGTGATTTAGTCTGTAAATTATGTAAGGAAGGAATAGAAAATATTAGGCATCTGTTAATTGAATGTAAATGCTTGAAAACAGAAAGGGCACATATAATGAAGTTATAGAAGAATAAATATGAAAAAAGTGATTATACAGAAAGTGGATTATTGTTTTTTATGCTGGTTTTGGAAAAAGATAAGGGGGATTTGGATATAAAGGCCACAGAGTTGACAACGATTATGTTGTGGAAATGGAATGGAGCAGAATATGGGAAAACTTAGAGTGGGGAATGGAAGGTAAAGTGGCTAATAGATTTCTCTGGGCATAATTGCTGAGAGATTCCTGACTCCGTTTAAGGGAAGTCACAGTGCATCACATCACATCACATTACTCTTATTATATTTTATTCTACTTTTATATTTATTCTCATAACTATGTCATGGGAATTTCTATATAAGACTTCTTGTTTTACACATTTTTGTTATGAAAGTTATGTTAAGCTCCATTTTATTTCATAAAACAATGTTTTTTTTAATCTTGTTTGAGGATATATGACATTTCAAACCTGGTATTCAGAAACGATAGATGGATAAAATCTATATATGTTTAAATCCATGGTAAAATGTGTAATGACATGCTATCCCCCTCCACACCTCTTCTCTTTTTTTTTTTTTTTTTTCATATAAAAAAGTAAATAATTAACAACTGTTTTTATTCCTTTGATTTTTACAACTTTTAGTACAAAACACTTATCTGAATTAAATTTTAAAAACCTTTTATTTTTATAAAGATAAATTTTGAAGTTAAGACATCTTCCTCTCTTGCCCCCACACGTTTATCTTTGAAAACCATTTTGTTTATTGATTGACTTTATAGAATGTACACATTTTTATACAAAGCTAATCTAGCACTAGTAGGTTTCAAACAAAATTTTATTATTATTTGAGAAAAAGTATCTCTATTAACCATTTATTTATATACTGTATAAGGTTTATATTTTACCCAATGTAAAATAAAAATATGCAATGATGATAATAAATAAATTCAAATTTAAGATAGGCATATATTGTATTTATATATTTATATGATCTGTTCTTTATTTGAAAGATACGCAGTTGTTAAATATGTTGCATTTTCTATATTAGTATCTATGTGATTTTAGTGGACGCGTTTTCACACTATTTTAAAATATTCACTTTTAAATATCAATAACAATTAAATCATCGTATTAACTACCTATATAACCTAATCACAGGTATGTCATTAATTTGAGAAAAATTAAATATGAAAGTATTGTGAAAGTTTGTAGATATATCTATAAATATATAAAAATATATCTATAAATTATCAAATATAAAAATTATGCCACCGCTAAAAGAAAATTTTCTCTTTATGACCAACGTAATATTGGTATGGTTTTTAAATAACAATAAACATCACATGATTACCATTTCTTATGCTTGCTTATAACTGTTATTAAAACAGGCAAAAACTCACTATAAGTATTGCCACACTGCAAGCTAGAGTAATCAATGGATGCCAGAAGGTTTATGCATAAAATCCCCATCTAGTGCCTACTCATCCAATATCCCCAGATTAGTTTCTGGCTTGTGGCCTTCGTTATCCATTGTGTGGCAATATGTATAGTGAGTTTTTGCCTGTTTTTAAATATCCCATTTCTACCAATTGACAGCAGTTAACAATATGTTTAACTATTATAGAAAACCGTTCAATCAGCAAGTACATATTTAACCAAATTTATTGACAAACAAATTCTAAGCTTATCAACATCAATAGAATGTTTAAAATGCTATAAATTGAAACTTTTTCAATATAGTTTTAATATTAAAACGATTTTTAAATTTAAAAAAAAACACGAATATATTGAAAAGATTTCTAATTTTAAAAATTATATTGAAGTTAATTTTATTTTGTATAGGTACTTTAATTTGTGAAAAACATAGACTAAAATTAAATTTTACCAATTTTATCCAAGAGAAATTACATTCTACCGGTTATTTCCTTTTTTTATTGAAATTTATCGGTTTTATTTGAGAATTTAAATAGTTCTAAAATTCACAACCTTAATTATATCGAGAAAACTAAAGAATTAAATGTAATATTGATTACCTTAATTGATTTTCCAACGAGATCTTAAAATACAGCATTTTTATAATGATTAATGATTTATCGATTAATAAACTAAATGCAAAAGAGAAAATTAATTAAATTCTCAACTCATTGTTTATTGTTCATAAAAGTATGCCTTTATTAAACATATTTTTAGTTCTTTGAAGAACTTTTGAAAATTCTTTTTAAATATTTCTCTCGCGATTTTTTTTTCTTCTAAAAAACAAAAACAATTCTCTCAAAATTATTTACGCTTTATTTATAAAATAATATAAAAGGTAATAATAATATATATTTTTAGAGCAAATTTTTTAAACAGTTAATTATTTGGATAACCAATACTATTTAATGTTTAGCTTGGAGCATTATTATAGTTATTATTTAAGTAATACTTTAGATGCAATTTGAAAATTATAATTGCAATTTGTAATGTTATAATTGACTATTTATTGGTCTGCATTCAGAACAGGTTATATTTATCTGTTATAAGAGGTTTATTTAAACTTTTGTCTATCAATAATTTCAATCTCTGTGGTCAAGTTGCAATCTTTAGTGTCTATATAATATATATGGTATCATTAATCCACCTCTATTGCTAAAAGGAGGTTACCTTGACTACAGTTTAAAATTCTTGATTGTTATCTATATTGGAATTGGCTAATGTTGACTAGTTTCTAATAGGCATTTAATATATATAAATATTTGAAATGCAGGCACTCTTCATATAACTGGAATCTAATTGTAAATATAGGGGATTTGAACTCAAATTTTCAAGCATCCAACTGGGCCTAGACAATATTTTATTACATCCTGTAAATTTTTCTATTAACCATAACTAAGGAATTTAAAGTCAGCTTCCAAACTCCCCCTAATACTAACAGACTTATTAATAATGTGAAGGACAGAATAGATCCATTTCAGGCACCCCAGGTCATATGCAGAATTTCATGCCTTCAGGCTGAATGCAGCGCCATCTACTATGGGGAAACCAAGGCCACTGTCCATAATAGAGCTGCTCAGCACATGTACATGTACAGAAGAGCAAAAAAGAATAATGATAACTTCTCAATATTTTTCGAACATGAGAAGCAGGCCGGTCATGTGTTCAAACCCTGCAACTCCAAATTAGTATGCTCTGAAGCCAACGATTGTAAGAAAAAGATCAAGGAGGCATACTTTATTAACAATGATAACAACGCGCTCAATAGACGCGACATGTGTTTTGCTGTTTCAAGAAAATGGACAAATTAATTTACATACACATTTGAATACATTATTATTTAGTAATATTACAGCAATGGTTTATAATTTATTTTGGTCATGAATTTGAGGGGAAAATCTTGAAAGTACTAGGCCTAGATTAATTTAATTTAATTGTTTTGTTACTACTGAAAGCTTCTTCTTCAGCGTGTTAAAGCGCTTATATATACTATTATTTATGAAATATAAAACAATTGATGTATAATTTTACAAAGAATTTATTATACACTCTTCATATACCTGGTGCCTAATTGTAAATATAGAGGATTTGAACTCAGACTTTTAAGCACCCAACTGGGTCTAGACAATATTTTACTACTTACATCCTGTGAATTTTTCAGTTAACCATAATGCTAAAAGTTAATGTATGATAGTTAAACCCCTTGAGATCCGAGGCTTTACTCACCCGAAATCCATGTCACCTACTGCACATAAATTTGCAGGGCTCAATGCATTTTTATTTAGAAATCAAAATTTATGTAAATTTGAAGCCGATAGAAAGACCAACATCGCAATTTATATAAAAGATTTGCTTAGCGTAGGTTTCAGCTACAGATCAATTGCAAAGAAAATTAAGCAATTTCACAGTAAACTAATAGCTAACCACAAAAATAAGGATAAGCCTCAAATTACACTCCCTTATATTCCCAAAGTATCACAACAGATAATAAAGACTTTAACTGGGGAATTTAAGGTTGGTTTTCGTACTCCCCCTAATTCTAACAGACTCATTAATAATTCAAAGGATAGAACAGACCCATCTCAAACACCCCAGGTGATTTACAGCATGTCATGTCCACAGGCCGGATGCAAAGCCATATACTATGGGGAAACTAAGGCCACTGTTCACAACAGAGCTGCTCAACACTTGTATACCTATAGAAGAGCAAAAAAGAACAGCGATAACTTTTCAATATTTCTGGAACATGAAAAGCAGACTGGCCATGTGTTCGAACCAGGCATCCCCAGGATTGTATGCCCTGAAACCAACGACTGTAAAAGAAAGATCAAAGAGGCGTACTTTATTGTTTGCGACAACAATTCTATCAATAGACGCGACACGTGTTTTTCCATTTCAAAAAAATGGTCAAACTGATTTGCATTTACATTTGCATATTTGTTATTTAATAACACTACATAAAGATTTATTACTTTTGTCGGCCATGAATATGAGGGCAAACCTCGAAAGCGCTTGGCCCATTTAATAGTTTTAAGCGAAATTTGTTTTGTTTATTTGGAAGCTTCTTCATCAGCGAGTAAATCGTTTTTAGGTTATTTATGAAATGTAAAACAATTGATGTATAATTTTACAACGAATTTATTATATTATGAATAAAATTTCTGCAGTGGAATTTTCATTATATGACTCTCACACAAGATAAGGACTGGTTTCTATCAACTCTTAACACCTTGTGAAGGGGTGTGATCATAAACATATGACCATTGGCCAATTGACAAATGTTGGTTCAGCATGAAATATGGATCTTGAGGATCATAATTTTTGACTTGTCTTTGATTATATATTTATGATCACTTCTTTCCACAAAAAAGCAAATAGATACCTGTCCCTATCCTGCATCAGAGTGGTGAAGTGAAAATTACACTACAGAAATATTATTCATTAAGTGGATAAACCATAGTCTAATGGCTGACTAATAAAAATTATTAATATACTATTATATTACGATTTTAAATTTTATTTTTTAAAATACTGAATGTCGGTGCAAAGTAATGAAAACGCCTTAGCCTAATATTGAACAAAAAAGAGATTAAATGATTCATTTTATTGTATATATTTAAATATTTCCAAATTATTTATTTATGCAAGCTTGATGTTCGTTTCTATTCTGAGAATTTCTAACACCACTCAAATGACTTCAGTAAATATTTTACGGAACAAAAATTATAATGTTAGAATAAATTGAACTCCAAATATAGTATGTACATTTTCGTTTTTACATGTTGAAAAAAACAAAATGTTAATCTACAGACATATATAACGACGATGAAAACAAATAAATATTTTCATATATTTTATATAATTTAATAATAATTAGAAATACTTTTTCATATTTTTTATCTCTGAAAATAATCAATGTTCTTATCACAGTCCCCATTATTACCTGAATCATTTTCTACATTCAATTATCCTTTGTCTTTCTTATTGCATTGCCAAATCCATATAATATTAATACCATCTATGTTTCTTTATTACTTTTTACAATGCTTTTTTACAATTCACTATGATGATTTTGATTGTCCCAGCAATCTTCTTCAAAACTATAACATACACAATACAAATACACGAACACAAATATATATGAACATACAATTTTACACTTTATATATGCTGTTCATTACTTTTTACAATGCTTTTTTACAACCCACTATGACAGTTTTGATTATCCCAGCAATCTTCTTCAGAACTATAACAACACAATACAAATACATGAATACAAATATACATTAACATATAATTTTATATTTTATATATGTTCTTTATTACTTTTTACAATGCTTTTTTACAACCCACTATGATGATTTCAATTGTCCCAGCTATCTTCTTCAGAATTATAACAAGCACAATACAAATACACGAATACAAATATACGTGAATATATAATTTTACATTAATGTAATATTATATATTCATGAATATTTATATTCCATGTATTTGTATTATGTTTGTTATGGTTCTGAAAAAGATTGCTGAGGTGATCAAAACCATCATAGTGGGTTGTAAAAAAGCATTGTAATAAGTAATAAAACACATAAATGATATTAATATTATATTCAATTTTCCCTGTGAAATTCAACTTTTTAAATATTTTAATTTGCGAAGCGCAGATAGTTGAAAATTGAAATAAATCGAGACAGTGAAATCTCCAGCGCTCATTACAACACTTAACCAACAGCCAATCAGATGCCATGGATAGCTGCCCTAAAGATTTTATGAGAAAAGGGTGGCCACCCTTTTCTCTACTCTTCTTTCTATATATCTAAGCCAGTCATAAGTATTTAGGTTTGAAAGCCCTTTTCTTGTAAAATCTTTGTTGTGTGTTTGGGTTTGGAAGTCATTTGGGCAGCTATCCATGACATCTGATTGGCTGTTGGTTAAGTGGTGTAATGAACGCTGGAGATTTGGCAGTATCTAGAGCTTTTTAAAATAATTTTTGTTGTGGACAGCAATAAAATAGGATGCTATTGTTGATTGTAGTTGTATTATTATTGCAAAATTGCCCAAGTGAAAACATTACTTAAGTAATAATAAGCTCTAAGTGATATGCTTATGCTTTTTAAACTGAGGCCTATGAGTGAGTGCACAGAGTGCATGTCCAGTTGTTTGTTTCCTTCCCTATTTACCTATACAGTAAGCCCTATATAAATAGACTATTTATTAAGTAACTTCTGAATGCTAAGTTGAAAGTCATATTGAATTAAGAATAGGCAGACAAATGAATAATATTTACATTGTTAATATATTATTTACGTAGTCAAAGCTGACTCCGCTATGCAAATAGGCATCACAGGGTGGAATTTTGGAATATATTCTTGATACCTATTAAGCCTTCAGTTTTACTAATAAAAACATTGACAAAAACATGTAAAGCTGAGTATGAATTACTCATCAATAATTTTTGAGAGAAGCAGGGGGGGGGGAAAGGTGCATACTTGTCTAATGTTTGTCCAATTTTTACTTATAGAAGCTTCTTTGACAACAGATTAAACATTAATGGCTTAGCTAAGCTAAATATATGTATCGATTGCTTTTTAAATAATATCAGAAACTGAGATGAAGTTTTGAATATAACTTACATTGGACTAGTAGAACATTAAAGGTGAGGGGAAAAAATAATTTTAAAAATGAGTCAAATTTGAATTAGTTGGAAAAAATCTGAGAAAATCAAAATAAATGTCATAGGATATAGTGGTAACAGCAAAAAAAAGAGGATGCAAAATTACAAGAAAGAAAATTATATTAAAGAAAGAAAAGCAATATTATATTAATATTTATAAAGAAACTGAACATGAAAACATGCCACTAAAAGTGAGATATGAGATATCTTTAGAGGAAATTAAAACAGTAGCTACGAGTAAGTTTACTGAAAAATGCTGATAGATATCTTATATTAAGTAATACAGAACAAACAAAGAATGTAAAGAATATGCAGAAATTCTTTATTGCAAAAACATTAATGAATATCCATTTATCTAAGATATCAACCATCAATAAATCTTCAGTAATAAACATGAGTTCAATTTAGCTTTGGGATCATTATTAAATAGCAAGGTTACTATAATTAATGCCATTATGTAAGAAATTTTGCAAAATACTGGGAAAAAAATATTCAAATTATTCCCATTAAATTGTAAAACTATTCAAAAATCTTGATAGAGTATGAAAAGAACCATTCAGTATCTTTTTTTATAAAGTATGAGACTGAAGCGGAGTTGGGCTGGAGATATTGCTAGAAGAGATAACAATATCTGGATAGTTGAAATCTTAATCTGGATTCCAAAAGACCTAGAGGGAGACCGCATGTGAGATGGATGGATGAAATAATGAAATATCTGATCAAATCTTAAACTGGATTCCAAGAGATTATAAAAGATCTAGAAAGAGACCACACGTGAGAAAGATGGATGAAATAATGAAATGCCTGGTCAAATTTTAAAGTGGATTTCAAGAGATTAAAAAAGACCTATAAAAAGATCACATGTGAGATGGATGGATGAAATAATGAAATCTCTGGTTAAATCTTAAACTGGATTCCAAGAGATTATAAAAGACCTATAAAAAGATCACATGTGAGATGGATGGATGAAATAATGAAATCTCTGGTCAAATCTTAAACTGGATTCCAAGAGATTATAAAAGACCTATAAAAAGACCACATGTGAGATGGATGGATGAAATAATGAAATGTCAGGTGTGATGTAGAGAAGAGAGGTAAGAAATTGTAGAAGATAGATTGAACTGGTTGATAATGATGATAATGATTTTGAGAATACTATAGCAGAGTTTAGAGTTCTATATCAAAATAAAAAAATTATCAAATATAAAGTCTGGTTTCAGAAGAGATCAAGAAGCTAATGATGGCATTGTTGATACATTTATATAAAAAAAGACAATGGATTATCAGAATGAAATCTATATTTGACTTATTGGTTATAACAAAGCCTTTAATTTAATTCTGCTAAATTAAGAGAATTCTAAAAAAATCAGGTATAATAGAATATTATATTTTTATGGGCAATCTTTATATTGAAGTAGAAATTATAGTTAAAACAGACCGTGCTGTTTGTGGATTGTCACTTATCTATGTAAAGTTCTATATCAAATATATGGTATAATCCACATTGATTAAATAGTGAGGAATGCTGGGGAAAATAAGAAAAATCTTAGGCAAGCAAATAATACCACACTTAAATCTGAAATTATGGAAAATCTCATTAGGAAGTTATGGAACAGATTAAAAAGAATGCAATTATAATTATGTAAAAGGTTTATTATAATGATAGTGTTAAAAGCTGATTTCTAAGATGACTTTTAAAAAAACAAATAATTTAGGTGTTTCACCACAAAAAGCACCTAATAGACAGAGAGTTAAAGTTAAGAACTGTTTTAAAAATTGCTTATAGAGACATAACTTTTAAAAAGCTATCAAATTAGTGACGCTATTGCGTTTTCTGAGACTATCTATGTATGTGAATAATGGATATTGCAACAAACTATTAAGAGAAGTAATGTTTGTTTGCTTGTAAATATGAAGCTAATGAAAAATTTCAAGAATTTCTTAGATAGGTGTGAAACTTCACTTGAATGATAAATAATCAGGTTGGAATTACATATTTCGGCCATATTATGACACAGTTTAATTTATTAAAAAAAATTACATTGTATTAATAAGTTGGTGTTGAAAGAATGACCAGGTCAGAAGTAAATGAACTGCATAGTCACAATAAAAAATGTATTTCAAAGATACAAATAGATAATAATAACAACACAACAACAACAAATAATAATAATAATGATGTTGATAATAATAATAATAACAATAACAACACAACAACAACAACAATAATAATTATGATGATGATGATGATAACAACAATAATAATAGTAGTAGTAGTAGTAGTAGTAGTAGTAGTAGTAGTGGTAGTGGTGGTGGTAGTAGTAGTAGTAATAGTAGTAGTAGTAGCAGTAGCAGCAGCAGCAGCAATAGTAGTAGTAGTAGTAGTGGGGGTAGTAGTTGTAGTGATAGTCACAGCAGTAGCACCAGCAGTGGCAGTAGTAGTAGTGGTAATAGTAGTAGTAGTAGTGGTAGTAGTAATAATAGTACAGCAGAAACCAGTTCACCTGCATAGAACACAGTTGTCTAGTTGTAATTTACATACACACAAAGTACTTTAAATACCAAGCTGACAACGAAATATTCTTACCTATATACAGTTCTTATAATTTTTATTCGCCCAATTACTTTTTTAACTCTTCTGACAATTTTTTTATTGTAAACTCGAAAAAAAATTATTATATTTAGTAATTTAATCAAGATCCAAATATGGCGCTGGAGCTATCACATGACCAGATATCTCTGCCAATATTATGAAATGTCAAGATCAAAGTTCAGATTTTAATCAAACAACCAAATTTTATTAGCGACAATGTGGAAATTCTCCATGACAACAAGGACATAATTTCTACAGGCAAAACTCTCCGTACAGTAGTGCCACTCAGTTTCTGGCTTGTCAGTGAGAAGCCTTGGATCTGAGAGCATTGCATCTAGATCTTAAACCAGAAACTAATCTGGTGATATTAGATGAGTAGGCACTAAATGGGGATTTTATGCACAAGCTTTCTGGTATCTATTGATTACTCTGGCTGGCACTGAGTGGCACTACTGTATGGAGAGTTTTGCCTGTTTTAATAACAGTTATGTGCAAGCATAAGAGATGGTGATCATGTGATGTTTAGTGATATAATTTCTAATAATACCAACAACTAACTGCAGAGAAAAAAATCCAAATCCTAAGCAAACATGCAAAAATGTTATCAGCAGTGATGAACAAAATCTCCATGGTAACCAAAGTATAGATTCAGATACTATTACTTTCTCCAAAGGTCAAACCATAAAATTTTAAAATCCCCATAGCAACAAGAAACCAAAACCCAAATCCTGACAAACAGATGGAAATGTCAGCAGTGATGCACAAATTTTCCAAGTTAACCAGGAAATAGGTTCAAATTGTATTACTGGCTTCTGAAGGTCATAGTAACATATGCAAATGTCATCAGAAATAATGTACAATTAATTCTTAGTAACAATAATGTATTCCCAAACCCTTCCAGGCCAATTCCATGTTTTTGCAAAACTGCTCTCAATGATATCACAGATTTAAGTTTAAATATACAACAGTTCCATCCCTCTCCCACTATTGACTGGACACCAGAAATAATAGCAAATATTAGTGACAGATTTCTTAAGCACCATCCCCTGGGGTCTTTTATACAACATTTTAAAAAAAATTTTGCCCCAGTCTCTGGGGCTATCAGTCTTTGTTGTGTATCTCTCTACAAGTTTCCTCAGCAGATTCTCTATGTCACTATTATGATGCATGGAAAGTGGGATTAGCTGATCATCCAAATCCTAGGTACCTAATGATAAAACAGATATTCGTTAATACCCTATCTAATCATACTTTATTGCTAAGATGTAGAATCAGAGCTATAATTAGCACTTAGAAGTTTGAAGATTGCATGCTTCTTAACTGCAATCCTATTGGATAAAAACCAAATTTAAAAAGTTTGAAGATTGCATGCTTCTTAACTGCAATCCTATTGGATAAAAACCAAATTTAAAAATATTGAGTCTAACTTATATTTCCCAAGAGATTCCATAGTGTATTGTTTTGGTTAATTTAAATTAAAAAAGATCAAGTGTAACATTAGCAAATTGATAAATTAATATATATGTGCTCTGCACATAGATAATGAAGCTATTAATAAATTGTCATGAAATTATTAAAATTTTACCGCCAAGCGCTTTCATGACAATTTATTAATAGCTTCATTATCTGTGTGCAGAGCACATATATATTAATTTATTTAAGCGTTAATGAAGGAAAATCTTAACTATTTCAAATTGATAAAATAAATTTGTCAAAATGATATTATCTGAAGATTTGAGGTGAAGGTATTTTACTTGTGGTTATGTGTTAGACTACTTCTATAATCTAATACAATTGTTAAATGTTCTTACAAATTTCAAACTTTATTTATACTTTTCAAAAACATTCATCTCATGATAATATTACACAGGATAACAGACATCACTGTATTTCCGATGGTACTTCTTTCTTCTTCTTCTTTGGGTGGCCAGTGACAACTATCATAGTGATTAAACCTGTGACCTTTAGATTCATGGATACTGAATTTAAAATGATGCTCTAATCAACTAGCTATTTTATTATGTTGTAACAGTCAAAACACGTGTATCTCGTTAACAGATTGCAGAATTCGACCACCACACAGAACAGCAGCACCATCGAGTAGCGAAGCCACCGTTAATACTGAGTTCGAACATAGTTTATCGGTTCCACAATACAATCTACGGAATAACGCCTCTGATGCGACATAAGTAAACACTTCTTTAGGCACGGTGGTCAGGGAGATGCACGAGATTCATGGGTTTTGTTTCCGAGTTGGCCAACAATTAAACGAATATTAATTAATATATATAATCGAGGAAATGTCTATAATGGGCATCGAATAAATGAAAACTTAACTACAGACGTATATTTAGAATTATTTATTTACGTATTTAATAAAAGAAAACATTATTAATGTTATTAATCATATTTTAACTTCAAAGTCTCAACAGCTAATTGGTAATATTATATATATAAAAATACATTTATTGATAAGGAGCATTTATTTATATGAAGGCGTAATCTAGCTACCTAGGGTTCTCGAGTGAGTATTTCTCATGCGTGCTGCAAGGAATTTATAATTTGCACTGCAAGAGTCATCAGTAACGGCGGACATACATTTATTTAATAAAACATTTATTTTACGACAAAGGGCAAACATTTATTTGAGAGTATATGACGAAGATAATGCCGAGGCAGAGTGCTAGAGAGAATAATAAACTAAATAAAAGAACATGTGGTACGCTTTAGAAGGGCGATGTAAAATGGCAGCGCTGAAACTGCAATGCCGTGAATAAGTTATAAGGGTTTCGGGTTGGTCTCTGCCGCGACCTGAAGAGGTAAGTTGTCACATGAGCATAACCAGTGACAAGCGGTCCGTGTCGCAATTTTCCAGCTGGCTGCGTGACGGTCGTCAAGCCCTACGGGAACATTATCATGTCCGCTTGTGTAGGACGACTGGGGTTAATTCAACCCTAGAGAATCCGGAGTATTCACGGTGTGGAATGAGCCATCGGGGCTTCAAAACGTAACACATGTATAATATCTAAAAGATTGTGGTAATATTTAACTAGATTTCAAACTCGGCCCAACATTATCACCGTTGACTGAAAGAAAATTGGTGACTCTCAAAGAAATGAAATTTACATAATTATTCATTAACATTTAATAATAAAAAAATATCTAAAAAGGGAATTATTACAGCGAGTATGCCAGCTATTACGGAGGAGTAGATCCTGCATTACAATAACTGATTCTTTGAATGCGTGTCGATTTATATGAAATTTAAGTTATTTATAAAAGCAAATATTAATGATAATTCGACACGCATTCACTGTTCAAGCGATTATGGATTTAGCTTTAAAACTAAGATAATTATGAGAAGGTAGTATTTCAATGATAATTATAAATGAAATGTAGATTTAAGAAATACACCCCTAAGAAGTGATAGAGGGAGGGTAAGCTAGATTATGCGAGAAATTTACAGATTACATGAATTCTCAAATTTTAGTTTCTCAAAATTACAATTTTAACATTTAGAAGTTATACAAATAGTAGGAGATGAGCTATAGCTTATTATTACTAGAGTACTCTATAATTTGGAATACACACACAGGTACCTGTTTTATAAGATGTTTTCGTCCATTGGTTTAATAGCAGATTGTTCGTAATTATAAGTTTTCTTTCTTGTCCTGGGCATGTTGTTTTATTGATTTTTAACAGCAGCGGCTTTCTTGTTTATTTCAGGCAGCAGATCATTTTGGTGTTTTTACGATGGGCAAGGTGAAGCTCGGCATATAGTGGGCCATCTCCCGGTGGAGAATAATTTCGGTGCTTACTCGGTCATACCTTGCAGTATTAAGTTATTTAAGATATTTTAGACGCTCCACTCGAGAGCAAAGCTAAAATTCAAGTCCAAGTCTCCAGCAAGTCTAAGATGGCCTCCTTTTTCTTATCTTGATCTTTTAATTTTTCTGTTGAGATATTTTTAGGTTTTATTTATCTTGCCCTCAGGATAATCAATGCTCTGCTGGTTTTAATTAGAAAGAAATTTGCTGTGCTATTGTTTGTTTTTCTTGACATTCGTTAATTACATTCTTTTGGAATTTTGCTATAATTAATTTATTATCTGTCACTGACCAATGCTTTTAAATTTTTACAGACAAAAGGGAATAAAATTATTTTAACTTTAATTAGTTATTGCATCAGATTTTGTTAGAATTATTAGTTAACGAAATTTAAACTAAACAACAAATACGAACTTTATAAAATTCAAAATAAATGATTATGATTACACAAAATTTATTTAACTAAAAAGGAATCTAAATTATATTATTTGATCCGTATTTATTGCCTTTAATTTGAGATCGAAATGTGTGCGTGTTTATGTTGAATTCTACATATATTTATACATTTTTAATATTGTTACACACACAATTTGATACCAAAAAGTTTAAATTTGGGTGGGATAGCCCGGTCAGTGAGAGACGACAGAAAAAGGTGAAACTTGAGATTCGAATACGAATCTCACTGTTTCAATGTTAATGATTGGTTTATGAACATTATTGATTATGACACTATATTGACTTTTAGGGTTTTTGCTATTGTCATGTGAGAAATTTATTTTATTCTTTCAGCCCAATATTCTTGTATTTTTCCAATCAGTGTGTGTTCATTGATATATCCACAGTCTTATACCCTAGACACATTCTTTCTCCCCCTATCAGAAGGAGATTATTAAATGTAATTGTACATATATGATGCACATGATTACATGAAATAGCTTTTATTATTATTACATTGTTAAGATCTAAAACTGGATTTAGATGTTAATATAACCATTAATTAGTTACATGTCAATGAATCATGATTACTAATCAGTTCATATTTTAAAAACATAGATATGGCTAAGAGTGTTAAGAATTGTATAATAATATTGAAATACTTAAGGCTTTACTTCATTAGCATTTGAAATAAATTAATATATATATGTGTTCTGTGCACAGATAATGAAGCTATTCAATGTACGTAAAATTATAAAATTTACCGCCAAGTGCTTTCAGGACAGCTTATAGTCCTATATTTATGGTAACTTGTATTTGATTAATAATTATAATATTAATGCAAATTTTATGCAAATTCATATGCAGATGTTACATGGACCATTTTCAAGATAGAGAAAAGCAGGCCTCTCTTCTGTTGATTGCTGCTGAGTCCCTTACAATGCAGTAAGCTTCCCTGATTTTGCACTTGATATTGTTTGTTTCAGAGCAAATGAGACTGGCTGTGGTGAGTAGAAAAGCATGGCCAGTGGCTATCTCATGCTCAACAAAAACCAAATTACCTTCAAGATTTGTTTTAGTTCTGTTATAAAGGTATCTGTGTTGAGCTACTCTGGTGGCAATATTAGTTTTAGTCTCTCCATAATATGTGCCATATAATGATATTATAAAAACCAAGTCAAATGTTTGAATCAGATTGGTAATAGCATGTTTTAATCTCTAAACAGTTGTTTAGGCTTCTTTAAGAATATATTTAAATATATAAGTCAACAATAGTCAAAGAAATTTAAAATTTTGGCAATATATTTAAGTTGAAATAGTGGTTAAAGAATAGTGTCAGGAAGTAATTTGTTGTTGATGTCATATTCTTTACAATGGCAAAAAATGCAGATGTTTATTACATCTATTATTATCTCATCAGCATTATACCTAAAAGATTAGGGTTATATTAAAATTTTTAAAAAAGGGCAATGTTAATATATCCATAAATATACAGTACTTGATTTTATTATTTATCATTGAAAGATTGTATCATACATTTTAATGATTTTATTGCCTTAATTGATTTAATTACATGCCATATTTGAATAAACATAAGCAGGAGTAGATTATTATAAAAGATTTCTATTCACATTCTTGATTATTTGTAATCTAAGAGTAATATGTATCTGCCAAGCAATATGGCTGCCTAGTTTGTGCAATTTTAGGTAGCAGTGTGGTTCTGATGCTAAGCCTCTGTCAATTAACATTATTTGAAGACTTCTTTAAAAATAAACTACATGGCTATTATAAGTTTGGAAAAAAGTTATTCACAATCTCATGTAAAAAATGTTTTTCATACTGGGTGCATTACTTAGATAAATTTAGGATCTGTCATAATTCAATTTTAAAATGTAATTTTCCATTGACTTCAGCCATTTTTGGATAGAAATTTATTTCTTGCAGTCTTCTTGGTAATTCTGCAGCATCACCTAGTGGCTTGTCTAAGGTGATGAAAAAGTACCAAATGATTTTATGGGAAAAGAGCTAGAAGGGTCTCAGTGATGAAGTTTGATTGCTGTTTCTGTTATTTTGATTGTTCTTTTTGTACAGAGTTGACATAAAACATATCACTATGAGACTGAGATGTGATTACACCAATTAACTTTTTATTGATTGTGGTAATATTAGTATGTTCATATCTATTGTTGAATTGAATCTTTGGATGATTATTTAAATATTACTCATTGTAATAAAATGGGTTTCAATTCTCCAAAATTATTAAAATAATAATTTATAAGGGATTCTAACTCAGAATTCCACACAACCCTCAACTCTCCATGCCATTTCATATTGCTGACTCACCTGATCATATACATGTTGAAAAGATAAATAATCATCAATATACATATTTCATGCTAAACCAGCAAATCATCAGTTGGTCCAGATTACGATCCTCACACATATATACAATCAGTACTCAGTTTTATATTAAAATAGCAAATCTTCATACTTTAATGGACAGGTTTCAAACTACTCCAACCCACAACTCTTCAGCCATACATTTCATTGAAAATCTGATGATGGAACATTCAAAGCTCACTTTAGTGCCAAGGTCATCCTACTCATGATCATTTAGTCATTCTGACCCCTCATATTGTACTAAAGAATAATCCATTTACATACATATGTGAGGATGGAAAAAACTTTAATGCACTATGTTTTTAAATATGTAAATTAATACACTGTACAGGCTTACACACACACCTGCACATATATAATGTAATATAAAGAATTCGAACTCAGACTTTCACACAACCATCAACTCTCCATGCCATCTCATATTGCTGATCCACCTGATCATACACCATATGTTGAAAAGATAAATAATCACCAATATATGTATTTCATGCTAAACCAGCAATCATCAGTTGGTCCAGATTACTATCCTCACACATATACACAATCAGTGCTCAGCTATATATTAAGATAGGCAATCTTCATATGTTAATGAACATGTTTCAAACTACTCCAACCACAACTCTTCAGTCATCCATTTCATTGAAAATCTGATGATGGAACATTCAAAATAATAATTGTAATGTGGCTGCGGAAGAAATCCAAGATTACTTTGTAAATGTAAATTTTAATTTAAATAATCCTAACATTTGTACTTATAATATACATTTAGTGAATAATGATGAGTGATTGTTTAAAATTTGTCATAACTATTTTACTAATTTACTAGAACATTTGATTATATTTTTCTTTCTCTGAGTATGAATATTTATGTAGCTTGTTGATAATTCATCACATTGTCTTATTTGTAATGTTATTCACACAAAGGTAAACTCTCCATACAGTAGTGCCACTCAGTGCAAGCCAGAGTAATCAATGGATGCACTGTGCTACGCCACTATACAGAGATTTTTTCCTTTGTGTAAACAGCTTATGTAAGCATAAAGAATGGTCATTATCTGATGTTGTAGTGTTATTATGGTTTTACTTGTAAAATTTGATTGCAATACTATCTCATTTAATGGAAATCTCTTTTCATATTATAGTATGAAAAAGTGATATATGTTTAGAAATATTCTTTTCATCATGTTTACACATACTGGATTAGAATCATCCATGTATCAGTTAATGAAATTCAAAAGATAGTCTTATACATTATTTAAACAGATAGTATATGTGATATTATATATTAATATAATATATAATGTTATATTAATATATAATATTATATTATTTCAGATCACTCAACAAAGTATTTAGAGATGTATATTAGGAGAATCAAAAAAAAAAAAAATGAAAACAAAATACATGGGTGAGAAAATAAACAGGTGTTACTAGCATCATTGAAAGAATTAAGAAACTGAAGTGGAGTTGGGCTGTACATATTGCTAGAAGAGATAATAATAGGTGGGCAGTTGAAATCTTCAAGTGAATGTCAAGAGAGTGTAAAAGACTTAGAAAGCGACCAGAAGTGGGATGGATGAATTAAATAATAAAGTGTGCTGGTATAATGTGGAGAAGACAGGCTAGAGATCAAAGAAGATAGATTGAACTTGGAGAGACTTTCATTCTGCTGTGAATCAGTAATGGTAGGAAATGATAATATGCTGTATATTGTTTAATTGAACACCTAAGGCAGTCACTTTTTAATAGCATTATTTAATTCTGTTGCACTGGTCTTTAAAATCCTAAGCTATTACATTATTTATCATGATAATATTAATAATAAGCTATAGGTAAAAACATGTATATCATTTGAAAGATATGCAAAATCTCATTAGATAAACAGGTAATATTTTTAGAAAAGAGTTAATATAGTGCAAGCCAGAGTAATCAATGGATGCAAGATAGTTTCTGCATAAAATTGTTATCTACTGCCTACTCATCCAATATCTCCAGACTAGTTTCTAGTTTGTGGCTTTCATCAGTGAAAAATAATCCTCTAGCTGCCACCTTTTACCTTTCTGGTCAGCTATAAAGCTATGAGGCCAAAATAAAAACAATAACGTTTCCAATTCAAACTCATTTGCTTGTATAGTCACAGAGATCTGAACCCAGTTCAGCATCTATAAATTTTTGTGCCTTTGGTTTTTTAATAATTATAGTCATCATCATTGTATTTGACAGGATTGGTTTTAAACCACTACACATAACATGAGCATCATTCCCTATGCTTACACAATCTGTTATATCAGAGACAAAACATTCTGTATATTATGGCTCATTCAGTATAAGCCAGAAATTAGTGGATGCAAGACTGTTTGTGCATAAAATCCCTATCTAGTGTCTACTCATCCAATATCCCCAGACCATCCATTGATTTTTTCTGAAGGTTTGTGATGATGGTGTTCTAGCTGTATTTTTATATTGGACTATTTCCATCATCTAATATGTGTGTTGAATGTCTTTAGAAAAGTTTAATTTTTAGTTAAATATTCCAAATGCATTCAACTGTTAGTAATATCACAGCAAACAGGTTAGTATATGCACCAACTGTTAGTAATATCACAGCAAACAAATGTTAATAATATCACAGCAAACAGGTTAGTATATGCACTAACTGTTAGTAATATCACAGCAAACAGGTTAGTATATGCACAACGTTTCGAGAGGTATTTTTCTCCCCTCTTCTTCAGGTGTTGCTGGCCTGACCAGTGACAGTACTAGCATGGGATTCGAACCTGGGTCCTTAGATTCTTGATTATTGAAATTTAAGGTAACGCTCTAACCAACTGAGCCATCCTGCCAAAGGCAACAGTATGTAGTAATTTCATATACTTATCTATGAGGTTCCTCCTGATTTCTCCACTTTTTCCTCAGAGCAAAGTTGATTAGTGATTTCCAAACATTATGTATAGTCACACTAGGTTGGCTTATGGGATTTTTTGCCATTGTCATGTGAGCAGCTTCTTTAAATTTTCTTCTTTGTACCTTTTCTTCTTTATCCAATATTTTTGTATTTTCCCAATTGAACGTATGTTCATTGGTCCATACATGGTCTGCTACCTTAGACACATCTGTTTTCTCTCTTCTAATCATCAGTTTGGATAAAGAAGAAAAGGTACAAAGAAGAAAATTTAAAGAAGCTGCTCACATGACAATGGCAAAAAATCCCATAAGCCAACCTAGTGTGACTATACATAATGTTTGGAAATCACTAATCAACTTTGCTCTGAGGAAAAAGTGGAGAAATCAGGAGGAACCTCATAGATAAGTATATGAAATTACTACATACTGTTGCCTTTGGCAGGATGGCTCAGTTGGTTAGAGCGTTACCTTAAATTTCAATAATCAAGAATCTAAGGACCCAGGTTCGAATCCCATGCTAGTACTGTCACTGGTCAGGCCAGCAACACCTGAAGAAGAGGGGAGAAAAATACCTCTCGAAACGTTGTGCATATACTAACCTGTTTGCTGTGATATTACTAACAGTTAGTGCATATACTAACCTGTTTGCTGTGATATTATTAACATTTGTTTGCTGTGATATTACTAACAGTTGGTGCATATACTAACCTGTTTGCTGTGATATTACTAACAGTTGAATGCATTTGGAATATTTAACTAAAAATTAAACTTTTCTAAAGACATTCAACACACATATTAGATGATGGAAATAGTCCAATATAAAAATACATCCATTGATTTGTTTCTGATGTAACAACTTGTGAATGAATAGGGAATTGTGATCATGTGATATTTAGTGATTTAAAGTCAATCCTTCCAAATAGGATGATGATGACTATGGTTATTAAAAAAGCAAATATCCTAAAATGTATAGTTGCTGAACTTGGATCAAATCTATTGCAAGAAAATGAGCTTGGATTGAAAACATTATTGTGTTTTTATTTTGGGTTCATAGCTAAGGTGGCTACTAGAGGGTTGATTAAACCCTAAGATCTACGTGCAATGCTCACAGATCCAAAGCTCCTCATTGGTGAAAGCCACAAACTAGAAACTAGTCTGTGGATATTGGATGAGTAGGCACTAGATAGAGATTTTATGCACAAGCCTTCTGGCATCCATTGATTACTATGGCTTGCACTGAGTGGCACTACTGTATGGATAGTTTTTCCTGTTTTAATAACAGTTACCAGCAAGCATAAGACATGGTGATCATGTGATGTTTATTGGTTTAATACCAATCCTGCCTAATAAAATAGTGGTGGCTATGGTTATTAAAGAACCAAAGCCCCCAAAACATATGGATATTGAACTGAGATCAGATCTATATGACTATATAAGATAATGAGCTTAGATTGAAAATATTATTGCATTTTCAATTTTATTCTCATAGTTTTGTAGTTAAGTGGAGATAAAAGGTGACTGCTGGAGGATTGCATTATATCCAGTGCTCTCAGATCCAAGGCTGCTCACTGACGAAGGCCACAAGCCAGAAACTAGTCTGGGGATATTGGATGAGTAGACACTGGATAGGGATTTTATGCACAAGCCTTCTGTCATCCATTAATTACTCTGGCTTGCATTGGGTGGTATTACTGTATGAAAAGTTTTGTCTCAGTTGTAATAACTTGTGTAAGTATGGGGAATGGTGAGTGATATGTCAGCGTTATTATATTTTACTCTTATTTATCATAATATAACAGGCACGAATATAATAATAATTTTCAGTGATGAAAGTTCATAACCTGAGTATCAAACAATACAAATTTTGTTCTAATTATAATAAATCAATATAATATAATTTAAGCTTTAAAAATTAAATTTTTAATAATTTTTTTGTGCAATAAAAAAACGCTAATCAATTGATAGTTTTCAAGATTTACCAATCTAGTAAAAAACGGCAAATTAAGATTTTAATCAATTTCCTTTTTTTGCAATTTTAATAACTTTAACTATTGTTCAATATTTGATTTCTTTTTCAAATAATATCAAAAAATAAAGTTTTATTAAATATCAAAACTTTTTGAAAAAAATAATTTTTTGCAGAAAATAATTATTTTCAACACAATCCATAAAATAACACTATTTGATGAGCTGTGGCTTGCTGTTAAAAAAGACTTATGGATTTATTGCTCGAAAATTCATAAGAAGTTCAAAAGCCAGAATTGATCATGAATCCTTCCGATACTACGTCAGATACTCTACCAATTACGCCAAATCCTGCAAGACACTTGCTGTTGATAAAATATTTCTAGTTTAATTTCAATTAAAAAACATTTAGTCTGCATATTAAAATTATATTTACCAAGAATTATAAGAGCGGAAATCTAATTATTAATAGAATCCCTCTAAACAGACAGTTCCAAATTAACTTTCTATTATAATTGATAGTAATTATAAATTTTATTTAACGCACATTGATTAGGTAAGTAATATTTACTAAGACAATAAACCTCAAGAATGTACGCTTGAAAATGCGAAGGTAGGGACCTCTACAGGTCTTAACCACAAGCTGGTTAAGACCATTTTCAAGCGTACATTCTTGAGGTTTATAATTGATAGTATGACGTGCGGAAAAATATTTTTAGTTCAACCTGAAAGAAAAACAAAGACCTGGATGTTGGAAAACAACATATACTCCACTATGCTGATACTACTTGTAATATATTAGAAGCAATTATACTACGCTTCAAACTCTTGTTGGTGTAGTTAGAAAAATCGTAAAAAAAAAAAAACAGGCTTAGTGCTTTTGAGGTCTTTTAACCTTATATTCATAGCCGAAGAATTAGAAACATTGTTAGGGTTGTTGACAGTTACTAATATATGCAAATTAATCTTCATATGCAAAACAATTTTACAATCAAAAGGCCAATCAGCTCGACCACATCTTAGAGATAGAGAAACATGTGTTTTTTCTATTAATGGCATGTGGATCATTTATGATGTAGTATGCCTCCTTTATTTTTCGTTTGCAGTCATTTCTCTCAGTACACTGAGTCTGAGGGTTGGAGGATTCAAACTTGTGATCAGCTGCTTTTTCATATTGAAGGTTGTCCCTATTATTTTGAGCTCTCTTGTATGCATTCATATGCTGAGTAGCTCTATTATTAACAGTGGCTTTCATTTCACCATAATACAGGGCACTGCAGCCTACCTATATTTCATCTTAATGATAAACTTCATTATCTGAAATTTTACAAAATTTTCTGCATGAAAATGAGAAATGAGTCAATTATAAAAAGCATTAGAAAAATTTATTTAATGATACTCTATAGGATTTTAAAAATAGAACATCAAAATTAAAAAAAGGCTATTGAATTCTCTAGATTTCTGGATGTGATAATATTATAAAACTACATGGATTGAGCATATTCTTAATAGAGATTTTTTTAAATTACACTTTGAATTACAAGTGTCAAGTTAACTTAATCCACATCTTTGATCCCATCCATTTTAGATAAATATAGTAATGACTAATATTAATCATTTATTAAACTAGAGATTATCTCTAGCACAGATATAAACTTCAAAACTCAATTAAAGATTAATATATCTGATTTTTTTAAAAATTAAACAAACGAACAAATCGAATTATTCACTTTTCTTTTTCTTTTTAGTAAATGATTAATAATAATCATTACTATGTTTATCTAAAGTGGATGGTATCAAAGATGTGAATTAAGTTATACTTGTAATTCAAATTGTAATTATTTAATACAGATAAATATTTTTTCATATAATAAAGAAATATATGAGAGATAGTAACCTGGACCAATTGATGAGTGCTGGTTCAGCGTGAAATGCATTTTGGAAGTCATTTGTCTTTTATTGTATCTTTATTTATATGAATTTAAAAGAATATGTGGTAATAATGAGATTTTTTAATATATTCATAGAGATTTTTTTTATAGAAGAGAAAAAGTATGTTTACATTATAAAGATTATTTCAAATATATTTCATTTAAATAGACATAATTGTAGTTGCTTTTACACAAAGGATTTATCTGAGGATAGTAAAAGGAGGAGAGATATAATTAAAAAGGTAAAATAAAATAGAAAATCGTTTATCATTACAATACTAATGCACATGTGCCTTGAAGATTTAAATTATAAATGAATACTCTCAATTCCAAACACAAGATAAAGTATTTTTGAAAAAATAGAATGAATAGATGGATTCATTTTATCTTTTCAAAAAGACTATCTTGTGTTTGGAATTGAGAGTATTCATTTATAATTTATATCTTCAAAGTGCATATGAATTAGCTTAAAGGCCGATTATTATTAATGTTTATAAAATGTAGCACTATATAAAATAGTATTTCATAATACTACATAAAAAAATTATTAAAATTCTCTTACAACCATGATTTTGTCAATTAATAAATAGATTTTATAAACTTCATATATATACAAAACAAAACAGTCCTTAATTCACTTCAAAAATTCAATCATCTTTAATATCAAATGTTGTCTTCATGGGATCAGAAAAAAGTAAAAAGAAGAATAAAAGAAACACTGATGATGAATCTTCTTGAATCTGAGGTCATCAATCTCATGAAGGCATTCTTTGATATTAAAGATGGTTGTTTTTCGAAATGAATTATGGGGTCTATTTTGTTTTGTATATACACATGTTTGTATCTAGCTGAATTTTATTTGAAAAGGTCTATTTTTTAATAGATAAAATCATAGTCGTTGGAGGATTTTAATAAAATTTTATTTCGGCTACTATTATAATATCATATGATTTTCTATTTTATTATATTTAATTAAAAAGATGTATACATTTTTCAACAAAATATTTGGTCACAAAAAGTTCGAAGGTAGCAGATAACAAGTAATCACACTTTAAAGATATTTGTGACTGCATTCGTTGTTCATGGATTTTATAAAACACACTTCACTTTTTGAAACTGTGTTCCAAAATATAAGTTAAAACTTTATAAATAGTGTAAAATAACTCTGAAATGCTACAACATTTCTCCACCTTACTCTACTAAAAGAAAAAAAGTATTCAGCTAGTGATGAGCAGACTCCTGGAAACAAATCCTAAACTTGAATAAAATTTGAAAGGTTATTATTTAAGTAAAATAGTTAAATGAATGTTTGGAGTGCTTTTGGTAGGCATAACTTAATATTAAAAGGAAATATGCCTATGTGTTTGAAAAGGTGTTTAATAAATGCCTTTTACCAGTTGAGATTTGGATATTTAATAGAAAAATAATACAGAGATTACAGACTATTCAACAAAGTGTGGAGAGATGACTGTTAGGAGTAACAAGAAGAGATTGAAAATGAAATACATGGCTGAGAGAGCAAACGGATACTACTGACATCATTGGAAAAATTAACAGACTGAAATGGATTTGGGCTGGACATATTGATAAAAGGTATAGATATTAGACGGACAGTTGAAATTTTAAACTGTATTTCACAAGATTGTAAAAGACCCAGAAAGAGACCACATGTGAAGTGGATGGATGTTGTAAGAAAGTGTGTTGGGATAATGTGGAGAAGAGAGGCTAGAGATTGGAGAATATGGATTGATAATGGTTGAAAGTGATGATGATGATGATATTTCTATGCCTTGATTATTAACTTTAAAATTATCATTATCTTCTTCATGTTTATCTGTAAACCCATATTTGCATTCAGTTCTTTAGCTTTTCTAATAACAGGACTTGAATATTTTCAGTTACAATTATAGTATGATCAGCAGACAAATTTTGACATTTCTTCCACCAACCGTACAGCTATATTTGCCTATGTTCATTTTGGGTTCACTTATTACATTTAAGCAAAATAGATATTTTATAGGGCATGTGAACACAAATTTTCTACCTCCCTTCAGACATCCACTCTATCTTATATAACTGATACACATTATCAAACACAAGCAAAAAAGATAAATGATCTCCAATATACATATTTCATGCTGAACCAGAATTCATTAATTGGTCCAGATCGTTATCTCTCACACATGTACCTAATCAGTGATTGGTCTTATATTAAGATAACAAATCGTCACACTTTAATGGAAAGTTTTCAGTCCTCTGATCTCTAACTCTTCAGTCACCCATATCATTGAAAATCTGATAATGGTATATTCAAAGCCCATGTTTGTCAATTATGTTGTCACGTCCATGTTGACTCATTCTGATCCTCATCTGTAGGACCTTGTCCATTCAAATACACAGAAGAGGGCAGGATACAGGCTAAATTTGTAATATTTTAAATACAAGTATATTTTATATGCCTGGAGTCTTGATGTAATATGATTTGAACACAGATTTTCATGATTATAGTAATAAAAAATCAAGTTTTAAAAAGAAGGAGTTGGTTTGTTTTATTTCTATATTAGATATATATATAAACTATTTTGAAAAGAAGAACTGTGTGCTGGATATATTAAATTATTTTCAAATTTCCTTCAGCTATCCACTCTATCTCATTCAATCAATATACACGACCACTCACATGTGAAAAAGATAAATAATTTCCAATGTACATATTTTGTGCTGAACCAGCAATCATCACTTGGTCCAGATCATCATTTCCCACACCTGAATATAATCAGTCTGTGAATGTTTAGGTGGTTACTGGTTGGAAACTAATTACATCATTATCCCAGATTAGCTTTAGGCACTATTTCGCTTATTATTTCTAATTAATACATGGGCAATTTAAAAGTATTGCATTAAGTAATGTTTTAGATGACTATTTATTAGTCTGTATTATAGTGACATGTTTATTTCATGTTTAAGGAGGTTTATTTAAACTTCATTGTAACAATATTTCATACTCTGTTGTCAAGTTGCAATCTTTAAGTGTCCATATATATTCAATGGACCATTAGTAAGAATGGATTTCCATTCTTGCTATTAAAAGGTGTGAAGATTGCCTTGACAGCAGTTAGAAATATTGGTTGCTATATTTACTGTGAATGTTTAGGTGGTTACTGGTTGGAAACTAATTATATATATATATATATATATATATATATATATATATATATATATATATATATATATATATATATATATATATATATATATATATATATATATTATATATATATATATATATATATAACTGAATATTTGTAGCATTTCAAAGCTTTAGTTGACACAGATTACAGGGATAATTGAAAGCGCTCCTAAGTGGATAAAATTTTTTAATTATTTAGTTACTGTATTTACAAATATTCAGATATATAATTACATATATTGCTTTAAAAATACAGACATCGAATCATAATATTATATATATATTGTAACATTTTCCATATTTCTAGGCCTCTATATGCATTATAAATGCGCGAGTTGATCAAGTTATGTAAAAGAAAAATAAATGTTCATTTATTTTATTTCAAGAAAAGAAGAATGTTTCATTATTATTCCAAAAACATAACTATCTTTCCTGATCAGCTTGGCCTAGAATTATTACCGAGTACACTAAAGCTGAATCAGTTTTTAACTTCTACATGAGGGCGCCAGAGTCGTTAGACCCACTGAGTCTGCGTCAAACATATTGTAACTCGTAAAGTAATAATTATACGATCTAGATTAAAATTCCCGTTAATTAGAAGATATTCCCCTTTGACTTAATTAAGAAAAATAAATCTATTTAGCAAAGGTAATTTGTATACTAATTTGAATTTAAATAACTAAATATAAAACTTAAATATAATAACATTAAATTTATACATGTACAATGAAAGTTAAATTAATAATAAAGATTTATTCTATCCCGTTATAACGATCTGTAGAAAGAGAGCTTAACGTGATCTGCACTACAGGGCACCATCTAGGCACTTGAACCTAGAAAAATTTATAAAGTAGGCAGATACGTAAGTCAAAAAAATTTTTTTTTATTTTATTTATATATTTTGATATTCGGTCGTTAGCCCATGTCACTAGCTCAGGGAGTAGCAGAGATTTAATAATATAATATCTTATCTAATTATATTTCAATATTAAAAAATAAATAAAATAAGCCACTACCAGTAATTAACATACAAAAATTTATTTACGCACATATATATATAAGATTTAACATTATTATTTTAATATGTTTACTTTAACATTTAACATTATTTTTACTTTTATTTTAGAATTTAAATTTACATTTTAATTTTTATGCTATTATAAGTTCGCACAGAGGGATTTATAAAAGTTGTTTATAAATGTTGAGTATAGATCAGTTACATAGATTACACGGCTAAAACATTTCAAAATAAACATAAACGATCAAAATACAAAATCATTGATACCATCAATTGCATAGGGAATACAAGAAACCCACTGGTATTCATCGTAAGATACCGCAGTGGCACCAATAACTTAAAAGACATCCGAATAAATACATTTTAGATACTCACCATAAGGTATCAGTATTTACCAAATGTCTATATATATTTTGACCGAATATGAAAACCAAAAACATAATTAGCCGGTAACGAATCCATGCAAGCGTCTATAAACAACTTAAATTTAATGCATTTTTATTTAGTGTTGAGTATGAATAGACTACATAGATTTGCATTTGAAGATAAAACATTCTATCCCCATTTAACCTTAGGCTAAAAGTTTGCAGTCAACCTGGCATCAATCCATCTGATATATTGATGTATTCAATGTAATACGAATACGGCAACACAAAATAGGTTAAGATAAGACATTGACTCTCGTCAGATAGGAATATTACATCTATCTAACAAGAAGAACAATAAAAAAACAAAAACTCCATAGAAACGGAATGCGGTCATTTTGCTGACTTACGATCGCATTCCCTAGGCAAGAGGAAGTGCGCGGCATATACAAGCGATTCTGCCCATAGCGAATCTTGCATTACATATACTAACTACATCAATATATCCAATCCATTGACCCAATTCAACAATGACACGAATAACCTAAGATTACCCTCCCCTAATATAACTTTACAAATCTATACAGCCATTCATGCCCGACTTAAGTTTATCATTGATATATTTTAATTTATAGGAAAACAGAAATCATAATAAAACTTAAAGAACAAAAAAAATATTAATGGAAATGATTTTACAAAAGAAATACATCAAATAACATTTTAACTACTTTAGTCAGATAGGAAATTCTTATATTTATAAATATTGAAAAGTTTAGTATTTAGAGTTCTTTTGTTTAGAAATGTTCATAAATTATTTATATATAAAGCTGAGAGTTCAAAAAGTTCTTATGATTTCAAAACGTTCCTTTTATCCATTGCTTGCCGTTTGGAATCCACATTAAATCCCCCAATGATCCTGTTGTCCTCAGTATAAGAAAAGTGATGTTTCATTTCTTTTTTTTTTAACAACTGAAGGGATTGAAGAGTGCGTCTTTTCAATCCCTTCTCCTTTAACTCCACACTAACACATATAGTCACATCTCCTCCTTCTAGTTAATTAAACCAAATCACTTTTTATTTCCAAATTTTTTCTTTTATTCATAACTTTAGGATCCAATGGACGTTACGTCATCGTTGATGATGATCCTTCTGTTGAGGTCTGATTTCCCCGATGGATTTCTTTCATTGGCCATTCTGTTTCTATTGTTTTCCTATCTGACCATTGCTTATACATTTTAGATGCCCAAGGCTAGTTTACTAATTAAAATAATCATTTCCATTTTACAAAAGATTAATTAATCTGTTTCAAACTTAAACATATATTTTTATCTCTAAATCTTTTCTGAAAATTTAGTTTTAAAATACTTTTTCTTTAATAAAGTTTTATTTTAATAATTATTTATCTGTGCGATTTTATATATATGCGAGTTTAAGATGATTATTTTTATTTTTAATTCTTAAAAAAGAAGTTTTTATTGGCGAAGTTTTATTTTTTTTCATGTTTACTAATAAAAAAAACAATGTAATGATGTCTGTGCCTGTTACACCATCAAACATTTAATATTTATGATTAAGACAAAATTATAATATTGGAAAGTATTGTGCATATGAAATTAATAATTTGATTCAAATACTGAAGTAATAACTAGTTGGTGTCTTATTTTTCCATGGTAACAGTTTCATTCACTTCTCAGTTTGCAAATCTTTAGATCAAAAAAAATTATGGGATAACATTTCATTCAAATCTCTATTCATAAAGCTTTATGTAAAAGTTATGGCCATTAACTTACTGGTAAGTTGATATTTAAATAGGTCATTGATCCTCCAATGTCCAATTCAGTTAGTGGGTAGTCCACAGTAGTTGTTTTTTTAGTTTTACTTTTTCCAAATCTCCGATTAAATTTAGGTAGAGCCAGATGACGATCTAGGTGACTTTTCTCAAGAGAAAGTGTCAGCAAACGATAGAGTTCTACTCACTCATGGCAAACGATTTCAGTTCGTATCTAAGTGGACACATTTTATTAATATTTTTTTTGTAAAAAAATACGAGGCACTTCAAATTGTTCAACACTTTCTGGAACAACAAGACAAAAGACACTTTTCAAACCTGTTGGCTCCTTTTATATCCCCAGATTCTTTTTCAAAGTTCTGCGCATATCCCTTTTTACCTTTTGTTCTATTTTATAAACTTCTACATTATTTCTCATTTTTTTATTACAAAGTCTCTTTTCTTGTTATGAATTTCTGCCATTTTTAATTACTATCAGAAAGTTGTTTCTGATAGCAATTTTTTTACCTTTGAAATTTCCTTTCACTACTTGAATCAATTATTCAGTATGCACTTTCCAACATTGAATTTATTTTAGTTAACTTATATATATAAAAAAAAAAGAAAAATTAAACTTTCACTGTACGTTTTTCTTAAAACAACATTATATTACAAAAAAAAAATTAAAGATCGGGTTCTCTCTTTTTTTATTTAAATGATACATAATATTAAATAGTAATTTGTACCATATATATAAAAAAATGGTACAATATCACCGGGGAAGGGGAATGAGAATAAAATAGAGGTTTAAACTAATTTTATTCTTAATAAGTGTTTATGTCCATATTTGTGTGTGTGTGTTTTTTTTATTAGCATGCTGATATATTTTGTAGACTCATTCAACAAGCGATGTTCAGCTTTAACACCCACTTTTAGGTCTAACATGGCGGGAATGCAAAATATTTCCACATTCATCTATGTCCTTTCCGCTTAAACGTAATAGTAATGATAAGAAGCCCAAGTTATAAGCACAAACGAGCATTGCTCATTGTTTTGAGTCTTACAGGCTCGTGGCAAACTGGTCCATCCTTCCCAATATTGGGATCTCTGCTAGAAATAGAATGATGAGCATTTAAAGATGGTCTTATGTTATATACTGCATACTAGGACTCAGGGCTATGCTTTTTCCCCTCTTCAGTAACCGCCTACCTGGTCAAATACTTGTGACTTACATCTACATCAGCCGCGATCGTGTTTCTCTTTTTGTAAATTATGTAAATTTATATATATATTAATATTCTAGTTGCACGTTTTCATATTATTATTTTTTCGTTTCTCCAGAGGCATATCCGAGATCTGCAGGGTGTCATCCAGCCCAATTTATCTCTAATGTTATCTATCACTATAACTGGTTGATGGTGAAGGTGATAGGATCGAACCCCCTCTCTGTGTTGCTCACACTAGTCTCTCCATTTTACATCAAGGTCTTCTCTCTTGTATTTATTTTCACTCTTAAACTTTTCATCTGGTGATGGAGGTATTGCACGGATTCCCATCCTTTTATTTTTAGTTAGGGACCCCTTATCTTTCCTTTGATTTCCAGAACTATCAGTCAACACCATAGTGTTCAGTTGTAGTCGACCCTTCTGGTTCGGTATTTTGTCAAAGTGTTTAGGACTTGTCTCTTCTCCAGCCTTGTCATTCTCAAAAGTGCTAAGTAATTCTGCCATTCTCTCACATCCAGTACTTATCAACAGATGCCCTACGGGATCGGGAAAATTTTTCCTCATAATCTTGATTATCTGCTTGTCTGTCAATTTGCACTCAGTCAGCACTCATAGTTGTGCTACTTGTTTCCAAAAAATGGTACATAACGTCCTTCTGCTCTGCATTTCTCTTGCGCCACTTTATTCTTAATTCTCTCTTGTTGGTCCTCATTCCAATAACATTTGATTAATATTCGACCATACTGTGTAAAGTTATTTGGTTTCTTAAACAAGGATTCCCACCAAGCTTGCGCCATCCCTTATAATGATTAACTGCCAGCGTTAGCTTAACTTCTTCCGACATGGGGTTTATCATGAAGTACCCCTTCAGGCTATTTAGGTGTTCCATCAGTGATTCTCCATCTTGTCCATAGAAAATTTTTAATTTCAAAAAGGGGTTTACTGCACTCAGCACGTTTTCTCTATTTTCTATGAAATTTTATCTCTTGGCTTTCTTGTTTATCGAATCTCAATTCTATCACTTCTGTGCTCTGCAACCTTCATCTACTACCTTTATTAACTCTTCTTTCATTTCTTTAATCTTTACCCTTATTTCTTCTTTCAATTCTCTGACCATCTCTGCCATTTCTTTTTTTATATCTTCTTTGAATTCCATCATGCATTCATATAATAGTTTTCTTATTAAGAGTTCCATGCCCTCTTTTAATTCTTTCTCACCTTCTGCCATATTTTGTATATTTTTATTACTTCTCAATTTCATATATGGCCGTGTTGCTTATTTTTGCTACAGTAAACAAAATCTTAACTTTATCAATTGTTACGATATAAATTCAATATTTTATTTTGCTTTGCTAATAAATTCATTCACCGACACCCCTCTCTTTTATAACCCTATAATCTCCCATCCCACTCTACCTTTACCATCATTGCTAACCTTTGATCGGTTTTATTTATTATTTAATTTATCAGCTATTATTTTATTTCAATATAGTCTTATTTAAAATCCTACTCTTTTAAAAAAAACTTTTATAATCATATGCAATAACTTTTTAGACATGTGCAGTCTTTATGGTCATATTTATTTTCCGGCTACGGACATTAAATTCTCAATTTTATGCCATTTTTAAATTTTCTCAGGTCATGGTTTTTTTTCGTAAGCCCGAGTTGGGCAAGCCATTGTAACATTTTCCGTATTTCTAAGCCTCTATATGCATTATAAATGTGCGAGTTGATCAAGTTATGTAAAAGAAAAATAAATGTTCATTTATTTTATTTCAAGAAAAGTAGAACATTTCATTATTATTCCAAAAACATAACTATCTTTCCTGATCAGCTCGGCCTAGGATTATTACCAAGTACAATTATGAGTTGAATCAGTTTTTAATTTCTACATGAGGGTGCCAGAGTCATTAGACCCACTGAGTCTGCGTCAAACATATTGTAACTCATAAAGTAATAATTATACGATCTGGATTAAAATTCCCGTTAATTAGAAGATATTCCCCTTTGACTTAATTAAGAAAAATAAATCTATTTAGCAAAGGTAATTTGTATACTAATTTGAATTTAAATAACTAAATATAAAACTTAAATATAATAACATTAAATTTATACATGTACAATGAAAGTTAAACTAATAATAAAGATTTATTCTAGCCCGTCAAACATTTAATATTTATGAATAAGACAAAATTATAATATTGGAAAGTATTGTGCATATGAATTTAATAATTTGATTCAAATATTGAAGTAATAACTAGTTGGTGTCTTATTTTTCCATGGTAACAGTTTCATTCACTTCTCAGTTCGCAAATCTTTAGATCAAAAAAAATTATGGGTTAACATTTCATTCAAATGTCTATTCATAAAGCTTTACGTAAAGGTTATGGCCATTAACTTACTGGTAAGTTGATATTTAAGTAGGTCATTGATCCTCTGACATCCAATTCAGTTAGTGGATAGTCCACAGTAGTTGTTTTTTTTAGTTTTACTTCTTCCAAATCTCCGATCAAATTTAGGTAGAGCCAGACAACGATCTAGGTGACTTTTCTCGAGAGAAAGTGTCAGCAAACGATAGAGTTCTACTCACTCACGGTGAGCGATTTCAGTTCGTATTTAAGTGGACACATTTTATTAATATTTTATATATATATAAAAATATGAGGCACTTCAAATTGCTCAACACTCTCTGGAACAACAAGACAAAAGACACTTTTCAAACCTGTCAGCTCCTTTTATATCTCCAGATTCTTTTTCGTTCTGCACATATCCCTTTTTACCTTTTGTTCTATTTTATAAACTTCTACATTATTTCTCATTTTTTTATTACAAAGTCTCTTTTCTTGTTATGAATTTCTGCTATTTTTAATTACTATCAGAAAGTCGTTTCTGATAGCAATCTTTTACCTTTGAAATTTCCTTTCACTACTTGAATCAATTATTCAGTATGCACTTTCCAACATTGAATTTATTTTAGTTAACTTATATATATAAAAAAAGGAAAAATTAAACTTTCACTGTACGTTTTTCTTAAAACAACATTATATTACAAAAAAAAATTTTTATTTAAATGATACACAATATTAAATAGTAATTTGTACAATATATATAAACAAATGGTACAATATATATATATATATATAAAATCAAAAAAAGCAAGTCAGATATCATGTGACTTGTTTTAAGCTTGTATTATAGGTATGTAATATAGAAAGCACTTAAAAATCTTTATCTAAAATTATCCCTCAGACCGGTTTTGAGCTTTTGGCTCACCTCAGATGCAAAATACCAACTCAAGCACAGCATTTATCTATTAAGTAGAAAATCTGAAATTTTCAGACATCTATATGTCTTCAAATCCAGATATCTAATTTGAATAACCATTTGGGGCTGAAATAAATTCAGATAATTTTAGATAGAAATTTTAAATGCTCTCTGTTATGGCACATCGATGAAAGCTTGTTAAAGCTATTGGTATGCTCTTTAAATTACACACACAATATATATATATATATATAAACTAATAGGTTTACACATATGCAATAATCATTTGCAGAGTAATGTCTTCCTTAACAGTTTTACAAATAATAACAGTATCGAAAGCATTATCCACTAGTCTTTTCGATTGCTAAGTTGTGACAATGATCATATTTTTCATCTTTGTTTTACTTGTAATTAAAACTAAAATTTATTTAGTTATTAAGATATCTTGGTTAATTGAACTAGATAGCTAAAAAAAAATTTTTAACGTGATTAGAAAAAAAATCTTGCCCAACCTAGATTCAAACCCAGATTGTGGAAATGGCAGGCAGGTGCACTACCATTAGAAGAAAATATTGGATTCCAAGAGATTTTTGAAACCCTAGAAAGAGACCACATGTGAGATGGATGAATGAAACAAAAATGTGTGTTTGGGTGATGGGGGAGGGGGGGAAGATGGATTGGAGACCGTCATCCTGAAGTGGATCGATAGTAATTTAAAATGGTGACGATGGTGATATTTAAAAGATGCTTTTACGTTTTTTGTTTGCTATAAAGTAGTTATGCCTAAGATCAAATTTATGTTTAAGTATTTTTTTTTAACTTATTATTTTGATAAGTTGTCTTTTATTTATTATCACAATATTATTTCTCACGAAAAAATAAGTAACTTGCATTATTTGCAAGTAACAGTTATTTTATAAAAACATCACCCAGTTGGGTGCTTAAGGGTCAGATAACATATTAATTGATTTTTATTTCAGTTACAGCTTTTATTATTCAACGCCTGTTTCACAATTCTTTTATTCCTACAAGAGAATACAATGAGTGTAAAAAAAAAAAAAATGTTGAAATGCTTAAAGCGACTTTATTATTTTGCTTTTCCTTAAAAAATTTTAATGGAATATTTATTAATATAAAGTGCAAAACTAAAAGAATGCCTTTTATATTATTAAGGGAACTTTCAAATATAATGTACATAAAAAGCATTGAAGTTTTGAATACTACGAAATGACCTTTAAATAAAAATTAACATCTTGCTATTTTAAACCAAATTGCTCTAATAAAAAACATCATAGATTTGAAATTCAATTGCAAAACAACGGTAAGGTTGTTCTTTTTTAAAGAATACATTATTTACTCTATAAATATTTCCAATATTAAAATAAAATTTGTAAATGTCAGTTACATATAATATTTGAAATACAGGCATTCTTTATATACTTGGAGCTTAATTGTAAATATAGGGGATTTGAACCCAGACTTTCAAGCAACCTTCAACTATCCACATTATCTCATACCTCTGATACACATGACCACACACATGTAAAAAAGATAAATAATCACCAATATACGTATTTCGTGCTGTACCAGCACTCATCAGTTGGTCCAGATTATCATCTCACACACACACTCACATATATATAATCAGTGCTCAGTTTATATTAAGATGGCAAATCTTCATACTTTAATGAGTAGGCTTCAATCTACTCCAACTCTTCAGCCATATGTACTATTGATAATCTAACGATGGAAACCCCAAATGCCAATATTATTATTATGCCCATGTTGACCTCAAGTCACTCTGACCACTTATGTATAGAATCTTATCAATTTAAATACATAGAAGATGGATTGGCAGGATGCAGGCTTAATGAGTAATATTTGGAAATACAGGTATTTTTCATATATCTGGAACTTAATTGTAAATATAGGGTTTGAACACAGACTTTCAAGAACTCTTCAACTATCCACACTATCTCATACCACTGATACACATGTAGAAAAGATAAATAATCACTAATATAAATATTTTGTGCTGAACCAGCACTCATCAGTTAGTTCACATTATCATTTTCCACACACACGCACACACATATATATATAATCAGTGCTCAGTTTATATTAACATGTTTATGGTCATGTGTGTTAGTGTTATGAGATAGTGTGAAGGGTGTTTGAAAGTCTGTGTTCAAATCCTCTATATTTACATTAAACTCCAGATATATGAAGAATGCCTGTATTTCAAATATTACACATTAAACATGAATCCTACCCTTTCCTCTTCTATGTATTTAAATGGATAAGGTCCTATACATGAGTGGTCAGGGTGACTTGAGGTCAACATGGGCATAACAATAATATTGGCATCAGCAAGGGATTTGGGCTTTCCATCTTCAGATTTTCAATGGTATGGATAGCTGAAAGGTCGGAGCTTGGAAAAGATTGAAACCTGTTCATTAAAACATGAAGATTTGCTATATTAATATAAACTGAGCACTGATTATATATACATGTATGGGAGATGATAATCTGGGCCAACTGATGAATGCTGGTTCAGCATAAAATACATATACTGGTGATAATTTATCTTTTCTACATGTGTGTGGTCATGTGTATCAGTGATATGAGGTAGTGTGGATAGTTGCAGGCTGTTTGAAAGTTTGTGTTCATGATTTCCCAAATATTTATATAATGTTATATATATATATATATATATATATATGTGTATATATATATATATATTAATATAATGTTTTATATATATATATATATTAATGATAAAAATATTGCAATATATATTCGGAAGTAAATCAATCTTCACACATGCACTGCTTTAATATAATTTAATGTGCACCCACCCATAAGCAAAGATTTCAAATGAATTCACTTGTCCTTCAAGGTTATTTATATATAAGTCAACCTTTCCTTACTGTGCATTATTTATGGCTTGACTCTATAATATTGCTGATTTTCTAAATGGTATTTAAATTGTACAATCGTAATTCAAATATTACAGAAGAGAGATTTTATCTCCTTTTGAACCACAATCTTGAAATAATACACGATAAGCAAAAGTTGGCTTATATATAGATAATCTTGAAGAACAAGTAAATTCACTTGTCTTTCAAATCTTTGTTTATGGATGGGTGTGCATGAAATTATATTAAAACAGCACATTTGTGAAGATTGATTTACTTTTGAAAATATTACAATAAATACTGTGCTGTATAAAAATAAAATATTTGTCAGTGTATTTATATATATATATATATATATATATATATATATATATATATTAAAACTTAAATGCCAATAGCTAACTGGTTATCATATTTCCACAGCCCTCGTGCTTAAATAAACCAATGAAATATCAAAAAGTATGTTGCCATGGCAACTCCTCAACTAGTTACTATATGAAATCCCATTTTTTACTTAACTGTAGTAGTGTCTTGACAACAGATAGCTGATATTCTATTGGTTTTTATTTTAAGAGTGAGAGGTGATATGATATATATATATAATAATAAAAATTACTCAAAAACATAATTCTCATTAGTTATATAAATTTTGAGCAACAAAGTTAAACTTTTAGCTTTGATCAGGACAGGTTTAAATCCAGAAACTTTATTCATCAGTCTTTTGCTATGATAAATTACACATGGCTATGTAACAGTTTGAAAACATTTTCTGCTATGCTATGTGTACAGTGGAAGCTATCAAGTCTTCTTTTAAAGAAAGACTTGAATCTTATTTAAAATTAAATGAAGTTTGCAGCATAGTAGTTGTGGACACAATTGTTTTTTCTTGAACGTACCATTATTCCTAACAGAGAACTGATTCATAAATAATAATATTAAAGTTTATCGGCTTAATGTTTTCGAGGATCCATGCCTCATATTCATAGCCTTCATAAAATGTATAATAAAATATGCAAATACAAATATTCAAATAAGCTAGTGTTACGTAGCCCATTTCTTCGAAATCTCGAAGCAAGTATCCTTTCTATTAATGGCATTGATGTTTCCATTGATGTAAAATGCCTCCTTTATTTTTCTTTTGTGATCATTTGATTCTGAGCACAATATTATGGGATTGGCGGGTGTGAAGTTGTGCCCAGATTATTTAGCATGCTCCAAGAATACAGAGGACGTGTTGCTGTTTTTCTGACCTCTGTTAAATGTGTAAATATGTTGACCCAGTCTAGTATTGATTGTAGCTTTCGTTTCACCATAATATATAGCATGGCATCCAGCCTGAGGGCAGGCAATAAAGTACACCACGTGTGGGGTGAACGATCGATCAATGTGGTCTTTAGAGTTGTTAAGCAATCTATTAGAATTAGGTGGAGTTCTAACTGCTATGTTAAATTTATCGTTTAATGCTTTCATTAGTTTGTTAGATATTTTAGGAATGTAGGGGATTGTTATTCTAGGTAGATTGGTGCGAGGTACATTATTGTTTATTGTACTATTAAATTTTATGATTTTATTTTTAATAGCTTTGAATTTGAACCCTGCTGCTAATAAATCTTTAATATAGTTGTTTATGTTTTCTTTCCTGTCTGCTTCATATTTACATAAATAAAAGTTTCTAAACAAAAATGCATTAAGGCCAGCAAATTTATGCGATGCAGGTGAGTTAGAGTTAGGGTAGATACAGCTGCGAATTTCAAATGGTTTAACAATCATTTTGTAATCTATTAAGTGGCAATTTCTCGATAAAGAGTGGTCAAGATATTTAAGTTCTTTATTATTTTCATATGTGATGGTGAATGAAAGTTTGGTTAAGTTTTGTAAATCACGTAGTATATTTAAAGTATTATCTTTAGAGGTTATGATAAAGATATCGTCTACATAACGAATATATGTAAAGTCTTGGTTGATATTGTGATATTTTGGAAGGATCGATAGCTCGTATTTATTTAAATATATGCTAGATAAAACACCACTGATAGGAAGGCCCATGGGCCATCCATCTTGCATTGTGTACCACTTGTTTTCAAAGAGTGTGAATATATGTGAATCAAGCCATGACAGGAAAGCAATAATGAATTTAACTCTTTCACTAGGGCAATGTGCTCGCAGTAGCTCTTCGTGTACTATTTGGATAGATGCTTTTCGATTAATTGATCTGTATAGTTCCTTCACATCTATTGTAGCCATAATTGAAGTCAATATCAACCAAGACTTTACATATATTCGTTATGTAGACGATATCTTTATCATAACCTCTAAAGATAATACTTTAAATATACTACGTGATTTACAAAACTTAACCAAACTTTCATTCACCATCACATATGAAAATAATAAAGAACTTAAATATCTCGACCTCTCTTTATCGAGAAATCGCCACTTAATAGATTACAAAATGATTGTTAAACCATTTGAAATTCGCAGCTGTATCCACCCTAACTCTAACTCACCTGCATCGCATAAATTTGCTGGCCTTAATGCATTTTTGTTTAGAAACTTTTATTTATGTAAATATGAAGCAGACAGGAAAGAAAACATAAACAACTATATTAAAGATTTATTAGCAGCAGGGTTCAAATTCAAAGCTATTAAAAATAAAATCATAAAATTTAATAATACAATAAACAATAATGTACCTCACACCAATCTACCTAGAATAACAATCCCCTACATTCCTAAAATATCTAACAAACTAATGAAAGCATTAAACGATAAATTTAACATAGCAGTTAGAACTCCACCTAATTCTAATAGATTGCTTAACAACTCTAAAGACCACATTGATCGATCGTTCACCCCACACGTGGTGTACTCTATTGCCTTCCCTCAGGCTGGATGCCATGCTATATATTATGGTGAAACGAAAGCTACAATCAATACTAGACTGGGTCAACATATTTACACATTTAACAGAGCTCAGAAAAACAGCAACACGTCCTCTGTATTCTTGGAGCATGCTAAACAATCTGGGCACAACTTCACACCCGCCAATCCCATAATATTGTGCTCAGAATCAAATGATCACAAAAGAAAAATAAAGGAGGCATTTTACATCAATGGAAACATCCATGCCATTAATAGAAAGGATACTTGCTTCGAGATTTCGAAGAAATGGGCTACGTAACACTAGCTTATTTGAATATTTGTATTTGCATATTTTATTATACATTTTATGAAGGCTATGAATATGAGGCATGGATCCTCGAAAACGTTAAGCCGATAAACTTTAATACTAATTAATATCTTCTCTAATTAACAATTATATATTTTACATATAGTGAGAAGTAAAGCTATATAAATAATAATAAAAAGTCTGAAGATTTTTTTAAAATATATAAACCTAAAATTTGGACAAGGATGCTTTTTTTTATTTTATTTTGTCTCAGAATTTTGGTATTGGATGAAATGTTTGTAATTAATGTATTTGAATATACTGGTAGAGAACAAAACTGTACATGATTGGTTGAAAATGCTGCCTCAGAACTAAAACTTTAAATACACCCAAATTTCTGAAAATAAAAAAATGATAAAAGACATTTTTATTTTTTTGATGATGAGTATATCAAAGGAAGAAAATTTCTTACCAGTTCCATGGTGAATTTAATGTAAACTAAGATCAGATCTGTTTATGGAATATTCATTTCCCCTTTGCTTGACTATATAACTCTTTTGCATACATTAGTCCATATGCATAATGAAGGGATTTCTTCCTTCTCTTTATATTAAACAACTGAGTGCGCTAAGTATTCTCAGCTATTTGATCTAAAAAAGAAGAAAGAAAATGCTTCATTATGCATATGGACTAATGTATGCAAAAGTGATACTGTTTATAGGTAAGAAAAATAACATAGCTTATTTATCCTATATTTCCAGAATATAAAAATATCATATACATATCTAAACTACTACATTGTTTAAAAAGTGCTTATTCTAAAGCATATAGGTTTATGTTCACTGTAAACAAATCAGCTTGCACTTGAGAAATGAAAGATTACATCAAAACATTAAACATTTGTTTATAATTTTGCCCATTTTAAATATTATAACATAAAAAAATTGTATTTTCTAATCAAAAATTAGTAATATTCCAGTCACTTCTTGAAACCCAGAATAATCATAAAATTCCATGTGGTGTTTTCTGAGCCTCTTATGTAAGTATGAGTAAGGTCAGAAGAGATTAATTTGTTAAGCTAATAAATCAGCTTTCATTATCAACATCATTTTTCTTTATGGATTTTTCTAAAAAGATCTTATCCAAATGTAATATTTATCTTTAAAATACAACAGAAAATCTAGCAAGACCTTTAAAAGATAAAACATCAATATCAAAACAACTGTTAATTTTATAACAGATTATTCACGTACTGTTGTGCCTTTTGAAAATATTTTAATTGGATATTTTATATTGTTTCATGTATTTTTGCAACCCTTTTATGATATTTTAAAAATAATATTCCTTACTCAGTTGGTAACTTGGATGTTATATTTTATATGTTATTCATGAATATCATTTATATATGTGTATATACTGTCTACAGTGTATACACAATCATAATATGTTTAAATTTAAAAATTACTATGCAAAACATATCAACAAAATTAAAAAATTAAAAAAATTCATACTGTATATTATACATTTTAATATAACCACTAAACATCACATGATTACTATTCTTTATGCTTACATAAGCTGTTTTCACAGAGGCAAAACTCTCCATACAGTAAGCGCCACTAAGTGCAAGCTAGTGCAATCAATGGAAGCAGGAAGGTTTGTATATAATATTCCTATCTAGTGTATGTTCAGCCAAAATAGCCAGATTAGTTTCTAGCTTGTGGCTTTCATCATTGAGTCACGTTACCGTATGAAGAGTTTTGCCTCCATGTAAACATTTTAATGTACAGAGTATATATATTTTAATGTATTGTAAGTGTAAAAATGAATGATAATACTACCTATAAATTATTAAGTTAACCTGCATGTTAAATCAAATGTTTTAAAGATGATAATATATGAGCGCCATGAGATATAATAAATACAGAATATCTAAACAAGTAAAATGCAATCATTATTGTAATTCAAAATCAAAGAGCATTTTATTGAATCCAAACCACATTCAGTAAATAAATAATACAAAGGATAACCTAAATTTAAACTTAGCTGTAATAAACTGTAAATATATCTATGTTTATATTTCTTATTTTCTTAATAAATATCTTCCAAATGTATACATATAATGTGTAATACTAATTTCTCCAAAGACATTATGGCTGAATATGTACTCCAAATCAGTCTTCAAAATATGGCTCAAGTGTTCTTGGGGCTACAATGATGTCTCTAGTATTCTTAAAAAAGGAACATGTGTCCATATTGAGAATATCATTTAAAAAGATTAAAATTGGGTGGAAATGCTGCTGTAAATGATGCCTAAATTAGGCTTAAATTAGATCCTAAGAAACTGTGAAAGACCTAAAAAAAAGTCCTATGTGAGTTTAATGAAACATAAGTTATTTTGTCAAATTAATGTTGAGATAAAAATTATAGATTGGAAAAATTGATTTAAACTCATAAAGATTTTTAGGGAATTAATAATAATGGAAACAATGATCATTTTTTTAAATATTTTTTATTTTCTATATGTTTTAATATCTGTAATTTAGACTAATATAACATTGTAGTTTGCTACCAAAAGTTATATATTTTTTAAATTAAAACAGGCAAAACTCTCCATACATTAGTGCCACTCAGTGCAAGCCAGAGTAATCAATGGATCCAAAGCTCCTCACTGATGAAGGCCACAAGCCAGAAACTAGTCTGGGGATATTGGATGAGTAGGCACTAGATAGGGATTTTATGCACAAGCCTTCTGGAATCCATTGATTACTCTGGCTTGCACTTAGTGGCACTACTGTATGGAGCATTTTGCCTGTTTTAATAACAGTTATGAGCAAGCTTAAGAAATGTTAATCATGTGATGTTTAGTGGGGGGGGGGGGGTTTAAGATATTAAACATTTACTAGAAAGAAATGTTTTTGTAGAAGGGGAGGGGGTGGTTAATAAATAGAAATGATGAGTTAAAAATAAAAATATATTAATAATTTTTATTAGTCATTCATTAGATTAGAGATTATCCAATAATGAATAAAATTTCTGCAGTATAATTTTCACTACAACACTCTAATGGAAGGTAGGGACTGGTTTCTATCCACTTTTAACACCTTATGGAGGGATGCACTACAGAAATATTATTCATTATTGGATAATCTCTAGTCTAATGAATGACTAATAAAAATTATTAATATACTTTCATTAAATGGTTTGTGTCAAAGTTGTGAGGGCAATAACTTTGACAATTATCAATTAAAACTGTAGTAATTTGGTATCTATATATACTGAACAATGATAAAGATATATGTAAGAGATTATGGTCTGGGCCAACTGATGAGTGCTGGTTCAGCATGAAATCTGCATCTTGGGGATCATACATTTTTGTATGTCTTTGGTCAGGTGTTTATGATTACATCATTCCACAAGGTGTTAAAAGTGGATAGAAATCAGTCCCTACCTTGAGCGAGAGTGCTTTAATGAAAATTACACTACAGAAATATTATTCATTAACGGGTTAAGAGTAACTTTTAATCAAATCAATTTCCAAATTTAATGCAGAAAGTATTTAAATTTCTTTTATATAAAATATAGATTTTATTTAATTATGATAAAGTTTGAATTTTAGTTATTATTAAAGGGAATGAAAATTCAGATGATTGAAACTAAAAATAAAGAAGTTAAGAATTAATTACTTACTAATAACGGTAAGATTTATATACGAAATTATTTCATTAAAAATTGATTTACAAATGGGAGAATTATTAAATTTATAAAATGGTTTTATTATTTTTATACTACTACGTCAACATTTTACGATGAAAAAAAATTAATAAAAAGAATTCTTCGGTTCATTAACTTAAAAGAAAAAAGATTAATAAAATGTAGATTGAAGCATGGTTAAATGTAAAATAAAAGATAATGAAAAGGATAATAAGAAACGGACACAATTCAACTACGATGAGATATAAAGTTCTGCACAAGCTATTTGAAGAAAAATAAAAAGAACCATAGCGAACAAATATTAATTTTCTGAAAATAAAAGAAAATAAAGTTTAGTCTAGTAAATATATATATATATAATTGCATTTTAATTAATAAAATTAAACAGACAAAATTGCTAACAAAAAAGACTCAAAAAATATCCAACATCTCTAGTTAGCAGAAAAGACATTTGAAGTTCTTTATAAGTTCTTATGCAATTTAAATATTAAATATCTCTTCTCAGATATGAGATAGAGTGGAGAGTGGTGGCTCATGTGAAAGTCTATGCTCATATACCCTATATATTACATATATTAATCCAGATATATAATAAGCCTGTATTTCAGCTATTACATGGTGGAGATGTCTGCCCATCCCTTATATATATATATATATATATATATATATTAAATGAATTATGCCCATCCCTTATATATATATATATATTAAATGGATTATGCCCTGTACATGAGGGGTCAGATTGGCTTTAGGTCAACATGGGTGTGATGAGAATCTAAGCCTCATGGTGGCCTTTGAGCATTCCATCATCAGATTTTCAATTGGCTCGGATGGTTGAAGAGTTGGAGTGTGGAATGGATTGAAGCCTGTCCATTAAAGTATGAAGATTGACTATCTTAATATATATCTGAGCACTTATTGCATATATGTGTAGAGATGATAATAATCTGGACCAACTGATGATTGCTGGTTTAGCATAAAATATGGATATTGGTGATTATTTATCTTTTCAACATATGTATTCAAGTATATATAAGTATTATGAGACAGAGTGGAGAGAGGTGGGTCATGTGAAAGTCTGTGCTCACATACCCTATATATTAATAAACTGCAGTAGAAATAAAATACATTTGAGATTTAAATTAATTAAAGATAAAAATTTCATAGTTTAGAACATGGTTTTAATGAAAAAGATCCTTTGAGTTCTTAGCAAGTTAAGTTGAAAGTGAATGTCCACCAATAGTAACAAATTAATCATCAAATTGTTGGTTGCCCAGAAAGTTAAATTGAAATTGCACACCAGCTGTGATAGGTTGTCTTTGATTCAAGAACTATTGTTTTCAAATGTATTATTTTACCACTGTGCCAAATTACAAAGAGAACATTCTTTATTAAAGATTTTTTTTAAAAAGGAGTAATTTCTTATTCCGAGGATGTGTTGATCGTTTATTAAAAATTCAAATTGATTAGGAATTACAGGAATGTTCTAGTGATATATCAGGTCAGTGGTCATAGTTAGTTAGGAAACGGCACAGCGTTATATTGTTTTTTTTTTCTCAGTGATGAAACTTTATTCATAAAAAAGGTATAAATACAGTTAAATAAAAGGTTTACAAAGAATGGTAAAAATTAAATTCAGGAGCATCATGGTGAAAGGGGAAGGATATATATGAAAAGGAAAAGGGATGTGGAAAGGGTTGTATTAACCATTAAAGACAAATGAATGTTACAATTAGGAATTATTTGTAAAGTCTAGAGTTTAAATATGATAGCATTTTAGGAGTACAATATTGAGAAATCCAATTTGCGATTGATAAGTTGAGAATAGGAAAACACTAAAAGATACGAATTGTTAAAAAAAAGTTTTGATTATATATCTCATAATAAATAGAAAAATCAAGTGATAGGTGTAAAACCAGGAGTAAACATCCATATGGTCAATGTGCAAAGGATAATCATTTGTATTTTTTTGGACTTCAAATATTAGTTATGGCATATTTTCAAATATTAAATATTGAATTTCTTTATAACAATTTAAAAACAATTGGTGAATCGTTTTAGCGATGATTATAAATCCAGGTGCACGTAGAATAGTGTTTGTGAATAGATAGTAAGTGAGATCATAAGTAGGCAAACTTTACTAAATTGGGATATATACAACAAATTCAAAATGAATAGATTGTCAATTAAATCAGCAGATATGCTAGTAATTAAAAATACACCTGGGTCTCGTTTTACGCGATAGATAGGTTCCTCAGAAAACGCGCAAATGAAATCGCGCAAAAATAGACGTAACTTACATTGAAAAAGGAGGGATGCAGTCTGTGATTTTTCAAAATTCACATAAAAGCAAAGCACCAATGTAAAATTACTTTAAAATTCGCGCAAAAAAAAAATAAGGAAATAAAATATGACTAATAAAAAATTTCAAATTTGAAAAAAATTGATACAAGACAAACTTTTTTTAACTATAATATTTAATTTTATTCAAAATAATATATTTTTATGCATAATTTACAGTACAGTAATTTACATTTTTTTATACACGTTTTAATTATTATGATTTTCTGGTGACAACGTAATTAGTAATTAATCTTTGAGACGATGATTTTATTAATTGTTTACGAAGCTCGCGATATCCAGACATACAAACATTTAGCTCTCATTGGAATTTAGAGCACGTTAATGATTAGTGTCATTAATAAGAAAATAATAATTGATTACGTTCTTTTTTAAAAAGCAAAAACAGAATGTGATTTAAAATGCAAAATTAACACGCACAATGTTTGAACAAATTTACATTATAATCTTGTAAAATTTAATGTGTGTATACATAAAATGTGGAAATCATGATTTTAATTTCATTATTGCATAAAATCTTACTATTATAAAGCATTGAAAATATTGAAATTACTAAGATGAAAATCGAATTCCAATAATGTGCTATTACTTTCAATATAATGTAAGTGCGCAAAATTTATTATTTAAAGTAATAGCGCATTATCGGAAATCGACTTCCGGTGAAACACGAATCGCGTAACTTCAAAATTGTGTTAAATGGGGAAGTCCACGTAAAAAGAGACCCAGGTGTATATAAAATTTGTGTGCACACATGTGTGTAAATAGTATTCAAAAAATTAGAAAAATGTGCTAAAAAGATAAAATTACTGAAATTTTAGATTATTAAATGTTTAGATTTAATAAATATTTTTAAAATAACAGATTAAACCTAATGAAATTATTGATGTTAAAGTGTTAATAAAATTTTATTGATCTAATAATATTTATTGACAAATCTTTATTGCTCTAATAAAGTTTGTTAATAAATGAATAAATGCATTTTATTTATTTATTTATAAGAAATTGAGGTCAAACATTTTTTTCATTATTATTTTATTGTTTTATATTGCAAAATGAATACACTTTCCCATCCATTGACAGAAAAAAATAGGATCTCATTTGATTATTTACGTTACTATAGAGATGCAATCAAATACAAAAAGAGATATATTGTGGAAAATTTTGACATCATAAGAGAAAACATATAAATACCAGTAAATTAAAATGAGAGATCAATCTATAAAATGTTCAATGTAGTATAAAATTAGTCCTGTTTTATCCAAATTCGCCATTGTTTTATATCTACTTACAAGAGAATGATGAAGTAGAAAAACATTATCTAGGAGATTGTCCTAGACAGGGTCAGGTCTCTACTCCATTTTTATAGCAGCAATGGATATATGTTAAACTAAAATATAAAAGGAAAAACAACACATTTTTTAAAAATTTCAATTAAGAAATTTTGAAATTTGTGATATCGAAATTCTAGAATATCCGAATAAAATTTGTTTAAAGGATTAAACAGCTAAATTGTGTTTCTCCAATTTCAAAGGAATATGTTTTTAATATGTGTTTCAAGAAAATTTTGAATTATTATCTCAGAATCTTATCCATTAAAGGAAGTTTTTGGCGAAGGAAATTGGAAGTGTTTTTTATATAAATGAAAAAATAATGTTATTGATAAGAAGCGATTTAAATAATTTTCTTTAAACATCATAAGCATGAAAGTAGTATAGTGATGAAGTATTTGTTTTGACAAAGAATTACTTGAAGATTTTATGTGTTTATATATACGACTATCAAAAGAATTAAGAAGATTAAAAGAATTCAAAATATACATTTAATATTTAGGATAGATATTTTCCAAAATTGACTAATTTTATTGTGATAATTTTAATCTTCAGTAATTTGTGAGTCCTATCATTGATAAATTTGGAAATATTTGATATTGGATTGCCATATAAATTTTATATGAACGATGTATTAATTAGTTATGTTTTAATGAATAGTTTAATAAATTATTATAGTTTTATATTATATTATAATAAAAGTTTTTTTGCTGAAAAGTGAAACGTGTAAGATTTTTTAAATTCAAAATTATTATAGCAGTAAATATACCAAATCTAACCATAAATCTCCGTTGAAAATCCAGGTATTATATTTTATATTCAATATTTAATGATATAGTGTGAGAATGAATACGGATTAAATCTTTGTTAGTGGAGAGAGATTGCATTATTTTAACCATCATTATTTAAATTTATTTAAAAATATAAATATTAGATGATATTTCATCATTTGTTATAAATTTTAAAGTACCTTTCTAGAGCCAGATTTGAATAAAACTATCTAGAAGAAGTAGTATATTTTCAGGATGAAGATTATTTATATTTGGTTTACTAAATACTATGTGTTAAAATTATATGCTATAATTAATTTAAAATTACGAATTGAAATTTTCTGTTATGATATAATTTATAGACCAGTTCTACTAAGATGATGGAGAAGTATTAAAATACTCTACTACATAGGTGTTTGTAAAATAAACCTTGCAATAATAAAATCTGAATTCAAACATGAGTGGATAAAGAAAGTGACAAATGTGTACGTATTAAAATTATAATTTTGAGATACTTGATTCGATTATATGTTCAATGTAAAATTTTGGGATGCAATATTGAAATCCATCTTCTGTAACATGTATATTGTATTGCCACACGTCAAATGTAGATATAATCAGTACATCACATACACTTTTAAAAAAAGTCAAAAATATTTGTCTTTAATACTTGTTGTCATACGGAGATAATTCATATTATAAATATTTATCTTTAATATTTGCTGTCATATAGTGTTGTTTTGTATTTTATTATTATTATTTTGTTTATTTATATGAAATAAACAATTTTGTTATTTTTATTAAATTATATGCTATTATTATTTAAACACCATTTTGATACAATTTAAGTTCAGATCATGACGTCACATTGCTGATTCATTTAAGGTTACTTAAATATTTTTATTATATTTGCTATTTGAATCCAATAAATTAAAAGTAGAATGTGTATGTAAAAATCTTTGATGCACCTATTCATATTGATAGTAGTAAATGGTTATTAAAGAAAAGCCCTGAGATACTTATTACAATACGTCATAATGAATATCTATTAATAGAAACCCTGAGAATACGTAGTTAATGAATAGATAAAACAAAGTTATATAAATATGAAATCATTTAGTAATAAACCAATAATTGTTGAATTATTTAAAAAATATATATTATATGTTAAAGTTTAGTAATCAATATTCAAATCATTGAGAAATTATATATTTACATTAATTATTTATTTTGTTTGGAAATCGAGTGAGTGTGTTTGGGGATTAGGTCTTATAAAGGCTCAACCATATGCAAATGCAATTTCAGTACACATAAATGCAACCAGAAGTGTGTTTTCAGTTTCTGTCATTCCAATTTTCATTTTAGAACAGTTAACTTCCTATTTACCGAGTCTCTTCCAAACAAAGTTAGATTGAGAAGTTACAATATATATGATAAATAAGAAATTACAGTACTAAATGCTTTATATGTAACATTTTGAAATCTCATTGCAACCCTCCACCAGCCACCTTTTACCTATTTAATTAACTATAAAGCTATGAGTTGAAGATCAAAACACAATAGTGTTTTCACTCCATATAGTCATATAAATCTGAACCCAGTTCAGTATCTACACATTATGATGTCTTAAGTTTATAAAAGCCACAATAGTCATTATCTTGTAGGACGGATTGTTCTAAAATGACTAAAACATCACATCATCTTCACTTTCCATGCTTTCACAAACTGTTAAAACAACAGCAAACTCTCCATTCAATAGTTCCACCTAGTGCAAGCTCTAGGAATTAATGGATGCAAGAAGGTTGATGCATTAGATCCTAAGATCTAAGAGCAGTGCTCTCAGATCCAAGGCTCCACACTGATGAAAACCACAAGCTAGAAACTACTCTGAAAATAATGGATGAGTAGGCACTAGATAGGGACTTTATGTACAAACCTTCTTGCATCCATTGTTTAATAAATTGCACTGGATGGTGCTACTGTGTGGAGAATTTGCCACTGTTTTAACAGCTTGTGTAAACATAGGAAATAGTGATCATGTGAAATTTTTATATTTATGAAAAATTCTACTAGTTTGGATTTTCCCTCATTTCTGTCAGTATAACCAAATTTATCCACAACACTTTAATATTTCAACCTTTTATGTATTCTAGCATTAAAATCTCACATGACAATTTTGAAATGTTATTTGAAGTAAACAAAAGCACTTTATATGTGCATATAAAAATTCCTCTACCTCTTCACAATGAAAACTTGTTTGGACATAAATCCAAATTATCTGAATTTACTATTTTCTTTTAAACTAAACAACTTTCACCATTCAATATTATTCTTCCATTTCTTACTTATAATGAATCTCTCTCTTCTTTTGATTCCAATATTTGTGCCTTTGCAGTAAATATATACAATGGTCAAATATTCAGCATAAAAATTATTTGTCCTCAATGCTGTTATAGATATATACCTAATATATTAATCAATCTAAATAAAATTAAAACAAACAATTGATTATATTTATAATTATTTAATTATCAACCCGGATTTCATCTCTTATTGAGACCTTTTCAAGATATAAAGTTTTATACATCACATGATCTATTAATTACATTTACTCCACCTATTGGACATTATTCTATCTTCAACAATACAATTAACGTTATCCGTATAAACATATAAATAAATGAAATAAAATAAAAATACATAAAAAAAAGTTCAAACTATATAAATACATACACATATATTTTTATATACCTATACAAATAAATATTCTACCCCCCCCCTTATAAACTCTCATTTACAATACTACCATAATTTTTAAATCTCTCAATTATCTAATTATGCCCATTTTCCACCTGTTAAAAATTATCGAAAAAGAATATGTTATGAAACTTTATACATTCAGAAAATTTTGAATAGATGTGTAAATACAGTTAAATGTCCAGCAAAATTAGGTGGAAAATGAGCATTATTAAATAATTGGAAGATTTAAAAATTATGGTAGAATTATGCATGAAAGTTTATAAAAAGGAAGGGGGGGTAACATATTTATTTGTATACGTATATAAAAATATATGTATATGTATATCGTGTGTTTTTTTTTGTATTTTTATTTTTTTTCATTTACATGTATAATATTTATATTGTTGAAGGTAAAATAATGTCCAATAGGGGGAGCAAATATAATTAATCAACCATGTGATGTAAAAACTTTATATCATGAAAAGGTCTCAATAAGAAATGAAAGCTGGTTGATAATTAAATAATTGTAAATATAATTAGTTGTTTGTTTCAGTCTTCTTTAGATTGATTATTATATTTTGTAGTAAAATACATATCCATTTTTAAGCCAATTTTCTCTTCACCTTTTAATTTCACAAAATCCAGAATGTCCCATTTAATATTATACAGTTCTATTTCCAATTCATGCAATCTTCTTTCATTTGAAAGTGATCTGAAGTTGTAGGTATCTAAATAAAAAATCATCATTGAATGCCAGATTAGTTCACAAACAGGGAATTCTTAACATTCTCTATCTTTGATTTCCAAACTATTGTTTTGGCTAATGACTTTACAGCCTCCTGAAATGGGCTATAATTTAGATTTATCCATCATATTGTAAATATCTTTAAGAAAAGAAAACGGACATAATTCTCATGCTTATTCACCTTGCCATCAAGAAAATTCAACTGATATTTCTGATAAGATCTGACAATTGAAAAGAAGAATACAGTGGTTCTTGATTTTTGACTCAGAGGTAAAAATTATTTAAGCTCACAATGCTGACTGACATGTGTCGTCGAGAAACCCATCTCTATTCATTAATGATGCATGTAGAACAGACATTAGGATTTTGCCCTGCTTGGTTTCTTTACGATGTCAAAAAGAAAACAATGGATCTGCTTTTAGTTAATAGCAACCGCCTTTCTGCAGCCTTTTGTAGATATGTCATTTATTATCTGTATATCCTTTCTAGCTATAGTCGTTACAAAATTTTCAAATAAATATTTTATATCTAAAGTTTATATTGATATTGATAAATTAAGTATGTCATTCTTCAGTTATTGTTGATCACTTTATTATTATTATTATTAATTATATCTTTAAAAAACTTATTTTCCCAGAAGCTATAGATGTAGATAATGTTAAATAAATATGCAAAACAATGATGAATTTGGAAGCATTATTAGTTAATACATTGTCATATATATGTAGTTTAAAACTTTATGAGAAGATTCATTTTTTGTAAAATGATTATATTTTGAATTACAAGTGTCAAATTAACTCAACCCACATCTTTGACACCATCCACTTTAGATATATATAGTAATGACTATTATTAATCATCTATTAAACTAGAGATTACCTCTAGCACCGATATTGTAATGGTCAGATTTGGGCATTCACATAACAAAACCCAGAGTTCAGGCAAAATGTAACAAAGCTGACTGGACCAAGATGGTGAGATCTCGAATCTGACCAAGTTCAAGTCATTTAACCAGACTCTGTCATTTAATACTTTATGAATCACATTTCTGAGGTTACCCTTGGTTTCAATTTCTTTTGTGAGTCAGCATAACAAAGGGAGAAACATGAGATTCTGGGGGGGGGGGGGAATTAATAAATTAACTATAAGTAAAGACTAAATAAACTACTCAACACCCTATGATTTAATAAGATAATGTATAATATATATTAATAAAGATTGGATGATTTGAAGTGGATTGTGAGAAAACACATTAAACAATAGTAATTTTAAATATATTTAATAAAATAAGAATTAAATTAATCAAAAAATAAAAGATCAGAAATATTTGACATTGGGTGAATGGCTTATGCATGCAGACATTACAATAGTGATAAAATGGATAATGATACAGTACTCTCATCTTAATAGCAATGCAATTTATATAATTAATTATCTGCCATCTATGACTCATGCCTAGTATGGTATCCCAAGCTATTATTTAGGTTTGCTAATGATAAGTTAAGCATCTACCAGGATGATACATATCTAGAGCATCAAGCTACTTATTTTAATATATTATCAATGAGCAATTAATAGGCTCAAAATACAGATCATGATGTAAAATCATATTCTGAGTTCAGACTAATGCTGAAGTTTACTAGTAGGGTGGAACAAACTGGTTACCATAGATTGGCATCTGCGACTATGTCACTAAAATATTAAATTAAAGATCATGGTGCCAATGCGCAGTTAATCATAGGGTTCAGTACCTAATATTCAGTACCTTTGGACTGGATGGCTTGCTAGTGCAATGAGGCATATTTCTAGTATGGTAAGTTGGATAAGCTTTGAATAAGATTCTGCACCCTCATGCTCTTGTTCTAAAAATATAGCTATCCAAACTAAAGAATGAGGTGGCCTGTCACTGGAAACCCATTTAATAAGGCATAGCAAAGCATTATTGCACATTATGTGCTTAATAAAGACACATTTGCAATGCTTAATATTAATACTAATATGTATTTAAATAACTAAGAAGTGTGCTTAAATATCTATAGTTTCAGTCTGCTGAAACTAACTCGACCCAGTTCTTAAGATAACATATAATGATGCTAAGAAAGGGTTAATTAAATATCAATCTAGTTTATATATTCAATCTGTATACCATTCTTTATAACAAAATTAGGGAGGAGAAAGCATATTTCGGACCTTACAACATTTACAAATATGCTTTGAATATCATCCCTGGCCATTATCTAACCAATAGATGTAATAATAATTTGAACTGATTAAAAAAAACCTTAATAAATATACTAATAAATATTAAATAACCAAATATAGATAGCAATGAGAGCATAGTGCTCTATTATTATCTCATAGAATAGGATTTCAAAGCAGTGATTTCCGTCAGCTAAAGAGCAATGATAATATTATGCTGGAGAGCTTCTAATTGTCTCTCCCAAGAGTTTACTAAATTAATTACTCTCTGCTTTGAAATATTGGCATATCATAATATATAAATTTAATAAAAGAAAAGAAATTATCAAATTAGAAAGATAGACATGGCTGCAGATTATAAAAGATTATAAATAATAACTGCTTTCAGTTATCATAATCAAAGAATAAGTTATACTAAAATTACATTTATAAGCAAGTTTATAGTTACATTTAGAGAATTACTTTATAAGAATTTTAATTATATGAGATTTTACAATTTAATGAACATTCATAATAGCTAGCTTAATTAACATATAAGTTTTAAAATTAGATTTATAGAGCTCTGCAGTAGAGAAGTATTACCAATTTTCTTCTTGGGGCTGAGTTTTCCAGCACTGGGAGCAGACACTGGCACTTCCTCTGGATAAGTTGTTCATCCATGGCATCTTCGCTTAACATCAGTTGGTAGCTAAACTTCTCCATCCTGGCAATGATGATGATTTCCATGGCAGCATGCAGGATGGGCCAAAGGTCACCATTCTTCCAAAGAAAGATGGCAAATATGTGGCCTTTCTAGCCACTCATGATAAGATTTGAACCTGCATGGGTTCATGCAACAACAACTTAGATTATATAGTGTATATATCTCTTCAGTAGCAAAATCTAGGGTTTATTTACCAATTGCTACTCCTCTATTGCATTTGTCCACAAGCTAGGTTTGCAGCATAAAAATCCATTAGCTTGTTTATAAGTTTTTGGCTTAAAATTACAAATTAGACTTTCCTATTGTTAAGTTTTTCTAATCAAACAAATTTCATCTTAGTGTAACCAACTCGACTCCAAATTGAATAGAAAATAGTGCTGCTTGATGGGATTTGCTTACAATAAAGTTATGTTTTAAAAATTGTTATTGTCAAATTACAGATTTGTTGGCATGTAATTTTAAACAGGTGCATGTGATATGATTTCAGTTAATAAGATTGATTTTAAAATTTAGAAATTAACAAATTATTACATAAACATTTCATTGTACATATATATATATATATATATATATATATATATATATATATATATATATACAATCTTAAGAAAAATAATCAAATAAATTCATTCTCATACATTTATAATAATTTAAAGATTTAAGCTTTTAAATATAATTGTACTGTAACATCACTAAATATATTACACATCACAACTTATATTCGCATATACATAGGTGTGCTGATACATATATAATGACATTTACACATATATACCTTTACATGGATATACAGATATATAGATATATGTGTACTCAACAGGGTTTAAAGCTGGTATGAGTATTATTATGAGATATAGTAGGTGAAATGTGTAGTCTGATGGAATACACCTTTTCAATGTAAACTTCAAAACTCAATTAACGATTAATATATCTGAATTTTTAAAATTAAACACATGGAGTTATTCACATTTCTTTTTCCCTTGTGTAATATCTTTAGAAATATATTAAATAACCTCAATATTATCACATATCACTCATCAATTGGTCTAGGTCACTATTTTTCATGTGCATCCTTACTATATGAAATGATTAATAATAGTCATTACTATATATATCTAAAGTGGGTGGTGTCAAAGATGTGGGTTGAGTTAATTTGACACTTATAATTCAAAATATAATTATTTAATATAGATAAATATTTTTCATATAATAAGGATATATATGAGAGATAGTGACCTGGACCAACCAATGAGTGCTGGTTCAGCATGAAATGCATCTTGGGGGTCATTTGTCTTTTATTGTATCTTTATTTATATGAATTTAAAAGAATATGTGGTAATATTGAGGTTATTTAATATATTTTTGTAAAATGCCAAAAAGTCTTTAATATTCAAAATCATACAACCCATATTTGATTAATATAATTTTTATTGTTATTCAATTTTATTTGCATATTTTTTGAAAATTGAATATTTTAAATCTTTATCACTTCTTTTTTTTTTTAATTTGCCTCCGTTGTGAATAAATTTGCAGTCCTCCCCACGTTGTTTAAACTATACAAATCTTTCTGAAATTTATTGTGGTTCCAAAATCATAAAAAATTAGCATCGTCTATAATTCCATCTGACTTTTCATATCCCAAAATTCAATTTTATGTTGCTTTTGAATTCATGGGAAAACAGAATCAACGCTGAGACTCTTTGCCATTTCCTTTGGAGAAGTAATATGTTTTTAAATTTTTTGATTTTTTTTTCTCATGTGTCACAGCATCAGCTGGGAAGCGAACCCACTAACCCAGGACAACTGCTTGTAAAGCAGCTGTCACTGACCTCTCAACCACAAATGCTTGTAATGAGATTAAGATTTTCTGATCTTTGAGGCTTTATTACTTATATGACTTTATGATTTTAATACTGAGACAATAATTAGGTTTATATAGTAATGTGGTTATATCGCAACTGCATTCAAAATTTTTATTGGCATTGTGTCAATGGAATGGAGCAACACATGATATTATTAGAGATTTCACAAATAGTAAAACCCATTTCTGAAAATGTTGAGTGTACATTTTATAAAATGACATGTGATAAAAATGCACCAAACATGACCAACCTATTTTGATGCCCCATTCATAAAGAACAGTGGCCACCCAATTATTGAGTTAATTAGCACTCAATTATTGAGTTAATTATTGATTTTTAAGTCTACTGTTTATTTTAAGTAATGCAATCTACATTTAAAAAATTGTCTTGCGTTGTTAGCCGAGAGGTATCGCAGCCGCCATGCAAGCAAGTAGTTGATTCTAGTTCGCGTCCCGGCCAATGCTATGACATATGAAAAAAAAATTTTAATTAGTGACAAAAATTTGCTATTATTCATTATTTTGAAATGGTATCTTACCTAATCAGGAGCCCATGTGCGTAGCACAACCTGTGCATCTGCACGAAGTGGCTTGTCATAATACCTGTTCATTATTTAGAGAATCAGTAATGTAATATATATTATACTTGTTTTTAAACATGTATATAAAAGAACTTCTTCAACATTTTTTTTAAAAACAAAAATGTCTCTTCTGCATTACAAAACATTGTCTTTTCACCTTTTGACATCACTTTTTTAAATATAAAAAAATGATTATAAAACATTCAAAAAGTAATTAATTTTCGAGCAGTAAACAGTTAAAAGTTAACGTCTTTTATCTTTCAGGTCATGACTTGCAGTTACACAAGTTACAGATTTATAACATATAACCGCGACTTTTTTATATACATATTAACACTTTTTTTTTCAATATATAATAATTTATTAAAGATGACGTCATTTTAAAATGGCGTCTTTAATATTTTTATATAAACATCAAAGTGTCATATATTTATCTGACAATACTTTACTTACATTTTAGACAAACTTAATATTAACTATGTCAGCAATAAAAATTATAACGCATAGATACTGCGACAATATTTTATTTCATCAATTAAAAATCTATCTAATAATATATATATATAGAAAGCATTCTTTATATAAAATAATAAAAATCAAATGGTGTGTTGCTTATGTGTTTATATAAAGTTCAAATATCGGAAGAGCTATGGTCCATTGACCTTGAACTTCATGGTTCCCATTCTACCATTACTCTAAACTATATGTGCTAAGTTTTGTTTTGAAGCCAAGTTGTAAAAATTAATACAATAATATAAAGAGCAAGCAGTATTACTCCATTATCTTATGTCATCTCATTAATATAAATTGTATTAGCATTTTACTATTTTGAACTATATCATAAGCTTTTACCTATATATGAAAGTATATATAGCTAGAAGAGATGATAATAGGTGGACAATTGAAATCTTAAACTGGATTTCAAAAAATTGAAAAAGACCCAGAAAAAGACCACATGTGAGATTGATGGATGAAATAAGAAAGTGTGCAGGGGTGATATGAAGAAGAGAAGTTAAAGATCAGAGAAGATGGATTGAACTTGAAGAGACCTTCACCCTGCAGTGGATTGATAATGGTTGATGATGATGATGATAACAGTTATCTAAAATCTATAAAAAAAAATTTAGTTTACTTCTCCAATAATCGTAATAGTATATACAAGCGCTTTAAAACGCTGGTTGAAGAAGCTGTTGATAGCAAACAATCAAAATGAGTTAATACAGGCTAAGCGCTTTCGAGATGTTATCCCTCATAATCATAGCCAAAATAGTAGTAGTTGTTGTGATATTATTAAATGGTAATATATGCAAATGTCTATGTAAATTAATCAGCTTGTTCATTTTTTGGAAATAGCGAAGCATATGTCTGTCGCGTCTATTAATTGCGTTATTGTCGTTGATGATAATACGTTTCTTTTATCTTCTTTATGAGGGATAACACCTCGAAAGCGCTTAGCCTGTATTAACTCATTTTGATTGTTTGCTATCAACAGCTTCTTCAACCAGCGTTTTAAAGCGCATACAAGCGCTACTAAAATCTATATATAAGATTTTAGTACAGTGTTTAATTCTTAAGTGCTAAAAATTTATTCATTTATTACTTAGAAACCGCAAAATATTTACTGATCTTAATATTAACTTTCTGTGGATGGGCGACATTCAAGTCTTAAGAATTGCTTAAATTTCTTCAATAAAAAAAAAAAGATAGTTAACAAACAACAACTAATATTCAGAATCATATAATTACTATTTGATGTTTATATTAAATTTAAAAAAAACTATATTATATTTATATAATATTATATCAGTGAGTTGATATATATATATATTTAAAATTGCGAGTAATATACATAAATTAAATTGCTACAAAAAGTAATTTTATACATTACAAAACAAAAACGTAACAATTGTAACAGTTAAAAAAGTTATAAATTTATTAATTAAAAAAAAAAAATTAGATGCTAGTATACATTACGGTGCATCTTTATTATTCTAGATATTATTTATCAATAAAGAAAAAAAACTAATTGATAAAAAATAAAAATAAAATTATAAAAATATTTTATAATGCTTATGCCTATAATGGATTTCTTCCACATTATTTCAATATATTATTTCTTGAACAATTAAACTATTGCGTATGTGAAAATTATAAAGCTATTAATAATGAAATTTATTTTAAATATGAAAGCTAAATATAAAGTATTATTTTATCATTGCAAACAAAATTGTAGATTCTGTTGGTAGTTCATTTAATTAAAACAGGCAAAACTCACTATACGTATTGCCACACACAGCAAGCTAGAGTAATCAATGGATGCCACAAGGCTTATGCATAAAATCTCCATCTAGGCCTACTCATCCAATATCCCCAGGCTAGTTTCTGGCTTGTGGCCTTCGTCAGTGAGCAATACGTATAGTGAGTTTTGCCTGGTTTAACAACAGCTATACACAAGCATAAGCAGTGGTGGTCATGTGATGTTTATTATTTCATTTAATCATGGTGTTTAAACGATGGGGATTTATTTCTGGCTTTTTTTTACTTAGTGTAATGTATGGTACATTTGCTTGATGGAGCTATATAGTACTTATGGAGCAAAAGAGTCAATTATTAATAAAAAGTGAAATATCTCTTTATATTTTTGAATTTGTGGTTACAAGAATATATAAAATAAAAATAATTTATTTACTAAAATGATTTCATTGAAATATAAGCATAATTTATATACTTAGAATTTGAATATAATATAGGGGATTTGAACACGGACTTTCAAGCTCCGTTCAGCTATCCACTCTATTCCATATAACTGATATACATGACCACATGCATGTGAAAAAAATAAATGGTCTCCAATATATGTATTTCATGCTGAATTAGCACTCATCAGTTGGTCTATATTATCATCTCCCATATTAAGATAACAAACCATCAAACTTTAATGGAGAGGCTTCAATCTACTCCACCATCAAACTCTTCAGCCATCTGCTTTCAAATCCCCTATATTTAAACAATATCAATTATTTAACAAAAAATATATATCAATGACGAACAAAATATACAAAAAAAAAATTCAGTAAAAAAAATGTCCACAATTATTTTTTAATTTATAATGCTCATATTTACTGAGGAGTTTGTGGTGAAAATATATTTAATATTTCTTAATTTTATTTCATATACATTTTGTGCAGGGATTTCTTTTTCTTTTGTTTTTTATGTAATACACATTTTTATGTACTTGTGTATTATCCCATTGCTGGAAGCTTGACTGACCTTTTTAATTATACATTTTATGGGGCCTTCAATAATTTTTGAAAACAATATGGCTGATGAGAAGTTGTTGTATTTAATTTTATATTATTATAAAAATACAAGAAATTCCACAAAAGTATGACAATTGATTGTAAGTAAAATAAATGTAATATAACTCCAGTAAACTTGGAACAGTTACAATAAAGCATTTGCCCATCTCTCTGCACAAGACACCAAATAACCACCATTGTGGAAGTATTACCCTGTATTGGTTAGTATCTTGTAATTTTGACATCATTATCCTGAAGGCATACTACTCTAACCACCCGATTTTTAAGATAACGTCACCTAATGATTTGCGGACAAATGTAATCGCTAAAATTTTTCGGCATATCACGTGGTGATGTTACGTCAAAGATCGCTAGATTAGAATAGGATGCCCTCAGGGTAATGTTGTCATAGAAACGAAGAGTGGGGGAAAGGCACGTGGTACAGGTCGTGAGGTCAAAATGGAGAAAAAGGCACGTGGTACAGAATAATGCCGGCGGCGTCCATCCTGAAAAAAAAATGGTAAAATTAATAAATAGGACACAAAATAGAGTGATATGCGGCAAAAAAAGATTAAAAATAATATATACATCATGAATAATTAACTAAAACTGGACGCAAAATATGAAAATATAAGATAAATATCACTACAAAATTAATAAGTAAAAACTGCGAGTCCACAAATCCTGAAAAAAAAAATTAATAAATAGGACATAAAATAGTGATATGCGGCAAAAAACGGTTAAAAGTAATATATACATCATGAATAATTAACTAAAATTGGACGCAAAATAGGAAAATGTAAGATAAATATCACTACCAAATTAATAAGTCATCTTAAAAGTACTATATAAATTTTAAAAAACTTATCATAAAGTGAAAACTGCGAATCTACAAATAACTGCGAGTCTACAAATATTAATTTTCTTTTTTAAAAAACGTATCTTAAAGTGCGAGTCCTGAAGTAATAATTCTGCAAGTATTCAAATAATTTTGTCGTCTTAAAAAAACCTATCATAAAGTGAAAAAGGCGAGTCTAAAAATATTAATTTTGTCTTTTTTAAAAAACATATAAAGTGCGAGTCCTGAATTAATAATTCTGCAAGTATTCAAATAATAATTTTGTCATCTTAAAAAAACCTATCATAAAGTGAAAACTGCGAGTCTACAAATATTAATTTTGTCTTTTTTAAAAAATGCAAAATAGAAAAATGTAAGATAAATAAACGCAAAATAGAAAATAGGAAAATGTAAGATAAATATCACTACAAAATTAATGTCATCTTAAAAGTACTATATAAATTTAAAAAAACCTATCATAAAGGAAAACTGCGAATCTACAAATAACTGCGAGTCTACAAATATTAATTTTGTCTTCTTTAAAAAACGTGTCATAAAGTGCGAGTCCAGAAGTAATAATTCTGCAAGTATTCAAATAATTTTGTCTTTTTTAAAAAAACACATCATAAAGTGAAAACTGTGAGTCCACAAATCATAATTAATCATAATTCAGTCATCTTAAAAGTACTATATAAATGTATGAATTTTTTTTTAGTGGAAATAACTACGAATAAAAACTACTGTAATTTATAAGGAAAATAAAAGATGAATATCACAACAAAATGCGTACTTACCCAAATAACGATTACTGTGGTGGACTGAACTGGACGCACTTTTATCTGCAATGGCTATTATAAAACATTAATCTGTTTCTCTGCAGATACCACCAAATACCCATTGCTGTGGAAGTACCCTGCCGGCATTGTTCTTACATTTGGAGAATAGAGTTTTGTCTATTTCCACAATTGTGTTAGGGCCTCCGATTTTCCGCCTTTCATTATGTAACAGCTTCCAGGCACATACTTCACGGAGATAGTTGTTCCAGTCTATAACAGTCTTGTCCGCCATTTCTAATTGGTCAGCACAAAATAGGATAGACGTTAATTCTCTGGACCAACAATATATAAAATGGAGAGCCGTTACGAAGGATATTCTGGAGCCTTCAATCCACGTGCCCTTTTCTTATGGGTGTTTTTTTCAGACAATCTTTCAAATTGCACCGCCACTGTTTTTCAGTACCATGGATGTACTTCTTCATCTCATAGCTGTTTTCGCACAATTTCGCATCTTCTTCACATTTTGGGAGATCCCACAACTTCAGACCTCTTGTTTCAATATTAGCCATTTCTAAATTGATGTCTAAAAATGGAAAATCCGGAAAATTAATAAAATATAAAATACATCCACTTAATATCATAGAAGAAATAACATGTAAATTACTTACAATTGTTGAGAAAGTAATGATTTCTTTTAAAAAAATGGTAAAAAAATTGCTGAACTATTAAAACACTGAAAATGAAATCAATGAAAAAAAACGCTGCTGCACTGAAAAAAACGATGCAACAAATAGGAAGAAATCCACTTTTAAATCGCGCGGGTCGAAAAAAATCTCGTGGATGAAAAAATCAAATCTCTTGAATTAGTCATATCAGCGTCTTCGTTGCCATGACAACGTTCATGTGTTCTTCCGACGATGCAAAGATCGAATAATTACAGCTGTATGCCTTCAGGCTTATGATGTCATAGCAAGGTAACAAAAAATCAAATCTCTAGAATTAGTCATGTCAGTCTCTTCGTTGCCATGACAATGTTCATGTGTTCTTCCGACGATGCAAATATCAGATAATTACAGTTGTGTGCCTTCAGGCTAATTATGTCATAGCAAGGTAAATACTGGATATTCCAATATTCATCTGTCAATGGAAGATCTCAAATTTTAATTCTTTTGGCAAAATGTTCCCAAAAAAATACCAGGGTGCTCAATGACACTGTTATGATAAACATACAAAAATCATGACAATGTTTGCAACATGATAACATTTATATGTTTTAATATCTACAAAAAAGATATTTGTGGGTTTTCTTGTCTACCAAGATGGTGGCTTGTATTTTTGATAAATATACAGTTTTGGGGGCCACAACAAATCTTTACAAAATAATGACTGCTAAAAAATGTTGCATTTAATATTTACATTTTAATTTTTATCACTGTTATTATAAAAAAATAAATCTTTCTGGAAAAATTAATTACAATATTTACACTTTATTATTATTATTATTATTTTGTATTAACTTATTAATAAAAAATGAAGAAAAGATATGAGTAAATGAGGAATATTCATAATGGTAGGATGCAATTCCTAATGGCCTCCAAAATCTCCACAAATGAATCTTGTTGTTCATGCAGTTGATGCCACACCAATTCTGCCAAATAGGACTACAGGTGTTGTCACATGGTTCCAAGGTGTTTTTTGTTTTGCCATTTGCCCAAGCCCCCATCATTGTTCATTGTTTTGTGTATACATGCACAAAGTTATAGCAGTGATTCACTTGAAATGTTCCAATCCTGTTACCTTATTTTATCACTTTTATATGCCTTCCAATAGTCTGAAGAAATTGTAGAATTGTCTGTGACATTTTGTATTATTGTGTCCATAAGAAGAGCCACTCTTCTACCTGGAACAGTTATAACAAACCCCCAAATAACCACTCCTATGGAACTATTCTCCCCTATTTATATTTTATGCTTAGTAAAAAAAGTTTTGTTGATTTCATCAATTCAGTTAGGCCTTTCAATTTTGAACGATGGTTGAAATAAAAGGCTAGATGTGCACACTTCCCTCTAGTTGTTTCAAATTTATGATGGTGTTTCTGGACAAATTCATCTCATCTTTTTCCCATTCAATTGACATTAAATCTCTACTCCATCTGTAAATAAATCTGAGTGCAGTCATAAACAGAATGTTGGAGTCCTTGAACCATGTTCCTTTAAAAGTGGATATTCTGTTTTAAACAAGATTTCATATTGCATCACCATTGTGGGGCTGTTTGCACATAAGGTGCCATCAACACACAATTCTTGGGGGGAGGGGAGAATTTTATACTTTTCAATATACTCCAGTGCACCATGTTCTGTGGCAGAAGAGTTCCAAATTTTTGATTATTATGAAAATTTTTCAAAGATGCTACTGACAAAAAGAAATATGCTGAATTAAAATAAGGTACAGCAATGCTTAGAGTGTCTCATTTCTTCCACATTATTATATAAGTAAAAAAAAAAATTTTTTTTAATAAAGGTTTTTAATGAAATTATAGGAATTTATTACTTTTTTTAATTTTAGTAATTTTTTTAAATTTAATAAGTAAGACATATTCATTAATAGAAAATAAAAAATAAATTGTATGCCCTGAAACTGTATTTTGTCAAATTTATGAGCTGCCATCTTAGTAGATGGGAAAATATACAAGTACCAAAAAAAATTATTAATTACATCTTGTTAGTGGAATTTATAAGAGATTTAATAATATTTTTTAAACTTAACAGGAATTTATAATTGGTTTCTTAATATTTTGTTAACATTTGTATGTTATATTACATATATATATATACACACATATATATAAATAATTATATCTTGTGATGGAATTTATAAGAGATTTATTAAAAAAATTTTAAGTTAACAGGAATCAATAATCAATTTGTTAATATTTTTTAAACTTAATAAATAACACAATTTAAGGAAAATAATTTTGAGAAATAAACATAAACAAATACTTTGATGCCTCTGAAAATGTATAATTTAAAAAAAAGTCTGTAAGCTTCCAGTGATTGGATAATACACAAGTAACCATTTTTATTGCTAAACATATTACTTTTTTCATTTTTAAAATAAATATTTGTAAATTCAAGAATAAATGTAGACATTATGAATTCAAAAATAAATGAGGTTGTTTCTTATGGATTTTCTTTTTTTATGGACATTTCATTTGTTATTAATGTCGCTTTAGTAAATAAAATAATTTTATTATAAAATATATCTTCTTGATTTTATTTAATATGTTCTTGAAGCTATAAATTTACTATTATAAACAGACATTTATTATTATTATTAAGAAATAAATTTATTTTGGAAGTTTACATGAACTATGATACATAATGTTACTTGAACTCAAGGATCCTTGGGGGTACCACTTTGTTGCTTTGCCCATACAAGGGACCAGGTCCTATATAGTCCTGAGCTTTTACCTGTGCTGGCACACCTCAATGTAGTTGACTAGATTCTGTGAGAATCCATGTCATCAATCATTGTGCAGCTAGACAAATTTATTTAAGATACCCTGGCTATTGAATGATTAAGGACAAGATTTGTCAGACACACCACATCACTAATTTCTATTGTGGGAGCGTTCTCGTTTCTTACAGACATGAATTTTCAAATGTAAAGGACCCACTGATTTCTGCAATTATGTCAGATACAGTGATTACTTTTGCTCTATGATAAGTACAATATAGTTCCATCAAAAAGATGAATCATATAATAACACCAATTGTTAATACGATTTTTTTTAAAATAATGCACCCACTACTTAAGTATTATAACTGATCTACCAACAAAGTCTACAATTTTTTTACAGTGATAAAGAAGTATTTTATTTAATTATTCTTAATGTACTTTAATATTTAAAATGTTTCATTACTTATAGCTTTATAATTTTCGAAAACTTCATAGTTTAATTGTTTAATAAATAATATATTGAAATATTACATTATGAAGAAATCTACTATAAGCCTAAGAATTCGCTACTGAACTTATACAATTTAAAAGACTATTATTTTTTATGGGAAATACAGTGCTGCCATATTGATTTTGAATGACTTTTCAATTAAGAATTTGATTTTCTAATTTGATTTCACATTATTTTATTAAGTTAATGTGTAAAGATGGTTAAATTCATTTTAAAGCCTGTTAACTATTAATTATATTCTTTTATGTGGATGAAAATTGGAAGAATTGGTTGAATGTTCATTATCTTGAATGTAATTATATAATTAAAAAGCTATTACTATTCATAATTGCAAATCCCAAAATATAAAAAGTTAATGAGTCCATAAGGGTTAATATTTGGAGAGAAAAGGTAAATAATATTGAAGAATATTTGGGGAAAATAAATTAACCACAACCTTTAGATAGAGAGAATATGAAAGATAGTAAGAAGATTTGTGAAAGATTGATAAGAAAATAATTATAAAAAAAGCAAGTAAATTGTTTATGACCTTTTGGAAGTTGTTAATTGTGATGCTTGTTAGAGAAGGAATCAGAATTATAAAAAAACGGTTAAAAATTAAGTGTTTGATTTTCCTTTGGTAAATAACTCATGATGATTATAAATAAGGAAATTATCAAATAAAAATTAAATAAGTTATCATAGAGTAAAAATTGCATAAAATTTAATACAAATAAATAGAAAGGTAAAATATGAATAGAAAACATATCCATATGTATAAATACTAAAATTCTCTCATGACCATAGTTTTATCTATGAACGAATAGCCCTTCTCATGTGAAATTCAACAAGAAGCAAAGAATATATATATATATTGAAAAAAATAGCCTTCCCATAATTCACTTCAAAAACCAACCACCTTTGACATCAAATGATGACTCATGAGATTGATGGCCTCAGATTCAATTAGATTTATCATCAGTTGTATTTATATGTTAGGACTATTTCCATCATCTAATATTAAATACTGAATATCATTAAAAAAAAATTAACTTTACTTACATTTTCAGTTATATTCAACTGTTAGTAACAACACAGACATTAGTATATTCACTACATTTCAGGTAATGTTATTCTTTTCTTTTCTTCAGGTATTTATGGTCTGGCCACCAACAATATTAGCATGGAAATAGAACTTAGACTTCTGGATTCTTGAATACTGAATTTTAAGTTAATGCTCTAACCAACTGAGCTATCCTACCAAAGGCAACAGTTAGAAAAGAAAAGGTACAAAGAAGAAGATTGTCACATGGCAATGACAAATAAACCCAATAAGTCAACCTAGTATGATTATACATGATGTGTGGAAACCAGTAATTGACTTTGCTCTTAGTGAAAAGTAAAGAAATCAGGAAGAATCTTATAGATAAGTATATGAAATTTATACTCATTGTTGCCTTTGTCAAGATGGCTAAGTTGGTTAGAGCATTACCTTAAAATTCAATATCCAAGAATGTAAAGGTCCAGATTTGATTCACATGCTAATACTGTCATTAGTCAGTTCAGAAATGTCTGAAAAAGAAAGGAAAATAATTCCACTCAAAACATTCGGTATATGCTAACTTACGAGCTACTACTAACAGCTGTATGGATCATACCATTTACATCTTCTTAGACACTTTATCAATACTTTTATTTCTATTATTTGTATTACACTAACCGTTTCGACTGTCCTGCAGTCATCATCAGTTGAAACTGTTAGTGTAATACAAATAATACAAATAAAAGTATTGATAAAGTGTCTAAGAAGGTGTAAATGGTATGATATGTTATAATAGAAATCAATACATAGGAAAAGAAGCTGTATGTATTAAAAATTTAAATAAAGTTAAATTTTCTAAAGACATGATATTTAATATTAGATGATGGAAATATTCCAACATATAATTATATACTACTAAAATGCCATCATCACAAACCTTCAGGCAAACATACAGTTAGCTTAGTTAACTATTTAGTATTAGTCACTAGTTAAATATTTAACAATCATTTAGGGATGAAAGTTTTCAGGTTAATTAAGATTGATCTTCCAAATATTAATGCACTAACTTTATAAACAAAGAAAGGTATTATATGATGCAGTTTTCACAACCCAAATGGTATACTCTGATTAGCATATACTTCTTTGCTTTTTACTTTTTTTTTTACAAAAGTTTTCAGGATTTCACTTATTAAATTTTATCTCTTATTCTTTAAAACTTTTTATACTCTATTTTTTATAGCATCTTGTTATCATTACACAACTATTTTCTATTTTTCATAAGTTATCATAGATTTCTAAAAGACTTCTTGGAAATATCTTTATTAGGAGTGCTAACATTATGCATTGAAAAGTTTTTACTCAAAACACAATATTTTATTCCACACATAAACCCTGTTATTATTAGGTCTTTAGAGAGCATTGGGAAGACTGTTTTTCAGTTTCTCATAGCTTCACTTCCATATTACTTGTTATTTATATAATACAACATTTATCATTTGTAGTGATTTTTTTAAAACTGCAAAAACTCTTCTTCTTCTTTTTCTCCTCCTTCTTTTTATTCTTCTTCTTCTTCTTCTTCTTCTTATTAGTCTTATTATTATTATTATTATTATTATTATTATTATTATTATTATTATTATTATTATTATTATTATTATTATTATTATTATTATTATTATTATTATTAGTATTATTATTATTATTATTACTATTATTGTTTTCTCCTCCTTTTTCTCCTTCTTCTTCTCCTTCTTCCCTCTTTCTCTTCATCTTCTCCTTCTTCTCCTCCTCCTTCTTGTTGTTGTTATTATTATTATTATTATTATTATTATTATTATTATTATTATTATTATTATTATTATTATTATTATTATTATTATTATTATTTTGTAATGGTTGTGAAATGTAGACACAAAATAATAAAATTATGAACAGATTGGAAGCCTTTGAGATGTGATCATGGAGAAGAATGAAAATAATCAGTTGGATAAATAAAACAATAAATTAAGAAGTTTTGAAAAAAAATAAGTGAAAAAAGAAGATTGATGGAGCAAATTGGAAATAGAAAGAGAAACATGATGGTGGCATATATTAAGAAAAAAGTATAGTTTAATGAAAGATGTTTTGGAGGGAATGGTGAGGTCAAAAAAAAAGAACTGAAAAGATTGGAATTACTTGATGATTCAGGAAATGTAAAGAATTATATGGAAATTGAAGAGCTGGGCTATGAAAAGAATGGAATAGTAAAATGTATGAATTGGTGAGGTGATTGCTTTTTGACCTGTCCATTGGACAGAATACTATTGATTGATCATCTTGTAATTTATACAGTATATTTCTCTTCATACTTAATAAATATTAATATAAAAAAAATAAAACATTTAAATGGCTTATCACAGGACTAAAGACTTCTTCAACAACTTACAGACCAACAGTAAAAAAAAGCATTCTTTGGTTTTCTTTTTTTATGGATCATGTAGCTAATAGTAGCAAGATAACTATTTGTTTCTTGATATTAGATGGTTAGTTTGGTAACTTTGGGCTAATTACTGAGAGAAATAGTCTGGCTAGACTGACACCTGAAAAAACATCCAACTTTTACCTGACTTGGAATTAATTCATAGTTATAGTCTCACAAGTGAATTCATGTTCTCTAATTAATTTGAATATTATAAAATCTGCAATAAATCTAAAGACTAACTCTGGTATTACATAAAAGTTTATATGGTAAAATTATCTTTTGAAGGAAGATTTAGAATATTGCAAATAGCATTGTTGCCAATGGTTATATTTTTTGTTTGAAATATCCAAAATAATCCTTCTAAAAAGTTATTTTTATGATAAAATTAATAACATTATTATATTGTGGTACCATATTAAAAGTTGTGTGTATACACAAAACAAGTTTTACAAAATACCACACAGAAGACTTCAATGGTAGACTTTTTTATGATCAGAACCAAATGAAAATGGAAGAATGGGACTTCATCAAAATAACTTCCACTTTTGTTAAAAAAAATTTTTAAATATGTGGATGTTTAAAGATATTCAACAATATGTATAGTCTATTTAATTTTAATTATAAAAAGTTTTTGCCACCATTGACACTTTTACACAGTGTTCTTCAAAAGTATTCTTCAAAACCTTTATAATTTCATCTTTTAAACTTTTGCTAAATTGTATTTGTATATACTTAAATGTAAATAAATCAGTAAATGGGATGATCATTATACATACGAAGTTAAATCCACAGCCAAGGTGCACTGATATGCAGGAACCAATCAGATACAGTTCTGCAGGTTAAATGAAAATAATAGAAGCCTCTTCAAAATTACTAGTAACTAAAATAATGATGGGTAGCTACTAGTTCATATATAACAATGTGAGTGACTGATCAAAAGCAGGCATTGCTTTAGTTAGTGGTAGTTTGACCATGTTTGCTATTATTTTCATTTAGCCTGCAAAACCACATCTGATTGGTTGCTGAACATCAACATACTTTGACTATGAATTTAATTTCATTTATTAATAGAATTCCCAGTTACTAATTAATTTACATCTACATTAACTGTTAAAAATATTAAATTTTTGTATATATATATAGCTAAATGCAATATATATAACCAACATCACAACTTCAATTTTAGACGTAGAACCCATATTTTATGTGGACTTAAATATATATTAACTAATTGTTCATATATGTTAATCATGATAAAATTAAATTTTAAAATTAATAAGTTATTTTAGCTAGTTGGTCTGAAATTACTTTTAATTTATTGTAATTATTAACAAACAAATATTTACGTGTGAATGCGCAGTGTGCGTGTGCATAAATATACATAAAATGTAAAGCATTGTCTTTTTTTTTTCTTTTTAAATTAAGTTTTAGACGCTGGATCAAAATCTTCATTTTCTTTTTCTATTTGTCAGAAAAGCAGCAAGCAAATTGGTTCAATTCTTTTTCTGAATCAATTATTGAAAACTTGAAACCGTGTTCTTAAAATAATTGTCAGGCAAAATTTTACTTTAAAAAATATTCATTTAAAAACTAAATTTTATTACATTTGAATGTAGATTACTTTATATTTGGAATGAAAATGCAACACATATATAATTAGAACTTAATATATGAAAGAAAATCTATACAAAATCACAACAGAGTGAAGTGTCTTTCTCCTCATTGATTCTCTGAGGAGTGATGCTAGAAAAATCTTTGCATTGTTTAAGGAAGTTTTATTTTTTAGAAACACCCAAAAAATAATTCTAACCATTAAAAATATATTTATTACAAAATAATTATTGTAAAATCGTAGCAGCCTTAAGCAATTCATTTCAAGAAAAGATCTCTTCGGTGATTCTTTATAAAAGAACAGTGAATAATAAAACCTTTCAGAGACATTTCAGAGTAGTTACTTGCCAATTGCTGAGAGTTTCTTAATTTTTTTTGATCTTACAACTAAAAATAGATATCCACTTACTGTCAATAATTGGATCATTGGATCATTAATTGGATTGGCTATTGACTTAAGAAATCCTCAATCATATAAAAATACAATGCTCTATTTGAATCACAACTTTCCAGATCAAAAGCATAACAGACAGATATATTAGCCTCTTTACTGTAAAGCCTTTTTGTGAACAGTATACCTTTTTATTTAGAAATGATAACCTTTGTAAATACGCATGAGATAAAACTAAAAATATTGAAATTTATGTTGGATACAATAGTTATCAGATTGTTAAAAATTTTACTTCTAAATATAAAAATATTAATAATAATGTTAATTCTTCTGATAAAAAACTGTGGATATCAATTCCATATATTTCGAATCAACAGGCAAGTTTCATTAAAAAAAAAATTTATAAAGGAATATGTGATATTGCATTTTATGCACCACATACATTAAATAAATTAATAAACAATTCAAAAGATAAAACTTTATTGATAAATAAAAACTGTATCATTTACAAATGGACATGTGGGTGTGGCCGCGGATATATAGGTGAATCGAGGTGCACATTGGAAAAAAGAACAAAGGAACACTTATTGTTATTTAAAAGGGTTCAAAATACAAAACAAAATTTTAAAAATAATGATAATTTATCAGCTTCTGTCTTTTATGACCATAATAAATCATGTATATATGGTTTCGATTTTAATTATAACAATGTAAAAATATTGGGAATTGAAAGAAATAATAATAAAAGGAAAATTAAAGAGGCGATGTTAATATATAAATATAAGCAGGATTTAATTAATAGGCAAGCAGCAAATGTTAAAATCACAGAATTATGGGAAAGTTGACATCATGGAATTATGGGAAAGCTGACATTTTTTAAAGGTGATAGTTGACAAAGCTACAAGTTAGTTGAAAACGCTTCTATGTGGTGGTTATACATATATTTTTTTATAAACTTTTGAGTACTGTATTTCCAAATATTTATCTATAAATTTACATATATTATTTTGAAGAAATACAGACATCGATTTGTAATATAAATATATATATATATATATATATATATATATATATATATATATATATATATATATAGCAGATCTCAACCAAAATTTAAATCTTATTCTCCCAATAACTTCTCAAGCAATAAAATTCTTAATAATTTTGGAATCACAATAAAATAATTACATAATCAGTTACCCAAGAACAAGTGTTTCATGGCTTACAAACATCACTCATTAGCTATATACAGAAGTATCTGGTAGTATTCCAATGTCGTATACACAATCCTCTACTTATCAAACTTGAAACCACTTAAATTTTATACTATGGAATTATCACACACACCCAAATATTAAACATTTAATTGTTATGGTAAATAGGCCAGGTGAAAATAACTACAAATTATCACCATAAACACTAATCAATATTAATTAATAATTATATAATAAACCAAGGCTGTTATTGATGAACTGCTATTGGCATTAAACAAATTGTTCTTCAACCAAATTTTAAATCATGCTAACCAGCTGATAAATGATTTGTTTTAATCACAATCATTCTGAAAAAACTGACTGGTATTTTAATATATCAAAGTTGGGAAAAGTTTACTACAGATTAATTTACAAGCTAGTATGATTTAAACTCTGGAAAAGGAGTAATTTTCTTGAAATAATATTACTAGCTTAGTGTTATTTCTCAAAACATTTATTAAACTAATTAATATGGATGATATATTACAAATATGGAGATGAGTTATGGAACTAATTATTATTGAGTTAAACAGGGTTAGGTATTTAGTGTTTAAGTTCTTTGTTAACTTTATTAGAGAGTCTGATATAGCTTCCATGTCTCTTGAAAAATGAATGTTGTGGCAAGAATTTTGTCTCTTTGTTTAATTTTCTCTATGTTTTGAATAAATAATGAGTTTTCATCTGGCTTGGGATGTTGGTATTGTGCCTTGCACCTTACAATCCAAATGGCATAGGTGATGAAAATTGACAGCCTGATTGTAGGAATATCTCTTCCACGAATGCATTCTTTTATATTAAGTATTTTGTAGTAGTCTATCTTTGAATTGTTAAATATTATTGTTTTAATATTATCTAGACCCATGCATGTTTTAATTATGTGGTCAAATGTTTCCTCATCCCTGCCACAGCTGTGGCAAATTGATTGGACTTTGGTGATAGATCTTTTATATCTGAGGAACCAGTTGACCGGCATGGCATCCAGATTAATTTTAAGTAAATAATCTAAGTATTTTGGTTCTAGAGCCCAATACTTGAATAGGGTAATCAGCTTGTGATTAGTTATTCCTAATCTTGTAGTAGAGATTTGATTATTTTGTTTAAGGATGCGGTGGGCATTTTATTTATTACAGAGAGAATTATTAATCAATAGTGATTAATGTATTCTCTTCAATTTGGCCTTAGGTTTATTTATTGTAATATTTAAAAGGCCAACATCTTACAAGACAGTACTATAATTATTTCATGTTGTAAAATGTAAAATGTAAATGGGCTAAAGTTAAAGAGTTTTGCATATTTCATTAAAACACCACCAGGTGGCTTTTCTTCTAACTCGTGAATGATTATCACATGATATTAAAGCATCTATTTCAAGTGAATTTATTGCTAGTAATACTTGGTTTAAATTTTTTTGTGAGAAGTAATATATATATACAAATATTTGTAATAATTTTCAAAGCTAAATGGGTTTTAAGTTATCATTAAAAATCAGTCAATCCTTAGGCAATATCAAAAACAATCAACAATTTCCAACTGTTGTTGTTAAAAGGAGGTTGTCTTGACAACAGTTTGAAATTGTTGATTGTTATTGATAATGGGATTGGCTAAGGATTGACTGGTTTTTAATAATTACTTATAAACTCATTTAGCCTTGGACATTATCACACTTATTATTTAAGTAATACTTTGGGTGCAATTTGAAATTTATAGTTACAGTTTATAATGTTATAATTGACTATTTATTACTGTGCATTCGAAATAATTTATATTTATCTGTTTAAAGAGGTTAATTTAAACTTCTTTGTATTAATAATTTCAATATGTGTGGTCAAGTTGCAATCTTTAGTGTCTATATAAGTATATTAGACCATTAGTAAAGATGGGATTTCACTTTTATTGTTAAAAGGAGGTTGCCTTGACAACAGTTTGAAATTGTTGATATTGAGATTGTTTAAGGGTTGACTGGTTTTTAATGATATAAATAATATATTTTTCAGGATTATCCGTGTATGAGTTTGATTATGAATATACTGATGCTTCAATTTAATCACATAAGCCATCAACTGGATGATGAATAAAATATTATAAAAATAGTTGGAGAGATGCTACAAACACTGGTTTGTAATAACGCTATGACCAATAGAAGAAGAACAAAAATGTAAATAATTGAGATAGTAAACCAACTTTTAAAGAATGTAAATCCTTATATTCTGAGGATTAAAATGTCCAATGCATGTATCCAACTTTTGTCAATCACTAGGAAGACTTATACTCTTGGGCATTATGTATCAAAATAAATCACTTACTACAACTTGTGGGATATTAATATATATTTTTAAAAGCTTAGAGTATTTACTTGAATTGCATGCATTCTGGTTATTACCCTGCATACTTAATGTTAATATTTAAAATGTCACATGACAATTGAAGCATATGCATATACTCTTCTAGTATATATTTTATAGATTAAAATATAACATGACTGAACCATTTATATTACGTGTATCATAACATTTAGCAATAGAGTGTAACAATCATCCATATTCTTACATCAGTACAAATTTAACATAATTCTATGTAATAAAATTTAAATATTATTTATAATCTAGTCATATTTTAGGTGTAAAGACAAAAAATCATCATTACCAATCTCCAAACATAAAAAAAAAATATTAACGTATGTGAAATATTACACGATGTCAAGCATATAAATAAAATTAGAAATTTTTATGATCGTACACATACATATCTGAAATATATAATTTTTTGTTTTTATTTGCCAATTATTGCATCACAGATGATTTGAAAGGGAATGAACTTTGTCTCATAGTTATCAGTATAAATTATCGGTATATTATGTTATTATTTTGTTATCTTCAATACATTTAATTTGATTCTGTAAATACTTCTTCCTGCTTCCTCTTCCTTAATTTTGTTTCTTCATATGCAACTATATATCTTTTCAAAATAATCACAACTTCTTACATCTTTTAAGCAAAAATATTTATTAATTATAATAACAGTTTCGACTGTTCCTTGCAGTCTTCTTCAGATCTCATTCTATGCTAAAGGCCTAATGAGATCTGAAGAAGACTGTGAGGAACAGTCAAAACTGTTATTATAATTAATAAATATTTTTGCTTAAAAGATAAAGGCATAGAATGAGATCTGAAGATGACTGTGAAAAACAGTCGAAACTGTTATTATAATTAATAAATATTTTTGCTTAAAAGGTGCAAAAAGTTGTGATTATTTTGAAAAGATACATTTAATTTGGTGTTGAAATTATTTGTGTCAATGCTGTCCTTGTCAATAAATAGTGGTTAAGATTTGATAAAGTCAAATATAATTTTTTAAGACCATGTTTATTTGTAAACTTGTATTTCTAATAAATCCAAACCAATTTTTGAATTTTAATGTAGAATAATGGTTTAATACTAAAATCAAAGATTGAATGATTATAAAAATTGCTTCCAGGAACAACAGTAGAAATGTCAACCTGTTGAAGGATTAACTTTTTCATTTCCTCTTTGTGAAAAAAAAATTTTTTAATCATATTACTTTTTTTAATCAAAACTAAAAACTTGTTTATATTAGATACTTCAATATTTTTGTTGTAATAGAAACAAAGTTTAAGGATATACTAAAGTGTACAACAATTCCAGAAAATGTTTCAGACATTCCAATATTCTCTCCATACAGTAGTGCCACCCAGTCCAAGCCAGAGTAATCAATGGATGCCAGAAGACTTGGGTATAAAATTCCTATCTAGTGCCTACTCATCCAATATTCCCAGACTAGTTTCTAGTTTGTGGCTTTCATCAGTGAGGAGCTTTGGATCTGAGAGCACTGCACCTAGTATCTTCTAGCATCCATTGATTACTCTGGCTTGCACTGAGTGGCACTACTGTATGGACAGTTTTGACTGTTTTAACCACAGTTATGGTCAAGCATAAGAAATGGTGATCATGTGATATTCCAATATGTAAAAATATAGGGGATCTTAAAGACAATGGTAATGCAAGGCAATGGTAATTTCTGTACAGTATCATTGTAATCTACTATAACAAAAATACTTTTATTGAATATATTAGTTCTAATCATAAATGAACAGCACTAAAGATTCAAGATGCCTTCAAGGAATGAAGCACTATAGAATCATTTTCTGTTGCAAAAATTGTTTTTTAAAAAATATCACAAGTAAAGTCATGAATTATTTACATATTCTTTACATTAATTTAATAAATACTTTAAGTTAATTAAAGAGATTTAAGGTATATGAGCACAGACTTTCACACGACCTATCACTCTCCACACTATCTCATAACACTGATACACTTGAACACATATATGTTGAAAAGATAAATAATCATGCTAAACCAGCAATCATCAGTTGGTTCAGATTATCATCTCTACACATATATGCAATAAGTGCTCAGATATATATTAAGATAGCCAATCTTCATACTTTAATGGACAGGCTTCAATCTACTCCACACTCCAACTCTTCAACCATCCATCCAATTGAAAATCTGATGATGCAATGCTCAAAGGCCACCCTGAGGCCGAAATTCTTGTCACACTCATGTTGACCTAAGGTCAATCTGATCCCTCATGGACCGGACATAATCCATTTAATACATATACAAGGGATGGGCAGACATCTCTACTATGTAATAATTGAAACACAGGCTTATTATATACCTGTGTCTATATAAGTAATATATAGGGTATATGAGCACAGACTTTCACACCACTCACCACTCTCCACACTATCTCATAACACTGATACACTTGAACACATATATGTTGAAAAGATAAATAATCACCAATATACATATTTCATGCTAAACCAGCAATCATCAGTTGGTCCAGATGTGTAGAGATGGTAATCTGGACCAACTGATGATTGCTGATTTAGCATGAAATATGTATATTGGTGATTATTTATCTTTTCAACATATATATGTTCAAGTATATCAGTGTTATGAAATAGTGTGGAGAGTTGTGGGTCGTGTGAAAGTCTGTGCTACTATACCCTATATATTACATATATAAACACAGGTATATAATAAGCCTGTGTGTTTCAGTTATTAAAGAGATTTAGAGAAATATTTGAAAATAGCATTTAAGTTTATTCATGTTACACATGCGCAAAATAATGGTATATAGGAAAGGATGCATTTGATAACATTAATGTATATTAGCTTCAACTTGCTTTTTTCTCCTATAACAGTGATTTTTGAAACAGTGTGTAAGCAGTTTAATAAAATAGATATTCGACTGAGATACAAGTTTAGTGAGGATTCTACTTTAAACAGATTAAAGGCATAAATAATGCATTCATTTTTTTTGGGGGGGGGGGAAGAGATTTTGGTTAACTCATTGGAAGATTCTTTTACTTCCTATACAGTTACATATAATCTGAATTATTTACTTATTATTTACATATTTTTTGCAAATGTTTACCTTTTCATTTGTTATTTGTAACTTTATTTAACAAAAAGTTTTAAATATTCATGATCGAAAAGACTTATTATTTTCTTTGCATGAAATATTTACTTCTTCTTGATTACAGTTGAGTATTACTTTCGATGTGGTTTACTAGAATTATAACTGTCATTAATTGGGACCCACATCAAAAGTATACTATGCGGTATTTAAAAAAGAAGTAAATGTTTCATACTAGAAAAATAATAAAAACCTTTTGGTCATGGATATTAAAATGTTTCACTGAGTAAAATTAATATTAATATCATTTATGTTCTTTATTACTTTTTACAATGCTTTTTTTACAACCCACTATGATGGGTTTAATTACACCAGTAATCTTCAGAACTGCTACTTATAAGTAGAAGTTCTGAAGAAGATTGCTGGGGCAATCAAAAACGTCATAGTAAATTCTGAAGAAGATTGCTGGGGCAACCGAAACTGTCATAGTAAGTTCTGAAGAAGATTGCTGTGGCAATCAAAACCATCATAGTAAATTCTGAAGAAGATTGCTGGGGCAACCAAAACTGTCAGCAGTAGGTTGTAAAAAAAGCATTGTAAAAAGTAATAAAAAACATAAATGATATTAATATTATACAAATTTAGCAATGTAATAAGAAATATAAAGTGTTTAAATGGAAACTATCAAAAGTTTGATGCAGAACTTAATATTCAAAACAACCGAGATGATTTATTAAAGAGTTTCAAATATGAGAAATGTAAATATTTTGATTAGTAGCAGTTTTAATTGAAAAATGAATATGGTTGAAGAAGTATATTCTTCAATAAGGTGCTTCTACATTTGGAAGTGAGATTTAGGAAGCATATTAGTCTAATATAAAAACCCTGAAAAGATTTTATTTAATAAAACTTCATAATAACAATATGATCACAAATTCTTACTGCTAATTGGTATTGTTACTCACCGTCATAAATGTGACATATTAAATTTCTTGTTGTAAAATGGTGTCTTCATTTGATTGGTCATACAAAATTAATGAGATGTAACAAACTTTCTAAGAATAAGAAAATTGATTAATTTGCTAACAATGTTCATTAGATGGAGCTAGTGGGAAGCTAGTCAACATTTTAGCACAAGCTTAAAGGCAAATTGCACAATTTGTGACTTGTTTTATTAATTATCATAAGTGTACCCTTGAAGGATTTTGCGATGTAATATTGCTTTAGCTATTAATATATGATGAAACAGAACTGAGTTCAGACCCATATAGCTATCGGGTTTGTAAAGCTAGATTTGAAGAAATTTACGTTTCTGAAAAATTCGAGTTTTCAAACTGATAATAACGTATTAAATAAGTGCTCTGAATTGGAGTTTTAGATCTAGTTTCTGAAATCCTAACTCTTCACTGAGGTGAGCCATTAAGCTTGAAACCAATTGGTCTGGAGATGAGGATAGTACGGTAGAGATTTTGAATTCTTTCTTTGTTGGCACTTATAATTAAAGCTTGTTTGGAGCTAGTGGTAAGCTCTATCTAGTGAATATATATATAATTTAAGTAATACATTGGATCCAATTTGAAAAGTGTAAATGCAGTTTGAATGTTATATTTGATTATTTATTACTCTGCATTCGGAAGAGGTATATTTACCTGTTTAAAGACTTTTATTTAGACTTATTTATCAATAACTTCAGTCTCTGTGGTCAAGTTGCTATCTTTAATGTCTATATAAATATAATGAACTATAAATAAAAGTGGGATTCCATCTCTATTGTTAAAAGGGGGTTGCCTTGACAACAGTATGAAATTGTCGATTGTTATTGATATTGTCTAAGCGTTGACTGATTTTAATGTTATATATACATCTATGAATAGAGTAGAATGCTGATGTATTAAAGTTATACTAGATTTGCTGAAATAAAAACATTACATTAGGCAATCTGTTGTAGAGTTTTATATATTATATATCATATTATCAATTACACGTAGAAGATCATTATACGAGTAATCATCCTTTAAGTATTTTTGTTGTTGTGAAATTTCAATATCAATTCAAAGATCACTCATTGGAAAGTAATTTGTATGTAATAAATATTATATATCAATAAAGAACGTCTTATAAAGTGATAGTAGAGAATGTCTGTCATGCCTACAATATGAGTTTGAATCCATATTAGTTCAAAATGATGGGTTAGTATTTTTTCAGGTAACCAAATAATGGTAAAACAAACCAATTCATAAGTAAATGGAAATATAGGTCAAGAAGAATGGCCGCAAACTGGCAATTGCCAGTCCTAGTATGTATTGTCTTTAAAATTCAGACAACTACTTAAGATGTTTATTTTTTCCCACCATATGTCAAAGCATCGGCCGGGAAGCGAACGCGCAACAACTGTGGCTGCAAGCAACTGCTTGCAAGGCAGCTGCGCTGACCTCTCGGCTACCAACGCTTGACAAGATGTTTCTTTTTTTTTAACTTATAATATAACAATCCAGCAAAGTGAAATTTTTTAGATCATAATTTGTTTTCGTTCATATCAAACCACTCAAAATTTTAATACAACATTTATTTTGTATTTGTTAAAAAATATCATAGGAATAGTTTTTTAGTTTCCAATATCATTTTTGTATATAATTATAGATTTTTTTTTTAATATTACATTTAAAAAAAGCCATTTTACTCTTCGAGGAAAATATTGAATTTTGTAAAGAAAGAGAAGATTTGTGCTATTTTTGAAATTGTACATTGGGCTGATTTTAAAATAACATGTCATTAAAAGATAAGTAAGCTTATAATAAAAAATTCTTTTTTTATCATTTCTGAACATTTATTTACATCCGAACTGGTGCATTAAAAAGGAAAATTGAAATTTTAAAATAATCTTAAATAAAAAATAACCCTTTAATATTATTTATAATATATTGAAATGACTCAAATCTTTTTTCAATTGATTATTATATTTTGTAATTGCAGGTAATGAAAGAGGGAGAAAAAGGCCTTTAAATTTTTATTATAAATTTTTTATACTTTAAAGAAAAAAGTCTAAATAGTTTTATTTGAAAAGTGATTTACAATTTATAATTTTTAATTTAAAAATGAGAAGAAAATGTACACTCTTGAATATATTTTATGTGTTTTCACAACCCGCACATACACATACAAGTATTTTTTTTCACGTGTCAAAGCATCGGCCGGGAAGCGAACCCGCAACAACTGTTTGTAAGGCACCTGTGCTGACCACTCGACCACCAACGCTTGACACATACAAGTATTTGTATTAAAACATAGTTCATCGTCTATAAGCAAATATATTTAGAAGAATATATATATATGATGATAATGTATATAAAAGCAAAGATAATATTCTGCATGAGTGATGTTTATATCTCCAAAAGGTAAATCATAGCAATTTCTTCTTAATTGGCAATACAAATTATTATTTTGTTTTTTTCATTTTTCATACTTAAAAATTAAAGCATTTTGCCAGAACCTTGATTTTATTACGCATCGTTTATGAATATTCATTAAAAATATATCTATTTAACCATGATAATTGGATTGTACAATTTTATTTTACAATGGACATAATGTTAACAGTACAATATGTGTTTATATATATTATAACGGGAAATTATAAATATTTTCATAGTATCATAATTAATATATTAAGTGTCATAAAAACTATCGTTTAAAATAATATATGGAAGAATTCACACACAATACACATCTAAGTTATCTATTTCATGGAATCTCTGTACATAATATATATATAAATGATTATAACACTTTAATAAATATAAATATGTAGAATTACATGATATCATTAGCCTTTTTTACAGCAAAACATCTCATTAAATTCATTGAATTTAATATCGTCAAGCTTTGTTGGCCGAGAAGTCAGCGCAGCCGCCTTGCAAGCAAGCAGTTGGTTGCAGACGGCTGTCGCAGGTTTGCCTCCTGGCCGATGCTACGACATATGGGGGGGGTGTTTTCTTATATTGTTTGTTTTGATTTGTTTTTGTTATTTTTGTATAATGTTATACATAATATTTATATATGCAATATTTGAGATTATTGATTAATAGTAACTGTTATTATATTAAATGAAATGTCCTTTATCATTAACAACATGTATCGTAAAAGAATGAATCTTTTAAGCCAATAAATATCACATGATCAATAAGTATAGTGGCAATACGTATAGAGAGTTTTGCCTGTTTTAATAGCTTTTATTAAGTTCTTTTTGGTTATAAAGAATATCAAGAGCAATTTTAACAAAAGGAGAGAAAAGTAATCAATCTAAATATATATTCTAAGATAATTTTTCAAGTGATTCATTTTTTAGTTACCAAAGCAAAGAATTTTTTTTTCATTTTGAAACTTTGCAAACAAACATTCTGATCTAACAATTTCAAGATTTTCAGCGCTTTATAATAATAGTTTTACATTTATAAGTCGTATTTGTCTGATTGTGGGTGGTTTAAAATGAGACCCTGTCTTCCTACTGCGATAGGTTAACTATATTTGATTATAACATCAGGCACACAATAGACTCAAGCCCTGATTTAGCATGGTCAGTGAAAGTTAGTGTATTTATAGAAATGCACTCTAAACTTAAGTGATTCACTTAAGTTTTTTAAACTCTTACTGGTGTGTGAGTGTGCAGAGATTTATAATATTTAAAGGAATATTGCATTGGTGAGCTCAACTTCCGATCTAACTATTTCAAAACATTTAATCCTTTTGCAGGATGAAATTTTAACTGTTTCCCCTGGTGACACTTTTTGTAATCATTCAACATTTGTTTTTGGCCTTAAACAATTATTATATATTAGAATTCAAATAAATTAGATTTGATTTATTAGAAATGTATGTTTACAGATGAAAAATATTCTAAAAAATCATATTTCAATTATTGAATAAATAATAATAAACAGAGAACAAAGGACATGTTCATCAATAAATAATAATCAGGAAGAAAACAAAGACTTCAGAAAATCAACAAATTATTTTAATGGAATTTATTTTTGAAACTAGAATGAATAAATGTTTATCTCTAAGAAATCTTTTAAATTCTGCTTTAAAATATTAAAACTGTTTTATAATTTGTAGAATATCTCATGAAACCATAATATATTGTTAGTAATGGCATTTAGCAATTAGTTTCATAAGGCAGTCTGATCGCAATGGTTGTAGTTTTCTTTGATATTAAAAGGACAAAGAACAAAAGGCATCAAGTGCTTGGAGATTGAACAAATTACTTTGATTTTGCTGCATATTTGAAACTACTGATCTCTTCAGAGTTTTTTAAATTAATAAATCGATATATGTTAATTCATGATTTTGCCACTTTTTATTTTAAAAAGTATCAATACTTCTGCACTAACATGCTTAGGTTAGAGAAGTTTAATATTGTAAAATTATATGTTTAACTGTGTTGAGCACTTTTGACATTCCTGGACTTCATATTCATAGCTGAGTGCAGAATAATTAATCTATACAAAATGTCAAGACCTACAACACAATTAACAATGAACTAATTTGCATAAATTAGAATGTCTCCACATTACTATCATCTGCACTTAGCTATGAATATGAAGTCCAGGAACTTCGAAAGCACTCAGTGCAGTTAAACACATAATTTTTCAATATTAAAATTCTCTAACCTAAGCGTATTAGTGCAGAATTATTGGTATTATATAATTTATGAGAAGTCAATAAATAAATTTTAAAAAGTAGTAAAATATTTCAACAGATGGCCATAGAATCAAAATCATTCACATCACAGGATGTATGATAAATATGTAATTATAAGTGTAGTTGTGAATATATATATATAATGTCAAATCATTAAATACCATACTTACACAAAACAGCGACAAACTCTCCATACAGTAGTGCCACCCAGTGTGAGTCATAATAATCAATGAATGCAAGAGGGTATGCACATAAAATCCCTATTTAGTGCCTACTCACCGCACTATCAGCAGACTAGTTTCTAGCTTGTGGCTTTCATCAATGAGGGGCTTTGGATCTGAGAGTAGGCACTAGATAGTGATTTTATGCACAAACCTTTTTGCATCCATTGATAATTATGGCTTGCACTGGGTGGATCAACTATGTGGAGAGATTGTCACTATATTTAATGTTCAAGATTATAACTTAATAGTAACTATTATTATAGCAATTATTATACTTTTTAATTTTATCACATAACAATATATATAATTTTTAAAAAATGACTTACCATTTATTAAGTCCTCTTTGGTTATTAATCAGTTTTAAAATTAAATCAACAAAACATCACATGACTATTTCCTATGCTCTCAGATCATAGGCTCCTCACTGATAAAATCCACAAGCTAGAAATTAGTATGTGGATACTGTATGAATATGCATTAGATAGGAATTTTACACACAAGCCTTCTGGCATCCATTGATTATTATGGCTTTCACTAGATGGTACTACTGTCCAGAGAGTTTGCTATACAGAGTTTTAAAGAAAAGGGAAAGAGAATAATGGTTATAGGAGATATGAATAGGCATATTGAAGAAATTGATGATGGAGATAATAAGAATGGCCAGCTTTTGAAGAAATTTTGTCAGAGAGTAAATTTGAGCACTGGAAACTTATCAAATATTTATGAGGGACAATACACATGGTCTAGAAATAATATATCCCACACAATAGACTATGTATTAGTAGAGAAAGAGGGAATGAATAAAGTACGGAAAATTAATGTGTTTGATAAAGAAGATAGAGTATGTAATTGAGATCATAATTTTTTTGTAATTGAAATGGTTAGTAATGTGATGGAAAATAGACATAAAAGTAGAATCAATAGTGTAAGATGTGGATGGAGAGTGAATGATACGAATAAGTAAGAAGAGTATAAAATACAAGTTGAAGAAACCATGGAAGAGTTGGTTGGAAATGAGTATGAGGACTGGTGTGATGAAATAGAAAAAGTGGCAAATAGGGTTTTAGGTGAGAATATTCAGAAGAATAAAAGTAATAAAAAAATGAGAGTTATTAAAAGTGTAAAATAGAGGAAAAAAGCACGCAGAGAATATAAGTATGCTATTAAGAACAAAGAAAGTGAAAAAGATATTAATGCTAAATGGAAAAAGTACATACAAAAGAAGAAGTTAGCTAAAATAGATAATTATAGAGAGAGAATGAAACTAAATAGTAAATTACTGGATGATATTAATAAAAGTGGAAGAGATGGGAGTAAAAAATTTTGGAATTACACTAAAAGGAGAAATTTAGGGGAGAGATAGATAGTACTACTTGATGAGGAGGGAATAGAGTGTAGCTCTAGAGAAGAATTAGAGAGAATATTGAATAGTTATGTAATGGATATAGAAAAGATGTTAGATATGAAGGACAGAGGGATAAAAAATATGAAAGCATATAGTAATGGGAATATTAGGTTTACAGAAAATGAACTGAATGAGGCAGGGAAGAAATTGAGAAGTGGTAAGGCAAGAGGGTTAGATGGATGGGCAGCAGAGATGGTAATGAATTTAGGGTGTAGGGCAAAAGTAAAGTTACTATCATGTTTTAATAAGATGACACAGAAGAGAGTTTTTCCAGATAGTTGGTGTAATACGAGAGTAAGATTATAATTTAAAGGAAAAGGTAAGGATCATAGAAAGTTAAATAATTATAGACCAATAGTGGTAACATCAGTTTTATATAAAGTTTTTTCATATATGGTGGCTGGAAGAGTTGCAAAATGGATGGAAGAAAATAATGTATTGGGGGAAATGCAAGGAGGTTTTAGGTCAGATAGATGTATAGGAGATAGTTTATTTGTATTTACACAACTTATGAATATGAGTAGAAATTCAGGTAGACAGTTATATATGAGTTTTATAGATATAGAAATAGATTATGGCTAAGTTTAGCAAATCTGGGAATGGATGAAGCTTTAGTGCGTGTTATTAAGAAATTGTATGAAAATAATTACTATACATATCAATTAGGGGATATAGAATCAGTTAAAGTTAAAATGGGGTGGGACTGAGGCAAGGATGCCCTATGTCAACTATTTTGTTTGTGTTGTATTTGAGTGAAATGGAGAGAGCAATAGAAAGATTAGGAAGAGGGGTAGAGATACCGTTAATACGTGGCAAGAGAGTATATACATTGTCGGGGCTTTTTTTGCGGATGATGTCTTTTTGTGTGCAGAAAGAAGAGAAGATATGGAAGTAATGCTGAGGACATGCGCAAGGGTGGGTAACGATATGGGGATTAAATTTAGTGAAGAAAAATAAAATATAATGATGGTGAATACTGGGGAAAGAGAAGACAAAGATTTCTTATTGGAACATATAAAGTTAAGCGTCATGAATAGATATAGTTATTTGGGAATCTTCTTGAGTAATGAGAAAAATTGCTTGGATGAATGGGAGAAAAAATTGATAAATAAAGCAAAGAAAAGAAAGGGATTGATAAAGAAATTAACAGTGTTTTCATATAATAAATATGATGTAGCTAGAATTGTATGGAAGGGAGTGGCAGTAGCAGGATTAATGTATGACAGTGATGTGTTAGTAAAGGGGTATTAGATTACTTAGAAAAAGTACAAAGGGAAGTAGAAAGACATGCATTAGATGCAGAGGTGTGGACAGCAAAGGAGGCAATTCAAGGAGAAATGGGATGGTCAAGTTTTTATATGAGGGATGCAAAAAGCAAATTGAAAATGTTTGGTAGATTGCAGTTTATGGATAATAAAAGAATAGCCAAAATAGTATTTAATTGGGTTACAAGTAAAGGGCAGGCAACAAGATGGGTGAGAAAGGTAATGCAGTATGCAGAAGATGTCCGTATACTTGTACAAAAGGTGGAATGTTTGTGTTAGGAGGATTGTTGAGTGTTATAGTAGTAAGGAGTGGGATAGAAGAATAGATGCATTAATAAAGAATAGGGAGTTGGAGAAATGGAGAACTAGTATGGAGAGTAAAATGAGTTTAAATATATATAGAAGTAAATGGAACATTGGGTGTGAGTTAATTTATGATAATAGTAAGGAAAGTAGTTTATTGTTTAAAGCTTGAATGGGATCTTTAGCAACAAGAAAATATACACGTAAATGGAAAAATATGGGTGATTTAGTCTGAAAATTGTGTAAGGAAGGCATAGAAAATATTAGGCATCTGTTACTTCAATGTAAATGCTTGGGAGTAGAAAGGGTACAAATAATGAAGTTATGGAAGATTAAATATGAACAAAGTGATTATACAGAAAGTGAGTTATTGGTTTTTATGCTAGGTTTGGGGAAAGATAAGGCGATTTAGATGTGAAGGTCATGGAATTGACAAAGATTTTGTTGTGGAAATGGAATGGAGCAGATTATGGGAAAACAGGGTGTACAATGGAAAGAGAAGGTAAAGTGGCTAACAGGTTTCTCTGGGTATAGCTGCTGAGAGATTCCTGATTCCGTTTAAGGAAAAGTCACAGTGCATCACATCACATCAACATATAGTTTAAAAATTATCAGAAGCTTTCCAAAAATAAATGGATTCATTCTATTCTTCATTCTTTGTTCAACATTGATGATACTATTTAACCGTAAACTGAGTGGGATTGATTTAATAAAAGTAAAATAGGTTTTTAAATACTCCACTATAGATGAAAGATATTTATAAAAAATATCGCAAACATTGTAAAAAAAAAACACATTACTCATCAGGATTTCTCATAAGAGTGTGATGGAAGTTTTGAGTAGTTTTTCAGTATCATTTTATTTTCCTATAAGAATAATTAGATACCCATTTACTGACTAATATTGAATGATCACCTGGAATAGGAATAGGTCATCGACTTGCAAAAAATCTCATAAACCTAATTAAATTCCATCTTTTTTTTCAGCCTTAAATCAAAATTCATGATCACTGCAGATGAACATAAAGCCATTATTCCATGAAGTTCTTTATATAGCAGAGCTGGATTCAAGGATGGGAGGGTGGGTTGTCATGGATGCATGACATCCAAGTTCAGTATTATAACTAATATTTTTGTGCCCTCGCACAATATTTGATGAGATCACCTAAAAAGAAAAAAGAAAAAAAAGCTATTAAAAAAAAATAATTTAAAAACTTTTACTTACATAAAGTCAAGAGATGGCAAGATGTTTGCCCCAGGTGATAAACTTTTGGATAGGCGTAAAAAGGAGGCATAATATTTTTTAAACAATTTTTATTAAATTCCTTCAAAAAAATGAATAAATAAATTTAAAGAAAGATTTGGGAATATTAATAATTATTATTAGTCATTTAGTAGACTAGACATTATCCATTTAATGAATACTCTCTCTAGTGTAATTTTCACTATACCACTTTCATGGAAGGTAGGAACTAGTTTCTATCTGCTCTTATTACTCCCCCCCCACACACACACACACATATAGAGTTAGCTTCTTTTTAATCAAAAATTATTCAATCCTTCACTCTTAAATTTTTTCCACTCATATAATAAAAAAAACAATAATTTTGCTTTCTTTTTAATATATATTTTTTCCTATAGTACAGGCCTTTTCATACCTGCATTCCAATATGTAATATATAGGAGGTTTGAACTCAGACTTACACACTACCTCAACTATCCACGCTATCTCATACTGCTGACACACATGTTGAAAAGATAAATAATCACCAAAAAAAAACTTAAGTAAATATGATAATTCATTTTTCTGTTACAAAAAGAATTTGACTATCCATTGTAGACCTATATTACCGCAATCGTTTTTTTATTAAATATCCAGAAATATGAATTTAAAGATAAATTTTAAATTATATTAGTTATGCATTAAATGTTTAAAACAAATAATTGTTTTTCAAATACCTCCAATTTGATTTTTTAACATTTAATAATTAAATAATTATGAGTAATTTAATTAACTGTAAGACTGATGATTTTCAAACATTATATATCCACTGCAGAATAAAGGTTTCACCAAATTTAATTTAGATACTCTGATCCATAGTCTATTTGCTTTACATCAAAGCAACAAATTTCATTCTTCCATTTAACGTAGATTTTTTCTAGCTCTTTTCCAATTTCTTGGGATTTATTATGAGAGTTATCTATCTTTTTTTCTTCTAGCAATATTTTCAGCCCAGCTCCATTTTAATTTCTTAATTTTTTCAATGATATCAAAAATATTTATTTTCTATATAATTCTATATATACTTCTTCCTTCCTCTTTTTTTTTTCACTTGCTTATTCATGTATAACAATATATCTTATTAAATAATCTCAAACTACTTACACTTTTAAGCAAATAATGTTTATTAATATAATAACAGTTTCGACTGTTCCTCACAATCTTCTTCAGATCTCAATCTATTTCTCTACCTAGATTGAGATCTGAAGAAGACTGCAAGGAACAGTCGAAACTGTTATTATATTAATAAAAATTATTTGCTTAAAGGAATAAAATAAAACGATGGAAAGGGAAAGGTAGAGCAATAGATTGAGATCTGAAGAAGACTGCAAGGAACAGTCGAAACTGTTATTATATTAATAAAAATTATTTGCTTCAAGGGATAAAATAAAATGGTGGAAAGGGAAAGTTAGAGCAATAGATTGAGATCTGGAGAAGACTGTGAGGAACAGTCAAAACTTATTATATTAATAAACATTATTTGCTTAAAGGTGTAAGAAGTTTGTGATTATTTAATAAGAAATATTTATTTATTACTCCCAAAATAAACTTTTCTCTACTTCTTCGTTGATGTGAAATATCTGCATTTTTTTTTCTTTAGCAACAAAATCTCAAATCCATATATAAGAACTTGAAAAACACTTAAAATTCTTCTTCTTCTGATTAATTCTATTTATTATGTTTTCATTTGTATTAATAATCTAACCAACTTTTTAATTCATGTCTATTAATCTTCATTTTCTTCTTTTGAGAAAATCCATTGAACATTAATCTTCTTAGCACTTGTTTTTATTTACATTTTCACTTTAATCCAGTAATTTTTGCAACATTTTCTGAAGCCCAGGATCAAAAACAACACAAAATCTTCAGATTATTTAAATAAGATCCTGTGTTTAATTTTCCTAACTTCTTATTTTAAATCTACAAAATTTTTGAAGATATAGATATACTCTATCATATATCCATATCAATGTAAAATCATAGTTTTACTGTGAAATCTAATCGCTGTTTTGCGTTTTGATAAATATTTTTCAAAAATGTAGCAATATATTGTATCAATATCTTGATGGTTAAATACTTTAAACACTAGAAATTCCTATCATTGGTCCTTTCTATAACTAAACTCAATATTTGATGTGATCCAATATGCTAAATCCATTTTTAAATTCATCTTATTTCTTTGGCTGATTTGATTCCAAAGTAGGTCTGTAATTTCTTATATTTTAATCATCTTTGGTTATTATACAAATGGAAGTAAATCTCCGATAATGTGCTATTTCTTAAATATTATAAATTTCCACGCACTCACCCACTGGTATATTTAAGGAATAGCACATTTTCGGAGCTTGACTGCCGTTTGAATAATTTCAAAGTTTTCAGCACTTTATAATAATAGATTCATCTTTGGTTAATATCTATATCATTACTGCATTCTTTTAATTACATGCCATACCTTTTTTATTTGGATATTTAATATTAAGTTTTGCTAACAATTTTTCTATTTCATTGGCTGCCATAATTTCTTAGACATTTTTTGTTCTTTATAGATTTAATTGCATGTCTCACCTCTTCATTTAAATGCTTGGTAATTTGGAGATTATAGTATTATTCTGTTTTCTAATTCTTTGTTATAATTCTTTGTAAAGCTTTACCTCACATTTTATGATTTCATCTCTCCTTTTAGTAATAGTTTCATCATTTCTTTTTACTGCTGAAACAATTTCTGTTTTAATGTCAAAATATTCTTTTATACATCCGAGAATTTTATTCCAATCTGTAACTTTTTTTAGCAATTGGCAATTATACTTTCTTATATCATTATTAACTCTTTGTTATATAATTTGACAGAATCAATTCTTTATATATGATTATTTTTAAATATTTTTATATTCTTTTCTTTATACTGAAGCAATGGATCCAGAAGTCCGATTCATGCTTCACAGCCTTCTATAAACTTAACTAATATTGTAGACCTGAATTAAGTTTATAGTCCAGCATCAGCAGGGTTTTGCATTAAAGCTAAAATTAATACATTCATTTTGTTTACTTAATGGTATTTAAATTTGTATTTGCGTTAAAATATTTTCTTTTAAAATAAATTCCGTTAAGATTAAAGTGCTATTAAAATTTACTTGTAAAACTTATTAATCAAATATATATAAACATCAAGCGTATATATACGAGTTAATGCAAAATTCTGTTGAAATAAAATGTTATTTTGTTAAAAGAATAATATATTTTTCTTTTTAAATTTTGGTAAAATATGGCGTATGATTTTATTTTAAGATAAGCCTGCCAACATTTCTAGAGGAATGTATGTTTTAATTAGTTAGCCCATTCAAGGCAAATTAAAGATGGCCTTTTTTTTAATTAATAGAAATTCAAAAGTTAAATACAGAAATCTAGAATAAGAAATTAAAAGTTTATTTTTAGAAAAAGTTACCTTGAAACATAAGGAGCGTGGGGGGCTTATCAAGATCTAAAATCATACGCAAAACAATAGAAGGGTAGCTGAGAGAAAGGTATAAAAAGGAGAAGAGAACAAAAGACTGGCTTTCTGGTTTTTTTGCTGATTCGTGCAGATCCTGTGTCTAGATTACTGAGATTTTACTTTTAAAATCTCTCTGATCTCCTATGCCTATTCATGCAGATCCTGTGCTGTGATTCTCCAAGATTTTGTTTCAAAACGCAGAAAATATTGTTCCTGAATTAGGCAGATTTTGCCGTTCAACTCGTTCAGATTTTGCTTCTGAATTTATTCAACTTTTGTCCTCAAAATCAATGTTATAAGTTTTAACATGTGACAAGTTAAAAGTTATATTAATTTGATAGACATGACCATGACTGGCAGTTAGGCAAACAGCTTTGCCTGCCGCCAGGGTCCTAGTCCATCAAAATGCTGTAACATGCCCAAAATAGAAACCTGAACTGTGTGCCGTGTCTGTGTGAACTTCGCGATTAAAATGCTGCATAATTTCCATTTCCTTGTCCGGACAAATCCCAACATATTCAATCAAGCCACCACGTCAAGGGAACTGGATCCAAAGAACAAAGATCAGTAACAGTATAAAAATCTCCTCATGAACTATTTATTACTTTACCTTTTTGATAAATACCTTTCTGAATTGTTTCATTTAATTATATATATATAATGTAACTGTTTACTATTATACTAATATTAGATTAATCTTATTTTCTCATTTGATCATTTACTTATACTAAAATTTTTCCCCTTTGCTATTCCATTTTAAAATTCATAGAAATGTTTTCTTGTTTTTTTTATTATTTGCAGTTTAAATTATTTATTTTTCATTTTGCTATTCCATTTTAAAATGCATAGAAATGTTTTCTTGTTTTTTTTATTATTTGCGGTTTAAATTATTTATTTTTCATTTAATCTTTCCAATATGAAATAATGTCCATTATTTAAATAATCAAGTTTCTTTTTATTTGCCAACTTGATCTCCTCGATAACGCTTCTTTTGTCTGCCTTTAGCCCCATACTTATATCTTAGTTAGTATAAATGTCTTAAATATTTTCAAATTGTTTTAAGCACAAAGCAACTAGAAAATGCTTTGTGAAAGATTTCTTTTAATTGTTCTTTATCAAGGGATTCCAGTTAATAATTTTATTAAAGTTGGGAAGATATAGATTTAGATTGCAAAATGTTCTGTAATTGCCCTCCGCCTTATTATCAAATTATTTGTTATATAATCAACCGGGGAATAGTGGAGATAATTAAAACTTTTCAAATATTTAGCATTACATTTTATTAAAATATGTTATTTAATCTAAAAGGCTTAAGTTTCTAATTTTATTTCAATTTCTGATTAGCTTAACCTTTATTTTACTTATCCAATGATCCAGGCATGCACAAATACATATTTAATATTATATTTTTATGCACATTTAACTTAGTTAGTCTCGTAAGTGTTCTCGTCCATGTCTCTCCCTGATGCTGAGCTTTGGGCCGGGTAAGAAAATAATTTATGCATATCTCAGATCTGTTGTTGTTTTGTAGTTAGACTCAAGAATGGGTGAATAGGGCAGAGGCCATAGTATTCTTGATTTAATGTCTTGCATCTGGGTGGCCTCGAGGTACTTTCACCTAGTATTCGAACTGGGTTAAACCAACATACATAATCTGAATGGTACAATACCTTATCTTGTTTTGGGTGAAAATTGTTATCTGCTTCACTGAACACTATTAATATTACCATAAGAATAACTGTAAAAGCAATTTTTTCATATTGAAAATTAAAAAAATATATACCTGGGCAATGTCACAATTACACGTGATCTAGCAATAATTACTATAGGAAAGGCTACATCTAAAACAAATTGTAAAGAAGTCAACAAGGTCTTTGTTATAATTAAAATCCAAAGAATGATTTACTTAACAATGATTTTTTATTCTGTAAGTTACAAAGAAATCAAGTCATATGTCACATGACCTAATTTAACAAGCTTGTATTACAAATGTTATATATAGAGCTCACAAATAAGCTCTTAACAAGCTTTGCAGAACATCTCCAACCCCTGAGTTAGATGCTAGAATATTCATGCATTCGATTAAAAATACTAGGACAAGCCTAGCACTTTATCTAATGGATAATTATTAAGTAGAAAATCTGAAATTTTCAGACATCTATCTAACTTAAATAACCTTATGGGACTAAATAAAGTTCAGATACACCATATATTAATAGCTTTAGCGATATAAAAATGCCAAAGCCTTAATAGAAAAAAATAAAATTACAAAGAAATCATCATATGTCACATGACCTAATTTAACAAGCTTGTATTATAAATGTTATACATAGAACTCGCAAATAAGCACTTAACAAGCTTTGCAGAATATCCCCAACTCCAGACCGGTTTCTGCTACTGGCTCCCTCAGTGAAGCGCTAGGATATTCAAGCATTAGATTAAAAAATACTAGGACAAACCCAGCTCTTTATCTAATGGATAACTATTAAGTAGAAAATCTGAAATTTTCAGACATCCATACAGATGGATTGAAAGACATATGGATGTCTGAAAATTTCAGATTTTCTACTTAATAGTTATCCATTAGATAAAGTTCTAGGCTTGTCCTGATATTTTAATCTAATGCTTGAATATCTTAACATCTCACTGAGAAAGCCAGTAGCAGAAATCGGTCTGGGGTTAGGAATATTCTGCAAAGCTTGTTAAGAGCTTATTTGAGCTTTATATATAATATTCTGTAAGTTGTTTATCATATTTTAATTTATTTTGGTTCATTTTTCTGCATTTTTTTTAATGTTTTGTGTATGTTTTTTAAATATTTCTTTTATTATTTAATACCCCCTCCCCCGACACACTATTATTCATTGATATCTTCAGTAAACCATTTTAAATGAGCAGGAAAACGTGCTTATAAATAACTAGACAACTGCGCACGAAAACGTCTCTGGCAGTCTTCATAGAGAAATGGTAGAGAACGCATTACTCACTAAGCTTGCTAGTTGTCAACTAATGAGGTTTTCAATGGTTTTGATTCTTGCTTTGCCCTTTATCTAAGGATAATTAAATACTCATTTACCAAAAATGTTGGATACTTAGCTAGGTTGGCTATTTGAGGGGAAATGTCTAAGATTCTCATAAAGAATTTTATTTGGCCTAGATTTGAACAATTCATTTATTTATTTGACAGTGGATTACTTTTGACCATGAAGCCCTTCAAAATAATTTTAAGACAGTTTTTTTTTTTTAATTAAGGACCTGCTTCGTGTGACAAAATCGATCGTCTAGCTTTGAGCAGCGTTAATATTTCATATAGTTTTACTCAAAGACGAATTAAGGAAAAACAGAAGATTATTTTTTAAATTGGCGTTTGAAAAGGAAGTGTCCAAGAATTTTGGGAAAAAATTTAAACGAAAATTTTTTAATATTTTAATTGATACATTTAATGTGCAAATGGGGAAAAAGTTCGAAATCATGCGTAAAATTATTGTACATTGATTATATATACAAAAATATTTTTAAAAAAAATAAATTTAAAAATGTGACATTTTATTAAAACAATGTAAATGAAGATGTTTTTAAGAAATATTAAAAGCCGTGTTTTTCAACAGATGGTCCGCAGAAAAATTTTAGTAGTCTGCAATAAGCTTATAAATTTGTTCATATTAATTACCTATTTTTTTTAATTCATGACTAATTTTGTTAAATTTATCTTTAATTCAGTTCTAAGATTTTATTTTGTTTGTTAGTTTTTTATTCGTAGAATTATAAACTAAGAAACAAAATACTACAAGAAATACAAAAAAAAGTTTCTTTTCTAGTATCAGAGATCTCATGGTATAATTTTGTGCATGCATACTTCATATGCTGAGGCAGACTTTGGAATGTACAAAAATGCTGTAACAGTTGTGAGTCAAATGTTTAATATAGTTTGCTGTAGCCAGTCAATCAGGATTGCACTAACTTGCAGTGATAGGAATTACTATATAATAGGTGTATACTATAAATTGAAATATATTAAGTACTTGATGTTTTCCTGAAGGTTTGTGATGATGGTGTTCTAGTTAGTATTCTTATATTGGACTATTTCCATCATCTAATATGCGTATTGAATGTCTTCAGAAAAATTTAATTTTATTTAAATATTCCAAATACATTCAACTGTTAGAAATAGCACATCAAATAGGTTAATATATGCACAATGTTTCAAGAGGTATTATTCTCCCCTATTCTTCAGATATTGCTGGCCTGACCAGTGACAGTACTAGCATGGGATTCGAACCTGAGTCCATCCTTAGATTTTTGATTATTGAATTTTAAAGTAACACTCTAACCAACTGAGCCGTCCTGCCAAAGGATGTTGGTTAGAGCATTACCTTAAAATTCAATAATCAAGAATCTAAGGATTCAGGTTTGAATCCCATGTTAGTACTGTCACTGGTCAGGTCAGCAACACCTGAAGAAGAGGGGAGAATAATACCTCTTAAAATGTTGTTCATATACTAACCTGTTTGATGTGCTATTACTAACAGTTGAATGTATTTGGAATATTTAAATAAAGTTAAATTTTTCTAAAGACATTCAATATAATGGAAATAGTCCAATATAAAAATACAATTAAGTAATTGATATTTACTTTTTTGATAAATTTTAGCTATTTAAAAATGAATAATAAGAAAACATCAAAAACTATAGCAGATTTTCCCCAAAAACCAAGTATAATTTACTCTGAATGATAATTTTTACTATTTATTCACAAAATGATCCACCCTAAGCAAAACAAAAATGAACTGTTATTCATTAATTCAATCCTGATTATTTAAAATTTTCTTGGCCTGAATCAGAAGAAATTTTACCCACACGTCAATGCATTATTTGCAGATAAATTTTATCCAATGAATGTATGAAGCCATTAAAATTAATGTGTTATTTGCAGACCAAGTATTCAAATATACAAAATGAGCCACTGGATTTTTTTTAATGTAAAAGTGCTGAAGTGAAAAAACAAAAATCAACTGTTACAATTTTTTCTTTAGTTGATAAGTCTCTTGTAAAAAGATCATATTTAATTGCTTTAATAATTGCTATATGCAAAAAGTAGTACTATATTGCCAAAAGTTAATTAAAGCATGTTTAATAGACATGTATTTTGAAATCCTAGCTATAGTTGCTGGAGACAAAATGAAAACTTTCTTACTTTTTAATAATACTGCTCAATGCAGATTTAGTGAATTAATGAGTGATATTAAAGATCAATTAATTCAAAAGTAAGCAAATCATTGTTTAAACCACCAAACATCACATGATCACCATTTCTTATGCTTGCTCTTAACTGTTACTAGTCTGGGGATATTGGATGAGTTGAAATTATCACCATGTTGGAGTAATACCTTTTATTAGAATGCTGGTCATCCATCAAAATCTGAAACTATGTAGTCTCCTGCCAATTTTAAAATATCACATAATCACCATTTCTTATGCTTGCTCAAGTTGTTAAAACAGGCAAAACTATCCATACAGTAGTGCCAGAGTAATTAATGGATGAAAGAAAGTTTGTGCATAAAATCCTTTTATAGTGAAAAAACACAAACACCTAAGATTTTAAACAAAAGCAAAACTCTCCATTCAGTAGTGCCACCCTGTGCTAACCAGAGTAATCAATAGATGCCAGAAGGCTTGTGCATAAAATCCCTATCTAGTGCTTACTCATCCAATATCCCCAGACTAGTTTCTGGCTTGCTTTTGTTTACAACAATTATGTGCTAGTATGAAATGGTGATCATGTGATGTTTAGTGGTTTAACACCTAAGATTTTATTGCTAAAAAACAAAATCGATCTTAGGACCTTCCGAATCTAAATTGGACACTCTACCAACTGCACAAATCCATTAATTACTCTGGCTTGCACTAAGTGGCACTACTTAATGGAGAGTTTTGCCCGTTTCAAATCACTGTTTGCAATTCAAATAGACAAATCTACAGAGGTTATCATTAATGCCATACTTTTATCTTGTATTGGATATGTTAATTACGAAATCAATGATGTAAAAGAAGAATTTTTTATTAAGTTGAACTTCTAATCACACAACTAATTTGGATATATTTAAAGCAATTGATAGTTACATCAAAAAGAACTTACTTAATTGTAAAAATTGTGCTGGCTTATGTATTGATGGTATGATAAGTATGACAGAAAAACATTTAGGAGTTACAAAAAAAATTAAAGAAGTAGTAGCTGACAAAATAATGTTTATTCATTGTATTATACACCGTGAGCAGTTAGCTGCTAAACAAATTGTACCCTAACTTGAACAATATTCTTATTGAATCAATAAAAATTAATTATATTAAATGTAGTGCACTAAATTCAAGACTATTTTCAAGTTTATGCAATGAAATGGGATCTGGTCAGGAAAATATACTACTCCATGCAGAAGTATGGTGGTTGTCAAGAGGAAAACATTTTAAGACTTTATGAATTAAAAAAAAGTTGAAACATATCTAGAAATAAAAAGTTTAGATTTGATAAATATTTGCCATGACAACAATTGGATTGTTAAACTGGCTTAATTTTGGATATATTTTCATGAATAAATGAAATAAATTTAAGCCTGCAAGGAAATCGTATTACTTTTGATTTATGGAATAAAATTGAGGAATTCAAGAAAAAAGTTAAAATTATAGCGTAAATGTGTAAAAGGAAAAACTATGATGTTTCATTCATTTTCAGAATATAAATATCGGCAAATTGGTGCATTTGATTGATATTATCCACAGAAAGAAGACACGTGGAAAGGCAATGTTAGGGTTTTTAATCTGCTTATTGAACAAGAAAGTAACCTAACTGATTTGGAACAGGAAAAAGTAATAGTTGTGATAGTACATTAAAGTTATTATTTAATTTGACAAGTATAATTCAATTTTGGGTTTAAATCAAAATTGAATGTATGGAATCTACAGGAAAAAGCCTTAAGACTGTTACTACCATTTCCTACCACACACTTATATGAATCAACATTTTCGGTAATGATATTCATAAAACCAAAAGAAATTATTTTCATCTCTGCACTCAACAGTCACAAATATATCTCCAAGACTTGATAAGCTAATTACTGAAAAGAATCAGCAACAATTGTATTAGTTTTTGATTTTACAAATATGTTTTGCTCAGTTATTTAATTATTCTTTGTTTTTTTTCAGATTTTGTTTATTATTAGTTTAATATTTTGTTAGTATTTTTTTAGTATAGTTTGTCGATTATTCTACTTTTTGTTTTACTACTCTTTGAATATATGTGTATTAAATTTGTTAAACACTACAATAATTATATTTTACTAAAAAATATTCACTCTTTCTTCTATTTTGTCTTTTTCTCAATACTTCATTTGCTCTGTAATAAAAAAATTAAAAAATGTATTGGTTCGGGCATGTAGTCAGTTCAGAAATATTGATTAAAAGGCAATTTTTGAGAAGTATTTGTCTGTTTTACTTCGTGCTGCATACTCCTTTACTAATTCTCAATAAATACAATTTTAAAAAGTTCCTAAAAATTAATAAATAAATGTCACTATTGTAGAAAAACAATATATTATAATTAAAAAAGAAAATCAAACAAGAGAATGAAAAATCATTTATAAACATTTGTAGCCGTCATTAAAACCTCTGAGCATTAATTATGAAAATTACTAGAAAATTAATTTTCTGTAATCATCTTTTAATCTTAATTTTTTTTGTCAAACAAATTGCTTTTTTACATTTAAAAATTCAGCGAATTGTCCATTTAAGTAACTACAAATCAGAAATTCAAAATTAGCTTATATTTCAATATTTTTAAAAAATATCAGTTATTTTTGTAAATTATGTCCCAAATATTTGTTTATGATAGATATTATAAAACAGTAGCACATGACTTAAGATGGTGACTAATCTTAAGATAGTAAATAAAAAAAATTTGTTTTTTTTAAAAAAGCGGGAAAACTTAAAAAAAAAAGAATTAAAATTATTATAAACATAAACTTAAAAAAACAACCAACTAATATTTTACTATTTTTAAAAATAAATATTTATATACCATAAAAATGTATATATAATAAAATTGCTACAAAATCATAAAGTACATTGTAAGTTCACACTAATTTCTAACATATTAATCATTAATTAGTTTACTATTCCAAAAAAATATGGGAAATAAACAGAAAATACATGCATACAGATATTCTTGCCCCAATACTAATGGTGTTTTATTTTTAAAAAAAATTCACATGTTTATAATTTCTCTACAAATAAACAATGTATGGATTATTCTAAAAATAAATGTTTCCATTTAAATACAGCTTCATATTCAGCAAACTATTTTATTAGTATAATTCTGATAATGGTACTTGTGGACTAAACCTGCAACAAAGAAAAGATAGGTTTTTTCACATTCATATCATTACACTTTTGGCAACCATTTACAAAGTTATCAAACATTATAAAGTTACCAATGCATTGATATGAATGTGAAATGTCCCCATATCTTCTCTTCCTTGCAGGAATAGTACACAACATTTTTTAAAAAGGACCAAAACATAAATAATATATTAGCTATACAAGGTCTCCTATCTTCTCTTTATTGCAGGTTTAGTACACAAGTACCCTGATGTACCCTAATAATCACTTAGATAACACATGTTTTTTTTTTGAAGAGATGTTGAAACTTTTGGTGAAAGAGCTATTATTTAGTAAATAGGATTATTGGAAATTTTGGAGAAAGCGTAAAATGTCCATATATCTCATTTTCTGAAAAAAAACATGTCCTTTATTGATGTTTCCCAACTGGGTAATATGGATATAATCAGGTATATATTATTATATTCTTTTAATTCAAACATGATTGTAGAAAGCACATTTTGTAAGACCTTGCCTGGGGCCATAAGGTTAATTAATCAATAAAGGATAAAAAACCAGATTTCTTGTAAAGTTTACAGAAATAAAAATAGTTTTTGCAAAGTTTATAAAGTTCATTTCCTCTATAGACTTCTATGATCAATTTTACTTAGATCATCATCAACTAAATTTGGTTTCATACAACTATTTTAAAATTTGATTTACTTGGACTTCTAATTTTGATTGAAATGAGTAAAAAACTCTTCGACAGAGTAATTGGTCGATGATGAATTATTATTTTGATTGGAGATAGAATAATTGTGTAATATAATATCTAACAAATTGTTTGATATAACATCTAACATTGAGGTAAAAATATTGTATTATATATATCAAATAGCTAATTGTTTGGGAAATTGTATGATTTTTAAGCAATTGAAGTTATTGTTTTTCTGAAGGTTTGTGATGATGGTGTTCTAGTTGTATTTTTATAATGGAATATTTTCATCATCTAATATGAGTATATGTCTTTAGAAAAATTTAACTTTTATTTAAATATTCCAAATACATCCAGCTATTAGCTGTTTGATGTGCTATTACTAGCTATTACTAACAGTTGAATGTATTTGGAATATTTAAATAAAAATTAAATTTTTTTAAAGACATTCAATACTCATATTAGATGATGGAAATAGTCTAGCTATGATCCAGAAACTTTAATTTTTAAGTCTGCCTCTCTGTATCATTGTGCTAGACTATATAACATTATTTTATTAACCTCCTCAATAAAAACATTTACTTTATTATTTTTTATTTAAATGTTAATTTATTATATACATTAAACCATATATGTTATTATTAATAATATAGTGATTTATATATATATGTAATATTGTGGAAGGACTCTTCACTCGTGTGCTATAGAATTGAGACACATTCCTCCAACAACAAATGTTGTATTAGCATAGGTGGTCCAGCTATGCTTAGAGCTTATTCTTTAAATAAACCAACATTTATTCGCCATGCATAAATTAGGGCTTGAACTTATTATGAGCCTGATTTTTAAATCAGCATATATTACAGAACATTATTTACAGAATGAATACAAATTGTCAAATTGTTTGTCAAGAGTTAAGTTTATAACGCTGGTCCTAAGCGATACAATAAAAAATAATGTGATCATTAGTAAGAATGGATAGAATAATGGAAGAATGGATAGATCAATTTGCAAATTTCATCTTATGAAGCCATAGTAGAAGCTAAGAGCACTAGTGTTTTATTGTGATCAATGAAAAAAAGAACTGATATTGATTATACTTGAACAGCTAGGTTAGAAATGATTATTTTGATGTCATATATTTATCAAATTAAATGTCGTCCAGTACACAGTGTTATGGAATAGGATAGACTTACCTCATTGATATTCCTTACCAGTTACATTTATAGCACATCTTAGAGTCTAATTAGCTATATATTCATATAGTATAAAAATAAGAATATACCTATAACTAGTATAATACATGGTAATTCGTTTTGAATAAATATCATATGTGATTATGTTATTTGTGACTCAATTTCCTATTTTCACATATACAGCATCAGACCAATTTTATTAAGTAACCTCCAGCCAGTGGTCATTTTCTGGGAAGATACTCTTATGATAGGAAAGTGTAAGCACTTACTATAAACTATATCTCAAATAATGTTTGTAATATGAATTAACAATCTTATCTGTTTAGACATATTACTTGTTTAATTGGGGAGTCTATGTTTTTCTTATTCTTAAACAAGGACTTATGCTATTTATAACAAATGAATTTAAATTTTCATTTGTTTTTTTACTTATATCACAAAATGGCCTATTAATAGAATAATATGATTCAAATTACAACCTTAATGCATTTGCATGGTTTTGAGTGGTTGTGAATGAATCAATAATTATTCTTAATTAATTCATAATTAAAATAGGCAAAATACTCCATACAGTAGTTATGAGCAAACATAAGAAATGGTGATCATGTGATGTTTAGTGGTTTAATCCATAATTACTTAAACTGTATTCACTGAAATACAGGCAGCCTGTATTTCAGTTATTACATAGTAGAGATGTCTGCCCATCCCTCATATATGTATTAAATGGATTATGTCTTGTACATGAGGGGTCAGATTGACTTTAGGTCAACATGAGTGTGATGAGAATCTCAGCCTCAGGGTGGCCTTTGAGCATTCCATCATCTTTTCAATTGGATGGATGGTTGAAGAGTTGGTGTTGAGTGGATTGAAGCCTGTCCATTAAAGTATGAAGATTGGCTATCTTAATATATATCTGAGCACTTGTTGCATATATGTGTGGAAATGATAATCTGGACCAACTGATGATTGCTGTTTTAACATGAAATATGTATATTGGTGATTATTTATTTTTTTGACATATGTGTTCAAGGTGTATCAGTGTTATGAGATAGAGTGGAGAGTGGTGGGTCATGTGAAAGTCTGTGCTCATATACCCTATATATTAAACTGTATTCATAAATGATATTATTTCTTGAATTGTTAGGTTTCTGACTCATAAATTAATTTAAGTTAAATTATTCAAAATGAATATTGAAAATTATTAGCTGTTTAACATCGTAAATATAATTTTTGTTTTTTACATTAAAATATCGGATCTTAGACTATTCCTACAAGTTCAATACAGAACATCAAAACTTGACATGAAATAAGAAACAGCCCCTTATATATGGGATATCTGGCAAATCTTCCATAATTTTCTTTTGATTTATCATTAAAATGTAAAAATGAAATGTTTTATCTGACCGTTATCATATTATAATGATTATTATTTAGTTAATAATAGACTAATGCGTTGAAGGTGAAACTATTCTACATAACAATTTATTTAGGCTGAGCGCTTTCGGTGTTTTGTTACTCCATAATCATAGCCTTGTAAATTGTTGCTTAGATAAGTTTTTTTTCAGGGTTGAAAAATTCAAAAAGTATTCTAACTGTAAATTTTTTATATATTGTAAATATTTTTGATGTTTTAAATATTTAATTAGTTGAAGATTATTTATTTGGGAAAACTCCAATCAAACAATATATATATTTTATTCATAAATGAAATTAATTATAAATTTATTGCTATTGATTTTGAGAATCTTAAAAAGTATTTTCAGAAATGAATTATCAAAGTTAACTTTTTATTTTTATTTTTTCACAAAGAATTAAATTGAAAAACATTATCTTGGACGATGTCTTATTGTGTAAAATGTATAATTTACGTATTCATGATTTAAAGGAATATAAGTATGGCGAAAAATATTCTTTAATCACTAAATTTCAGTAGGGAAAAATGCCCATTTTAAAGAATGGTGAATTTTTCAATTTATCACTCTTTATTAGCAGTTCAAGAATATTTACTTTTCTAGTATACATAGTTACTTTTAAAAACTTAGAATAAGGTAGATTAATAATTGAAAAAAATATTTTTAAAAAAAGGAAGAAATGTAAGCAGCTGTTATAGGGCAACTAATTCATCTTTATTATTTTTGCATTTTGTAAAAGATGGTAGATTATTTTTTGATAGTTACAACTCCTTTTTTCACCACCTAATATCAAAAAGGTTTTGTCAAGTTGCCCACATGTTGACCATTTACTAATAGCACAACTAGAAGCTACATTAATACATCATGAAAACAAGCTGATCAACTTTTGTTCAAATATGTTTAGAGAATTTCTTTGCACTAACCGCTGCTTCAATATTATCAGAGAATTAAACCACTAAACATGACATGATCACAATTTCCTATATTTCCACAAGCTGTTAATTTAGTAACAAACTTTCCATATAGTGTGCCACCCAGTGCAAGCCATAATAATCAGTGGATACAATAAGGTTTGTGTATAAAAAACCCTACCTATTGCCTACTTATCCAATACCCCAAACTAGTTTCTAGCTTACAGCTTTAGCTACAAGAAGGTTTGTGCATAAAATTCCGATCTAATGCCTACTAATTTAAGTCACAAGTCAAAAACTTGTTTAGGGAAGTTAGAAACTAGACTGAGGATATTGGATGAGTAGACACTAGATAGAAATTTTATGCACAAACCTTCTTGTATCCATTGATTACTATGGATTGCACTAGATGTCACTACTATATCAAGAATTTGTCACAGAAAAATATAAACAAAGTGGTTATACAGAAAATGGGTTCTTGGTTTTTCTGCAGGGTTTGGAAAAAGATAAGGGGAATTTAGATATAAAGGCCATAGAGTTGACAAAGATAATGTTATGCAAGTTGGATGAAGCAGGATAGAGAAGAATATGTGAAAACCTTAGGGTGGAAATGGAAAGGGAAGATGTAAGGTCACTAATATGTTTCTCTGGAAATAGTGGTTGAAAGATTCCTGACTCCAAGAAAAGAGAAGCCATACTGCATCACATCACAACACATCACTGTGTTGCCAGAAAATATTATTGCAGTAAAACATAAACAAATGGTTAATTGCTCAAGAATTCATAAGACATTTGGATATCCAGTTGACTAGTTTAGTTCAGCCAATTGAATGATCTCATTTAAAATTGTTAAAATAAAGATGATTCTACTGTTTATAAAGTAAGCAAAATGAATAGATGAATAGTAACAAAAAAACAATCAAAATTAACAATGCATTAATCCATATTTTTGGTCCCAATTCCATGTCCACAAAATAGAAGAGCTGTAATTTAGAGAACCAATCTCTCTTCTAAAGAAACCACAGTATGAATAGTATATGAGATATATGGCTTAGTCAATCACTTTTAAATAAATCTTGCTTGGGCATAATCACAAATAAATTTGTATATAACAGTCCACAAATTGGTTGTGGCTGTGCTCAGTAAATAACTAATAATAATAATATATGAAGGGTGGCACTACATTCACTACAGATCTTTATGGACTGAATGAACAAGCCTTAATGAGCTATAAATTGTCAATAAATAAACTCACTCTTTTGTGAGAAAATGTTTATTTCTATATAAATAATATAAAATACTTACAAAATATGATTAAACTATTATAAATCACATGATCACCATTTCTTATGCGTGCTCAAAACTGTTATTAAAACATGCAAAAATCTCCATACAGTAGTGCCACTCATTGATGAAAACCACAAGCTAGAAACTAGTCTGGGAATATTGATGAGTAGGCACTAGATAGGGATTTTATGCACAAGTCTTTTGGCATCCATTGATTACTCTGGCTTGCACTGAGTGGCACTACTGTATGGAGAGTTTTGCCTGTTTTAAAATATAGGATACTGTGTTTGTCCAAACACAAAAAATGGAGAGCATTCTTCAAAAGTTTATTGTAAGACTTTATCTTCATTGAATAACCATCATCAACCTAGCAAATAAAGTTTGATATTCAGAAAGACTGGCAAGCATTAAAAGTGAATTAAATTATTAAAAGATTAACATAACTGAGTATTTGAGATTAGTGAGATTAACTATGGCTCAAATAAAACCCATTGAAGAATTCAATAAAACTATGTGGAAGATGGCTCAGCTAGCCTGCATAGATAATTTTTCAGTTTTATCCCAACACAGTAATTATAAAATGAATCTCATAGCCATATGTAGAAATTGTCCAGATATAACAATGTTAGTCTTTTGATGCAAAGTAAATTTTGTCATAATTAAGATCTTAAATCTTGGTTTTTATTTTCCCTTAACTCCAATACATTTAACCAATCAGTAAATAACTGTAGCAATCTTTTCATACAGTAGTGACAACCAGTGCAAGCCTTAGTAATCAATGGATGCAAGAAGGTTTATGCTTAAAATCCCTATCCAAAGCCTACTCATCCAATATCCTGTATAATTTCTATCATGAACTTTCATCAGTGAAGAGCCTTGAATCTGAGAGCACTGCACCTAGATTTTAGAATTTTAGGTACAAACTTCTGCATCCATTGATTTCTAAGACTTGCAATAGATGTCACTACTAGATGGAAAGTTTGCTACTACTATATTAACAGCTTATGTAAGCACAGGAAATTATGATCATGTGACATTTTAGTGGTTTTATATTTAATATATAATGGACATTTAGAATATCTTGACTAAATTAAACTATTTATGCCAATAATTGTTTAATCCCGAAAGAATAAAAGATTCCTTTTCTTTAAAAATGTAAAACATTATTAATCGAATTGATTTATCACTGATTAAATTTATGAATTACTAATTATACATATTGGACTTTTATTAGTTTGATATTAAATTTTAAATATACCACCCATGAATCCAAGACTGTTTGCTGGTCATGACTCATGCATTCATTCGTCATGAGATGCATGATACACATGCGCTGCAAAATAGAAAGATGAGAATTTGGTATTTGAAGTCTTAAGATTGCATATAGAACTAATTAACTCAATTGGCAACTCATTCTAAGCTATGGACAATTAACTTATAAAACAGAGAATTGTATATACTGTTATTTCATACAAAAAGTTATTATTGTTTATGACATTGCCTATGTTAAAAAAATTCATATATATTCTAATATTTAATCTAAATAAATAGATGATTGAATTCATTTAAAATTAATTAAATTAATGTTTTAAGAATAATTCAAAAGTTGAGATTAATCACTGTTCTAATAAGATATATGCAACCTATACTATATGCAAATTAAATAATTTATACTGAAACTATTTTTAAAATTAATAACAGATAATTATTTTTTATATATCAAATGCTTTTACTGACTATGCACTAAAAGAAAAAACATAATTGTTTTCAACCACAATTGAGATTTTTGGATTTAACTTTAAATAAAAGCATGGGTGGTGGTGGGGGTAGGAGCAGAAATTAATTAAGTCAATGCCTATTTTAAAGGATTGACTTAATTAATTTCTGGTCACTTCTCCATGCCTTTATTTTAAGTTAAATGTAAAAACCCCAATTGTGGTTGAAGAAACAATTATTTTTAGTGCACAATCAATAAAAGCAATTAATATATACATATATAAAAATGTATTTATTATTTTTAAGTTTTTAATATTAGCTCACTAAATGAAAATGTAAAACTACATCATATTTTAAATTGAATGGACACTTATAGTTGAAACATAGATTTTTTTATTAGTTAAAATGTATATATCTTATATATATATCATATTTAGTATGTGTACATAATAATCTATGTGTATATAAGTGATTAAAAACATGAAATATTCTTTTGCATATTTTTACAAAAAATATTTACCAAAACTATAATGTAAATGAACTTCATTTAATATATATAATTTTATTTTAAATCAATTTTATATGCATTCTGGAGTAAGTTAATATGTATATTTTTATGTATATATCTAAGAAACTAAGCTATCTATTAAAAAATTAAGATATTCTATTACTTTCATAAACATTTATAACAAATGTACAAAATTTTAACAAGTTATATTGAACAAGCCAGAGTAATCCAATAAATGCAAGATTTTTGTATAAAATCCCTATCTAGTCCCTATTCATCCAATATCTGCAGACTAGTTTTTAGCTTGTGGCTTTCATCAGTGAGAAGCCTTGGATCTACTTGCAATGCTCTTAGATCCATGACTCCTCACTGATGAAATCCACAAGCTAGAAACTAGTCTGGGGATTGGATGAGTAGACACTAGATAGGGATTTTATGTACAAACCTTCTTGCATCCAGTAATTACGCTGGCTTGCACTGAGTGGCACTACTGTACGAAGAGTTTTTTTTTTCATATGTCATAGCATCGGCCAGGAAGTGAACCCACTAACCCGGGACAACTGCTTGTAAGGCAGTTGTGCTGACCACTCAACTACCAACCCTTGACTACTGTACAGATAGTTTAGCCTCTGTGTAACACAGTTTGTGTAAGCCTAAAGAAATGATGGTCATGTGATGTTTAATGGTAAGTTTATCATTTACTGCCCTTTTAATAATAAGTTTTGTAAATAGTTATTTAAAATAGTTCACTCTTTTAAAGTTTAGTTATAATATAGATTTCTAACACTTCTTCAACTCTTTTTTTTTGGGGGGTGGGGGGGGTTCATATTTATAATCTCAAAATTTCTAAATATAATTCGTTATCATTTTCATTGTTTCTGTCTATTTCATATATATAAAGACAAACTGAGTATATATATATTTCAATACATAGAAAATACAGGTAATGATATATTCCAACGAGTTTTTATCAAACAAAACAAAAAAAGTGTCATGCTGTTTTATAAGGAGAAATGTAATCAGCGAAGAAATTGGATAATTTCCTTGACAGAAAGAATCTGACTTCAAATTTTCTCATCTTTCAACTAATTAGATTTGATAATAAGCACTAATGGATTTTAAATCTTATTTACATTTTTATGACATTTTATACTAAATAAAATGACCTTTTCACTTGTACGAAAGATTGATAAAAAAAGTGAAAATAATACAATATCTAATATTTCTTCAAATATTTAATTTATATTTGTAATAAAAATAAATATTTGAAAAAGGGAAAAAACATTCCTTTACGATAATATTTGCATGATCAAAAATGCAACATTTGTAATATACTTTTACGCAATAATACATTCTAACTTTTAAAATAAAAACTACATAAAAATATCTAGCAAAAATAATAGTAAATATCAATAAATAAAAAAATTATGAAAAGCATTACGAGAATTGATGGATAACAACTTGAATAGTTTATTACAAGAAAAATATGAAGAAACTAAGTAATTTCGTACACAGTTTATTAATCAAAATGAATCGTATTTTGTTGTTGATGTTGTTTATATGATATATGTATACTTTTTTTATAAAAGAAAAAAAAAACTTTACATAAAAACAGGTTTAGTAAATCAAATCATAAATATTTTTAAAATTAAATATATATTATTATTAACTTGCTTTTTGAAACTTTCAGCGATTTCTGCTCGCATTATTTTGATCTCAAGTTTTCTAAAAAATATTTCCTATTTACATTTATATATAGGATATATGAGCACAGACTTTCACACGACCCACCACCCTCCACTCTATCTCATAAACTGATACACTTGAACACACATTGCACAGACTTTCACACGACCCACCACCCTCCACTATATCTCATAATACTGATACACTTGAACACACATTGTGTTCAAGCGTATCAGTGTTATGAGATAGAATGGAAGGTGGTGGTTCGTGTGAAAGTCTGTGCTCATACACTCTATATATTACATATATAGACACAGGTATATATAAGCCTGTGTGTTTCAGTTATTTGCGTTTATTTAAATAAATTTGCTGTAATATATAATATATAGTGCTTGACCACATATATAAAATAATGGAGAAGAGAATAAATCTACGGTCATGAACTTTTTTACAAATTTACATGCACTTACCTGTAAATATCAGATTAAAAAGCATAAATGGGCTATTTACCCTTAGAGCTTATCGTTATCCAATCTTTGTTCACTGCGATGGAGTCAGGGCTTTAACCTATTGTGTGACTGCTTTATAACGTTCTTCCAAAGAGTAAGCTTGTGGTTAAGACCTGTAGAGGTCCCTACCTTCGTATTTTCAAGCACACATGCTTAAAGGTTTATTGCCTTAGTAATAACTTAGAAAATAAATTGTATAAACTTATTTATTCTATAGCAGGAGAAAGATATAATCTCATTTTTAAACACTTGCAATTAGAACTAAATATTGAAGTTTGAATTTACTGCAATAAATAGTATATTTATATAGCCCATGATTATATATGAAATACAGAGGAGGTAATAAATCTCTGTTTATGTGCTTTTTATGAATTTACATGCACACACCTGTAAGATCACTTTAAAAAGCATAGTGGGCCATGTATGCTTATAGCTTATCATTATACAAGCCAATCTTTGCTCATTATGCTAAACTCAGGGCTTTAACCTATTGTCAACCTGATACATAACTTAGTAAATGAATTGCATAAACTTATTCATTTTATAGCAGGAAAGAGTGCTTATAGCTGAGTGTGTGTAAATGTGCATGACTGGAGGCTTATTCTTTTCTCTATATCAAATATATTTCGAATGCTCTTATTCTTTATCATTCCATTCATAGTGTAGATTTTACAATATTACTTACATTGACGTTCTGAAATATGTTTGCTTTTATCCATGACAAGCCAGGTTTTTGGAACTTTCAAATTATCATAGATCTACTTCTCTGATAGTATCCACATGATAAACAATTTAAAACTTTGCTTATAAAGTGTTTTAATTTTTAGATCATTCATGATCATATTTGATGTCCAATATCTAATTACCTTCCATACATCATTTGCTGTTACTCTAAACCACTATAGTACAACATACAAAAGACATTTATTGATAATTATTTCTAATTCTTATTAACCAATAAGTTATGTTCTAAGTTTCAAAAATCTTGTGTTTTAACTTCAATTCAATATACCTTCATATTTATTTCAGATCTTGTTTTTTTTTTTATTGATGGTAACTGATATTTATTGTTACCTGTGAAATTGTATCCCAATGTGTATCTTGCTTCTTTCTAAGATTAAATAGTTCAAAATTATTTTAACAATAATGGGCTAGTACAATTCCTACCAATATTAAAACAGGCAATAGTGCCACTCAGTGCAAGCCAGAGTAATCAATGGATGCCAGAAGGCTTGTGCATAAAATCCCTATCTAGTGCCTACTCATCCAATATCCCAGACCAGTTTCTAGCTTGTGGCTTTCATCAGTGAGGAACCTTGGATCTGAGGGTACTGCACCTATGCTCTCAGATCCAAAGCTCCTCACTGATAAAAGTCATAAGCTAGAAACTGGTCTGGGGATATTGGATGAGTAGGCACTAGATAGGGATTTTATGCACAAGCCTTCTGGCATTCATTGATTACTCTGGTTTGCCCTGAGTGGCACTACTGTATGGAGAGTTTTGCCTGTTTTAATAACAGTTATGAGCAAGCACAAGAAATGGTGATCATGTGATCATCCTACTAATATTCACACATTGACAAATTTTTTAAAAAATTGGAAACATGATCAATATGTTTTTCTGCTATTCCAATGATATATTTTTTCATCCTAGATATTAATCAAAAGTAATATTAAAAATCTAACTAAATAAAAAGAATTCTGCTTTTTCCCTCCTCTTTAATGACATCATTTAGGTCTGCAACTTTGATATTTTCCAGGCATCAAATGACCTTAAACATTTTTTTACTAGCGGAAAAATTTCAAATTAAAACTGAGATGTAAATTAAACTTGTTGCTGTATTCCACATTCTAGTTATAGTTCAAAATCCAAAATAGTTCCCCAATTTCTGTATTCTATTTTTGTAAAGTGGTAAGCGAACAGTTTATTATTATTATAAACAAATGCATAAACTTTTTATGTCTTTCCCAAAACTTTATTTCCATATATTAACTAATGAACATATATATAAATTCACATATTATACATTTACTTCGTTTCAACTGTTTTTTCATATCACTACAGTCAATTCCAAAAACACATATCTACATAATACTCTAAATACAAAATCTCTTTCTTTAACATTAACATATCAAATTCATTATAATAAAATATTAATTATACATAATTATATTTTTACTCCCTCTACGTCCCTTTATTATAAAACGTCCTTTTTTACATATTAAGTATAAATTTTCAAAATATTAGAAATCATTTAAAACACCAATAAACAAAAAACTATTTAAATCCATTTAACCCACCCCTAATTACAAATTTATTTTTCCATTTAACTATTTTATCTAACTTCCATATCAATTATCTACCTTCCCTATCTATACTTTTAAATATTACTGTTTAATCAAGAATGACATTTTATTATCACTAGAAATCTTTTATTATTCTTATAAAATTCATTTATAGAGCCTTCTTTAAATTTTTTATAATTTTTTACCGTTTTATTTAAATTTAGCAAGTCTATTTGGGTCCATAACTTTGTATCTAACCTTAACTTATCTTGCATCTGAACTATGTGTCATATATTTTCAAACACTCGACTTTTTAACTAAGTCCTTAACATAAAAGAATCTAACAGGTCTTTGGGATAATAAATTTAATTTTCTACTCAAATTAATGATAAACTCATTTTTGAAAGTTATTAAGATTTCAAAAATACTTTTCCACATCTAAACCATTTTTTTCTAATTCATCTCTTCTCAGTTTAACAACAATGTCGTTATGTCCTTCACTCTCCATTGAACTATAATCCCTTTTTATTTCTCATTATGTATCTCATTTTCTGATTTAAAGTCACATGTTCGGTGATGTTTCATAATACATTTAAATTTCTATTATTATTTGAAGTTATATTTCATTAAGCAACCTCTGAAATTAACTATGACAAGTTTGTTTGCTTTTTCAGCTAGTGGAAATCTTAATTGATGAATATAATAGAAATTTCACTATAATAATATTTTCTGAGATGATTTTTTTCTGCTCATTAAAACAATTTTTAATTTGGGATTTTTTTAAAAAAACAAAACAACAATGTTTGCATGAGTTTGACTCACTTTTTTTTTTTAAAAGTAAAGCTAATGAAGCCCTCTTTAGTTAAAGAGTTGCCAAGGATTTTTACCTTGTATCATATATCTTACATGTTACTTTTTATAGAAAACAGTATCTATCATATATATATAGTTTGTATAATAAATGTGTTTCATTACACAATCACCATCTCTATACTAGCACATAATTGTTGTAAACAAAGGCAAAACTCTCCATACAGTAGTGCCACCCTGTGCGAAACAGAGTAATCAATGGATGCCAGAGGCTTGAGCATAAAATCCCTATCTAGTGCCTACTCATCTAATATCCCCAGACTAGTTTCTGGCTTGTGGCCCAAAGACACCAAAATGTATGGGTGCTGAATTGAGTTCAGACCCATATGACTATATAAGCTATTGAGCTTAGATTGAAAATATTATTGTGTTTTCAATTTCATTCTCATAGTTTTGTAGTAAAGTAAAGTTAAAAGCGGCTGCTGGAGGGTTGCGTTAGATCCTAAGATCTAGGTGCAATTGCTCTCAGATCCAAGGCTCCTCACTGATGATGGCCACAAGCCAGAAACTAGTCTGAGGATATTGGATGAGTAGGCACTAGATAGGGATTTTATGTAGAAGCCTTCTGGCATCCATTGATTACTCTGTTTGGCACAGGGTGGAAATATGTTTCATATTAGATAAGTTAACGGTTCCCACATCCAATTCCGCCTACATGATTCGCATTCATGCTCATGACTATTTTATTTTAGGAATTTTGTCATCTACAACTGGTCAGTCCTTTCAAAGGTTCCTTCATCTGTTAATATCGTGTCACTGAGGCAGTGATTTTAAATGAGAAATTAAAGAAGTATGACATATATGAAGTGGTAGAAACTCTATCAATAGAAAAGAATCGTGCAGCCTCCTCTCAAAAGGATACACTATTCTTCCTAATTAATGTTCATATTTAAATTTTATGTAAATTATCAAGATCAGCATTTATATATATACACCCACTTCCACTTTCCAATTTATTCTACGTTTATGACTTGTAATAGTCGAAAAAATAAAATTAACACAAAGCGGACTTTAGGAAAGCTTTTCTCTATACGGTCTTGTATATTTATGATTACATTAGTCTAGATTAAAGATTATACTTTTATAATTAATATGCAAAAAAAAAAAAAATTAAACATCATAATATTATAATCAAATCAGCTTTATCACCGTATAATGTATTGACGTTTATTCCATTGTAATAAATAACTTTAAAAGTAAATATATATTTGAAAATGATTTTTAGTTGTTACATTTATTGATATAAAGTATCGGTGTATCTAATAATATTACTGTGAACTTGGCATGAATAAGAAAGAAGATATATGATCACTTTATTTTGATTGTTTCAGCCATTCAAGCTCTATCATCTACTTAAACAAATATCTATATAGCTGTCTATCTATACATCTACTTTTCAGTCTATCAATTTAATCTATTTAGCATTAATCTACTAATTTGTTATCTTTTCTTTCTGGATCTCTCCATATATATATATATATATATATATATATATATATATATATATATATATATATATATATATATATAGTTGGCAAACCAAACTAATTATATAAATTGCTTTGGTAGGCCTGATGGCTTGGCCAGGTGTTCATTAAGTCATTAGAATTGATTGAGAAATTAAGAGGTTTCTGGTATTGACAGTGTTTCAGAGTAGGTAACTAATCATTGATGATGATGATTGTCAGAATATTTCATTGAATGTTTTTTTTAATTTGTGTGTGTGTGTACATAAATCACAATATATAATACACATGTAATACAATCAATAATCTATAAATACATAAAAATATAGTCTTCAAAGTAGATATCACCTTCTTCACTTAATACTTTGTTTGGCTAAATTGTATTCCTTCCCCCTTTTTCTCATCACACAGCATTGCCATATAAACTTGGTTCAATTAGTTACTATGGAATCCAAATGATTTAGACTTTACAAAAAGTTGACACTTTCCCTTCTCCATAATAATGTTCATTATTCCACTTTATTGTATTACAGAAAAAAATTTAGTATAAATCTTCAATTACCATAACTATCCATGCTATCTCATACTGTTATTAAAACAGGTAAAACTCACTATACGTATTGCCACTCAGTGCAAGCCAGAGCAATCAATAGATGCCAGAAGTCTTGTGCATGAAATGCCCATCTAGTGCCTACTAATGAGTAGGCAGGCACTAGATGGGAATTTCATGCACAAGACTTCTGGCATCCCATTGATTACTCTGGCTTGCACTGAGTGGCAATACGTATAGATAGTATTGCCTGTTTTAATAACAGTTAAGAGCAAGCATAAGAAATGGTGACCATGTGATGTTTATTGGCTATCTCATACTGCTGACACACTTGATCATACACTTGTTGTTGAAAAGATAAATAATCACCAATATATGTACTTTGTGCTAAACCAGCACTCGACAGTTAGTCCAGATTATCATCTTCCCACATATATACAATCAATGCTCAGTTTATATTAAGATAACCAATCTTCATACTTTAATGGACAGGCTTCAATCCAAGCCACCCCACAACTCTTCAGTCATAGTGCTGTAAGGTCTGCCCATCCCATGTATATGTATGTAAATGGATTATGTCCTGTACATGAAGGGCCAGAGTGACTTGTGGTCAACATGGGTAGGATGAGAAGGTTGGCATCAATGTGGGCTTTGAATGTTCCATCATCAGATTTTCAATGAAATGGATGTCTGAAGAGTTGTGGGTTGGAGTGAATTGAAACCTGTCCATTAAAGTATGAAGATTGGCTATCTTAATATAAGCTGAGCATATATTGCATATATGTTGTAGATGATAATCTGGACCAACTGATGAGTGCTGGTTTTGGTGATTATTTGTCTTTTCAACATGTGTGTGATCAAGTGTGTCAGCAGTATGAGATAGCATGAATAGTTGAGGGTCATATGAAAGTCTGAGTCCAACCCCCAAGAAAAAGTCTAAGTGAGAAAATTTTGAATTGTAGCAATCTTAACTAGGTGGGATTTCATTTCTTCTTCAACTATTGAATGACTTTAAAATTTGATCTCCTCAGAAACAAAAGTGTTTTTATCTAAATTGATTTTAACATTTTTCTCAGTCTTCCTTTAAAAACAATCAGATGTTTGAGATATTCTTCAAAAGTATGAAAAGCAATAATATAATCAATATCAAATACCATAATATTTTTCACATCTTCTGATAGTAAGCTCTGAAATAGTTCAGTGCTGCTATTGATTTAACTAAAGAGCTTTTTTTTTTGTAAACATAAAAATATTCCTCCATAGGTGTATGTGACAATGTGTGGCAAACATTGTGAAAAATGAATTAAGGATAGTGTGCTCTTTAAAAATATTCTTTTTGGCATTTGATTGCCAAGCAGCAAAATGTAAGCTTACAAATCCATTTTTATTCTTAATCTCTACCAGAAGATTTTTGTACAAGTTCTCCATTTCCACATTTGATTATATTGTTTCTTTACCTCTCTTTGTATTGGTGGGGCACTGAATAGCATGTTGCTTTGATCATAATTTTTTCTTTTACTTTGATGCAATAAGCACAACTTTCAATAATATAAGTTGCGCTAATAAAGACTCACAGAGGCTAAACTCTCCATACAGTAGTGCCACTCAGGGATTTTATGCACAAACCTTCTTGCATCTATTGATTACTCTGCCTTATATTGAGTGGCACTATTGCATGGAGAGTTTAGTGCAAACAGCTTTTGTATGCATAAAAAATGGTGATCATGTGATGTGTTGTTGTCTAATGATGTACCAGTCAGTTATGTCTGTTCATATAACAAGATGTAGCATCTAGGCAAAAGTACCTCAAATCCAATCATGTGCAAGATACATAAGTCAGGAGCACTCATGAAACTCTGCCCTATTTGCATATTTTCCAGATCTACCACCTTATGACTAACAATCCCGATGATACCAATTTAATTTATCCCTCACCACCGGCATCGCAAAGTGGAGACACAAAGTGATTCTAATTGGAATGATAGTATAGTGAAACATTTATTATTAGATTTAATATATCTAAAAAATTGGACCTTTCATGTTAATTATATAGATAGGATTAGTGGGAGATCAATTCAGAGCAAGCATAATTTATTAATCAAAATATATTATTTTAAATAAAAGAAACAATGATCCTGCAAGTTGTTATATATACACCTGGGTCTCGTTTTACACGATAGATAGGTTCCTCAGAAAACATGCACAAATGAAATCACACAAAAATAGACATAACTTGCATTGAAAAAGGGGGATGCAGTCTGTGATTTTTCAAAATTTGTGTAAAAGCAAAGCACCAATGTAAAATTACTTTAAAATTCGTGCCAAAAAAAAAATAAGGAAATAAAATATGACTAATAAAAAATTTCAAATTTGAAAAAAATTGATACAAGACAAACTTTTTTTAACTATAATATTTAATTTTATTCAAAATAATATATTTTTATGCATAATTTACAGTACGGTAATTTACATTTTTTTATACACATTTTAATTATTATCGCTATTTGCCAAAACACACGTTCGTTTGCACTCTCATGTTGTGTTAATGTTTTTCTGTTGACAACGTAATTAGTAATTAATCTTTGAGACGATGATTTTATTAATTTTTTATGAACTTAGACTTATGATAATAAAAAGACATTTATTCACAACTGCTGGGAAAAATTTAATTAAAACTAACAACTAAAAATTAAATTCTTATTTTTGTCTTTAATTTTCAATTCCGTTTAAAAATCAAATTTCACGTCACATTATTTCAAGTCGCATACGTAATTTTTAAATTGTTAATTACAATTAAAAATCAGATTTTAATTGTCAAATTTAATTGTGCCCACTGCTATTACTGACCTTTTAAAAATAAACTTGCAGACACTAAATGATTAATAATTGATTACGTTCTTTTTTAAAAAGCAAAAACAGAATGTGATTTAAAATGCAAAATTAACACGCACAATGTTTGAACAAATTTACTTTATAATCTTGTAAAATTTAATGTGTGTATACATAAAATGTGGAAATCATGATTTTAATTTCATTATTGCATAAAATCTTACTATTATAAAGCACTGAAAATATTGAAATTACTAAGTTGAAAGTCGAATTCCAATAATGTGCTATTACTTTCAATATAACGTAAGTGCGCGAAATTTATTATTTAAAGTAATAGCGCAATATCGGAGATCGACTTCCGGTGAAACACGAATCGCGCACTTTCAAAATTGTGTTAAATAAGTCCACGTAAAAAGAGTCCCAGGTATATAAGATTTATTAATTTAAATAAAATATGTATGAGTTATTTGAGTATATTTCTCCTTTTGTCGTCATTGGCCTTTTTACATTTATATAACATGATATTTATCTTTTATAGTTTAAGAAGTTACAAATATATTCATTCATTTATTATTTTATTGTGGCTGATTTATATGCCAATAATTGATAAACAATAGTATCTGTAAATAAAGTTTTAATAGTGCTATACGAGTATGTAAATGAATCTTAAATCCACCCCTAGGGAGAATAACAAAATATAGCATTGGACCGAGTATTTGGAATTAATAACTTTATTATAAAAATACACTTTACGTTAATAAATGAAATAATCTGAGTTTATACTGAGTGTGGGAAAGTTAATTTAGAATATATATAATTGCATCGCAAAAAGACACGAACATAAAAATATTAATAAATATGAAGAAATCTGCTTAGTAGGATCAAAACATTACAGCTTCTGAATATTCATAGGTTTTACTTGGGACTAGACCCAAAAGGCTGATGCATGCATGATGGGCATATTTCTGTGATTCAGTCACGGATGCTTCCGATAATTCATTGAAGAAAAGACCGATTTATGTCTGCAGACTTTGGCAGAATCAGTTCGTAAACAAAGAAGAGTCCATAATAAGGTACAATGGGCCAGTTTTTCCCAGAGTGATTCCCATATGGAGTGAGCTCATGCAACAATATGTCTCCAGGGGGTTTAAGAGTCTGAGTCTTGGATTTGGAGATACGAGATGGGGATCGGCTTTCTGATACACCCAGGTAGAGTGAAGCACGAATATATATAAATGAATGAGGAGGCTGGTATGCATGCAATGCTTGGAAGCATATACATATAAAACTTTTAAAATAAGACAATTATATTAATTCCTATATTTTAGGAATATCCATCATAATGGTATGATTAGAATACTAAACTGCAATGGCAAACTTAAATTCATTAATAAAAATAAGAAGAAATTGGAAATTGAGAATCACCTCCCCTTTTGTTAAATTATTTTACATAATAACTTCCCACAAACATTGAAATAAACATGAATCTTCAGTTTTAAATGCTTTTATCCTAATTACAAATAATTTCTTTTATATAGGAGTTAGGTGGTGGTTATTTATCGAATAAGATATTTCACATAAAATAGATTTGAACTTTTAGGATTAATGCTATTATTTTAAATTAAAATAAAAACATTTCTGAGAAAAACAGATTTTTCGGCAATCATACTATAATATAATTAAGTTGTTTTCCCCAAACTTGTAAGAGTATGCTGTAATTAAAATAACAAACTTGTTTTAATTAAAAGAAACTAAACTGACCTCCCCATGAAAAGAAAAGAAGGGAATTTAAAAGAAGAGCGAACATTCTTGCAAATTTAGAAAGTTATTGGCATTTTATTTAAAATATAAAATATAATAATCAAAATATGAAATATTGTTGCCGCATAAGAGTGAAATAAGAAATTAAAAGTATTTACTAGAGGCTCAATGATAGGAAAAAGATTAAAAGTTTATAGAAAGTTGAACATATTTTAACAGAAGGTAAGAGTTTACAAATTATTTTAGTTGATAATGATATTTCTGATCTTAAGATCAGCTAAAAAATATTACATTATATTTAAAGGAATGGTTGGACAAGAAATGGTTTTAAATTAAGATTATATGTGTAAATTTATGAGTTATAGCAGCAACATGGATTTGTTACCTTGTTCAGTATTAACGGCGATTTTTTGATGATTTGAATATTCCCTCGAAGACTAAATCTAGTTTTGTTCAGGTCAGTCAGGCAGGTAGCACTTATTATTCAGTATATAGGTTCGTGAGTATCTGGATCCTGAGTGGTAGTGTCAGGAAAGATAGCATTCTGGAATGGTGAGAAAAGGTGAAGTTTTTACCTACTCATGATGCATTGAATCAAAGGTACAACGGGCATGGATTTTGCTGACTATCGCTCTTCTCAAATTATTTGCTCTCCGTGTGTGTTCAAATCCAGTACTATTTATATGATTTTGAAATTGTTCAGGAATGCTTTTAGCTAGTTCACCTAAGGCAATTGATCTACTATGTCAATCTGCAAGTTGCATATCGGATGCATACTTTTGTTCCTATAAGTTTTAAAGACAATGCAATCCTGCTAAGAATTTCTCAAATGATTGTTTTAAAATATAATCTGAGATTTTAAAACAAATTTGAAGTGAATAAAATTTCCACTAATGGATTTTACATTACTTTTATAAAGTTATAACATTTTAATTCGGACTAATGGATTTCCGGTTAATTGGCTTAATTGCATTCGAGAATATTCGGCAGGATTGCATCACCTTTTTGACCTCCATTACTAAAATAAATAATAAAATTTTACATAGTTTTAAAAATACAAGTTAATATCAAATATTTTAATATTCTAAACACTTTATAAATAATCTCCCCTCACCTGTGATATATATGTACCCATTACGCACATATACGAATAATATAATGTATAAAATATTTACTCATTTAAGATATTTAAATTAATATATTAGTAAATATCTATGTCAGTGATTATTTTAATAATGAAGCAAAAAATGTATTAATAAATGTGTATATATATGTGTAAGAATGGAGTTTGAATATGATTACATGGTGAGCGATTCTGAGCTATCTGAGTATCAGATTGACCGCTTCAATGAAGATTCCTGTAACTGATCTCACCAAACCTTATACGTTTGACTTTTAAATTATATTCTGTATTCAATTGATGTGTAAAGGAGGATATCACTCAGAACCAACAAAATTTACTCTGGTTGGCACAGGGTGGCACTGCTGTATGGAGAGTTTTGCCTTGTTTATTAAAATTTACTTCTGTATGGCTACTAGTAAATTATCTGTGGGTGATCAAGGACCCAAATATGTCTGTGCAAAAAATCCGAAGACTGATCGCATGCATGATTCGGTTAGAAATATATAATTAATGGCTTCTGTGAATATGTAAAAATTGTAAGCTCTCCAGATTTACTTTTAGACAAGCTCTATTTAATGAACAGATTTAAAATTTGTTACTGGAGTCACCGATCCTTTTTAAAAACCTTAGTTTTTAACAGATATTTGATTTCAGCTATCTGCATAGATTCTGTTACTAACTCGCTTAACTAGATTACTATTTACAAAATCATCTTGATACAATTTGGAGATAGCTTCTCCGTAATGTTGTCAAATATTGAATTACCAAATTTTCTTTGTTTTTCAAAGGTAACCCAATAGATTTTAGTCTAGTTTTCCAAAACTTTTTGATCTTTGGCATGGCATCTATGGGTGCTTTGGGTTTGCCTTTGCCATTTGTGAGATACAGATATTCTTTCTCAACTTAATTATCTTATTCCAATTACTTTTCAGGGATTTTAGTTTTACCTCTAATTATGAGGAAATTTGTATTTTCTTTTGGTTTATAGTGATTGCAATGTATCCGAATTACAGAAGTGGATAATTGTTCCTCTTTCCTAATTTTTGGTTGATCCTATTCAGGGTGTCTAATTTGTTCCTCTCCATTGCATTGCAAATTATTAGTGATCAGGGTATCCAACACTTGAGCTGCCTTCTCAGTAGAAATGTTATCTGCAAATACCAAACTTCTTTGCACTCAAATTGAAAAATTGTACTGTAATTAATGCTTGCTTCTATAAGAATAGATAAGTTGATGGAGTTTTGAGATCTGATAACACATTTATAAAAGAGATAAGTAAGATTCCCTTCTGAATTGGATAGTTTTATTTGAGAAATTTAATGATGGATTCCACATAGCAATGCTCCAAAAACTTCTACGCACTGCTCTTTTATACTATGCAAAAGTTTTAGGTTTATGATAATGTTATCTACCGTGATTACCCATCACCAAGCATATACTGGCTAGCTATTAGGACCTCACTCTGTTTTGTAAGGTGAATAACTTCCCCAATCTCATAATATTATTTAATTGCTTTTATGCAATTTTACACAAACGTTTTAAATCTTATAAATTTTTAGGCCAAGTCTGTGCCTGAATAGCTATCACAGATATTGCTTGTTGAATGATGATACTTTGTTTCTATCATGATCTTTCTTGACTATAATTCTTCAGATAAACTGAAATACTAATTTTCCCATTGCTTTTATATTTAATTATTTTGCATATGTATGTACATATGCATAACATAGCAGTTTCTTTCTATTTTTTTAGATCATAAACCTGAGTGCACTTTCGGTGACAAATACCATAGTTATAACTCTCATATTATCTATTGCTGTTATTTGATTGTGGATATTGTGGCTCCATATTCTCCTATGCCCTGTATCTATAAATAAATTCCAGCTTTTTATTTGGCTTATCTTAAGTTTCCATTGTTCCTTTATTTCTCATGCTCATTTGTTTTTTACTTAATGTAAATTAAGTTGAACGTATTTTTGATCATAAAGATTTCTTAATAAGAACATACTTTTTTACAAACCTCTTACATCCATTGATTTCCTGCTCATTCCTTTCTGCCAATCATTTTATTAATATAATTTTCTTTCACGGGTTATTTGTTGTCCTATCTTCCTACAAAGAATTATACTTAACACTTTCTTTAATCCTTCTACTTATGTCATCTCATAAAGACTGATTTTCATTTCCTGTTGCTCTTATTGCATTTTCTATTGTTTCATTATATCCTTCTATTTTAACATTTCAAATCAAAGCCAACTATTCTCTTGAAGTAAATTTCCTCCATACCTCTATTTTGGTAGCTATTTTTATTAAAAACTATTTATTCTTTTCCAAATCTTGGTCAAATAGATTTCCATTTCCTCTTTTATGTTTTGATAATACAGTGTCAGTATCTTTTTGTTGATTGACATAGCAATGTTCTGACATCTATGACTATATAAGCTTATGAGCTTGGATTGAAAATATTATTGTTTTTAATTTAAGCCTCATGATTTTGTAGTTAAGTAGAGATAAAAGGTGGCAGCTGGAGGGTTGCATTAGATCCCAAGATCTAGGTGCAGTGTTCTCAGATCCAAGGCTCCTCACTGATGAAGGCCACAAGCCAGAAACTAGCCTGGGGATATTGAATAAGTAGGAACTAGATGGAGATTTTATGTACAAGCCTTCTGGCATCCATTGATTACTCTGGCTTGCACTGAATGGCACTACTGTATGGAGAGTTTTGCCTGTTTAAATGTTTGTTTTTGTTTTATTTATTTTTTATGTAACAATTTGGTTTTAAATTTCTTCATACCAATCTGTCTGTAATTATATTTGTTTTAAATTGTTTATCAAATTGTTGCTTTATTTTTCCCTTACTCCAATTTTTATCATGCTTTGTTTCAAACCTTCCATGCTTTGCTTCATTTCTTATACAATTCTTTGCATTATTTCTATTAGTGTAACCTTGTCAGGTCCTAATGACATGACACTACCATGCTAGCCTTTGAAACCATCAAAACATCACATGATCACCATTCTCTATGCTTACACACACTATTAATAGCAATATATGATGTGATGTGATGTATTTGGCTTCTCCTTAAACGAAGTCAAGAATATCTCAGCAACTATGCCCAGATAAACCTGTTAGCCACTTTATTTTTCATTCCCCACTCTAAGTCTTCCCATATTCTGCCCCATCCCATTTCCACAACATTATCTTTGTCAACTCTGTGGCCTTTAAATCTAAACCCCCCTTATCTTTCCGCAAACCCAGCATAAAAACTACTAACTCACTTTCTGTATTGTCACTTTGTTCATACCTATTCTCCCATAACTTCATTATCTGTACCCTTTCTGCTTTCAAGCATTTACATTCAATCAACAGATGCCTAATATTTTCTATACCTTCCTTACACAATTTGCATGCTAAATCACCCATAGTTTTCCATTTTACATGTATATTCTCTTGTTGCTAAAGATCCCGTTCGAGCCTTAAACAATAAACTACTTTCCTTACTATTATCATAAATTAACTCGCTTCCAATATTCTGTTTACTTCTATATATATTCAAACTCTTCTTACCCTCCATACTACTTCTCCATCTCTCCAACTCCCTATTTTTTATTAATCCTTCTATTCTTTTATCCCATTCCTTACCACTATAACACTCAACAATCCTCCTAACACATTCATCCCACATTTTATACAAGTATACCGATATAAATTCTTTATCCAAATCTTTTGCATACTGCATTACCTTTCTCACCCATCTTGTTACCTGCCCTTTACTCATAACCCAATTAAACACTATTTTGGCTATTCTTTTACTATCCATAAACTGCAACCTACCAAACATTTTCATTTTACTTTTTGCATCTCTCATATAGAAACTTGACCATCCCATTTCTCCTTGAATTGCCTCCTTTGCTGTCCACATCTCTGCATCTAATGCATGTCTTCCTACTTCCCTTTGTACTTTCTCTAAATAATCTAAAATCCTTTTACTAACACATAATGCATCATTACCATATGTTAACCCTGCTACTGCAACTCCCTTCCATACAATTCTAGCTACATCATATTTTTTTATATGAAAATACTGTTAGTTTCTTTACCAAACTTTCCATACAGTAGTGCCATCCAGTGAAAGTCTTAGTAATCAATGAATGCAAAATGGTTTGTGCATAAAATTCCTATCTAGTTTAGTGGTTGCTTTATAAATATTAATAAATCAACAAATAAATTTACACTAAATCATTTCTGGTATCATATTTTATCAACAATCTGAAACGACTCCTAATATAATTTTAACTTAAATTGAAGATTATAATGTAAAAATAAATGGTTCAAATTGTTCTGTTTTTTTCTTTCATATGTATACTACCGGGACGCAAACTTCTCATACCATCTCGGCTAACAACGCAAGACAAATTGTTCTGCTTTTATTTGTAAATGTATACTACTTAGCAAACAATAAAATTAGCCTTGAAGTATTTCATTAAATAAAAAGAACATTTTTATTAAAATATTATGGTAAAAAAAAAAAGTAATATTTCTCTGCAGGCATGAATATGACGTGGTCATCACATTCTTGTATACCTTATATACTGTTTTCTTTCATTTAAGTTAAATTTGCAATAAACACAAAGGCAACACTCTCAATACAGTAGCACCACCTAGTGCAAACCAGAGTAGTCAATGAATGCAGGAAGGTTTGTGCATATTCCTATTATTGCCTACTCATTTAATATGCCTAAACTAGTTTCTAACTTTTGGCATTCATCAGTGAGAAGCCTTGGATCTGAGAGCACTGCATCCATTGATTACTCTGACTTGCACTGAGCAGCGCTACTGTATGGAGAGTTTTGCTTCTGGGTTAATGGTTTGAGAACTATTTTATAAATATGAGACAAACATGCATTTGATTAATTATCTTGCATTTTCGCTAAGAAATCAGTTAGATTATACGTGTATTACATCGCAAATTAAAATGAGAATACAATTTATTAATATGTATAAAAGATGTGTCCAATCAGAATATAGTGCTGGATTCTTATAATGTAGATATGTTTATTTGCTTAAAACTTTTTGCACTATTTCCGTTCTAATTGACTATAGAAGGTCAACAGTAATATAATTTGATGGTAGTATAAAAGTTTCTAAGTAATATAAAATTATTTAAACTAATTCTAAAGAATTTAATTCTATATTTTTAGATACTTAAAAACTATTTTATTTTAAGGGGGTATGAGAGTAATTTTTTTTATATTTTTAATACAGATTGAATACCATTATCCTAAAAGTCTTTTTTTTTTTTTTTACTATTTCTGGATTTAGAAATTTCATGAATTTGAGTAAAATAATTTATATGCTCAAAATAGTTGTAGCATATAATGGTAAAACAAAATGCCTAAAAATATTCCCTATTGAACTAGGTCCATTTAAAAGTTATTATTTAAGTGGGTTTTAAACACCTTTTATCACAATTTTTAATTTATATTTTTAATATTATGTGAATGAACTGGCTCTTCAAGCAGAGGGTAGAATGCCATCAAAAGCAGAGCCATCAATGATACCCATGGTCAAATAGAGCTATGCAAAACATAACACAATCACATTTCCAGACCGTGGCCCATTTCAATTGCTAGATTCAATCTTTGCCATCCAATGCATTTGATTTGTTTTGAGGGTCAACCTCAGGCACCAGCCAATCATAAGTTATATAATCAACATGCTTCAGATGACTGGCACACAATCCAGTGCTTGAAATATCCCATGATTAGCTCACACTCTGTCTCAGGGTCCAGCAAATTTACTTAACACATAAAATAACTCTATACTAATTTTCTGGTGATGCCTAGATGAGAGCAAAAGAAAAAATAGACAAAATAACAATTAGAGCAAACATTAATATTTATTTATGCACACATATATTTAACACATTATAACAGTAAAAGATTTGACATAAGAAAAATATAAATGACTGTAGGCAATGGTTATAATAGTCCATTAATTAAAGTTTATTCATTTAAAATAAAGAGTCTACACTGTGATCAGAATATATTTAAAAGTATCTTTACCTAGGTTTTCATTTGTTTTATTTTCCAACCTGTTGGCTTTTTGTTTCTCCATCGATGGTTTCCGGAGCTTGTCTTCCATTTTTTAAATCAACAATGGGAGAGAGAGATTAGAAGCAGCAGCAATTTACTATCTAGGCATTTGTTTCAGGCATTGGTTCAGGAGAGCACAGTTGATTTGACAGAGGACTGGAGTATTAGCAACATATGTTGCTATTTTGGCAGCATCTGCACTAAAGTAATTTACAACAATAATAACTGGTCTGCTTCTGATCTTATAGTTTTCTCCAAACTCTGACTCTGCATTTTCTGTCCATACTGATAGCAATCTGACTGTATAGCAATGTGAACTGTATATCACAAACCAGACTGATGAATGATCTAGCAAATTGCAGCCCTGACTGAAGAACAATAGCCAGGATGTAACTTTTATATCTTAACTCTCTTATTGTTTTATTTTATCTTGACTTGAATCTGTCTTTTAATTAATTTTACATTTCTTTAATTAAATGATTTTTACATTTGCCTTAATCTTAATCATAAGATAGTTTATAGTTTTTTAATTAATTCAACTATTGATTTTGATTTTATTATCAATCTGAAATCTTATAAACTAATTAATTACACTTTTGAAAGTTTTACAGACTAATTTTTGGTCTGATTTCACATTGGCTTATTTTATACATTATAAAAGGAGTTTTCTTTGCAAAGAGAGGGGAAAAAAAGAATTTTTAATTTTTTAAAATTCTATTTTAGATTTCTCCCCCCTCTTGCTAAGAAGTTTTATTCTAAAAGAAAAATATGGTGCAGTACGTTTATTTTTGCAAAATTTCATTTTAAAAATCTTAAAACTAATATTGTTTTTAAAAAAATTATGAAACATGTACCGCGGTATGTGTGTTTTTTAACCCATATATTCATTGGTGGTACACTATATTTATAGCATTAAAAAATTATTAATTAAAGAAAAAATAAATTTGAAGAATGTTAATTGAATAAAATTAAGAGTAATTTATTGATGTAATTTATAATCAAATAAAAAATATTACTTACAAATGAGTAACCTAAGATCACACACAAACAAAAAACTGATAATATAAAAACATCTATTTTTGACTGCAACTACTTACAAATTGTGTAACGATACAAGAGTGGCTCGTAATTAACCCTTCAGTTTTTCTGGTGCAATTTTGAGGGGAAATGTTTAACATAAACTTTTTGCCTTTATTCCATGCACGAGTGGGAACCAACAATAAGTCAATGGACATGATTTTTTTAACAATTCAGCTTTTTCTAAAAATGTGTGTTACTCTTTGAACCCATTTTAACTACTCTGGGATAGTAGCACTCTCTCCATACAGTAATGCCATCTAGTGTAAGCCTTAGTAATCAATGGATGAAAGCCACATGCTAAAAAGTAGTCTAGAGATATTAGATGAGTAGGGACTAGATAGGGATTTTATGCACAAACCTTCATGCATCCATTGATTACTGTTTATACTCAGTAGCACTACTGCATGGAGAGTTTTCTACTGTTTTAACAGCTTGTGTGAGCATACAAAATGGTGATCATGTGATGTTTTACTGGTTGTATACTTTGAGATAGCTGATGTAAATGTTTCTGTTATGTATTTTCAAAACAATTTATAACTGAAATACAGGCTTATTATATACCTGTATCAATATATGTAATATATAGGGTATATAAGCACAGACTTTCACACCACTCATCACTCTATCTCATATCTGTGATACACTTCAACATGTATATGTCAAAAAGATAAATAATTACCAATGCACCTATTTCATGCTAAAACAGTAAGATTCGTATTCAAATCTTAAGTTTCACCTTTTTCTGTTGTCTCTCACTGACCGGTCTATCCCACCCAAATTTAAACTTTTTGGTATCGAGTTGTGTGTGTGGCAATATTAAAAATGTATAAATATATGTAGAATTCAGCATGGACACGCACACATTTCGATCTCAAATTAAAGGCAATAAATGGGGATAAAATAATATAATTTAGATTTCTTTTAGTTATATAATTTTGTATAATTTTAATCATTTATTTTGGATTATAAAGTTCGTATTTATTGCTTTGTTTAAATTTTGTTTAATAATAATTCTAAAAAAATCTGATGTAATATTTAATTAAAAGTTAAAATAATCTTATGTTCCCTTTTTGTCTTTGAAATTTAAAAGCATGGGTCAGTGATAGATAATAGATTAATTAAAGAAAAATTCCCCAAAATGTAATTAGTAAATGTAAAATGTAAACAATAGAACGGCAGCTTTCTTTAATTAAACCCAACAAAATGCATTTATTATCCTCAGGGCAGATTAAGTAGAACCTAAAAATACCTTAACAAAAATGTGAGAGATCAAGATAAGAAAAGAGGCCATCTTAGACTTGCTGGAGACATTCACTTCAACTTTAGCTTTGCTCTCGATCACTGAGAGTCTCCAAAATATAAAAATAAATTGTTCCTGCCAAGGTATGACCGAGTAAAAGCACCTAGATTATTGTCCATCAGGAGATGGCCTATCGGATGCCGAACTTTCCATTGCCCATCATAAATTCACCATGAAGATCTGCTGCCTGAAATAAATGAGAAAGCTGCTGCTGCTGTGAAAGTAAATTAAATATCTAAATACAAGAAAGAATTGCCACTCGTGAACTTTTTGCTGCTAAACTAATGGAATCAGAAAACTTCTTATAAAACAGGTACTTGTCTGTGTTCAAACTCTAGAGTACTCTAATAACATGTTATAGCTATTCTTCATATTACTTATCTAAATTGTAAAATGTAAAAACTACCATTTGTATAACTAAAATTGAATAATTAACTTAATGTGTAAATTTCTCTAATAATCTAGCTTACCTCATTCTATCTTTCTTGGGTGCGTATTTCTAAAATCTACATTTTATCTATATTTATTATTTAATTATTGCATGCTAATAATTGTCTCAATGTTCAAAGTTTAGATCTATGATTGCTTGAAATAGTGAATGCGTGTCAGATTTCATTAACATTACTTTCATAAATAATTTAATTTTCATATAAACCGACACGCATTCAATGCTTCATTTATTGTAATGCAGGGGTCTACAACTTCACAAATGGCTGGTATATTAGTTGTAATTATTCCCAGTTTAGATATGTTTTGTATATATTAAATCTTAATGAATAATTCCATCAAATTACATTTCTTTGAGAGTCGCCAACGTTCTTTAGTAAATGTTGATAATGTAGGGCCGAGTCAGAAATCTATTTAAATCTCATCATAATCATTTATACAGTATACATGTGTTACATTTTAGAGATGTGTTGACCCATTCCACCGTGAAATTTCCGGATTCTTCAGGGTTGAAATTAACCCCAGTCGTCCTACACAAGCGGCCATAATGGGTGCTCCCGTAGGACTTGACGAAGTCACGCAGCCAGCTGGCAAACTGTGACACGGACCGCTTGTCCCTGGTTATGCTTATGTGACACCTTACTTCGTCGGGCCGATGGCAGAGACCAGCCCGACATTCTTATAAACCCATTCGCGGCATTGCAGTTTCGATATACTGCCATTCCATATCGCCTTTCTAAAGTGTACCACGTGTTCCTTTACTTAATTTTATTATTCTATATATCACTCTGCCTCAGCATTATTTTCATAAGCCACTCTCAAATAAAGGTTTGCCCTTAGTGATAAATAAATATTTTAATTAAATAAATATATGTCCGCCGCTACTCTTAAATCTTACTTTAGACTCTTGCATTGCAAAGGTATAAATCCCTCCAGGCATGCATTAGAAATACTTACTTGAGAATTTTAGGTAGCTAGATTATGCTTTCAAATAAATGAATTCCTTTTGTAAATACTACAGTATCGGAAATACCGTTACTGAGGTCCTCAAGATAAAATAAGGTCGAAACAAATAAATGTATTCCTTTTGTAAACATTACAGTATCGGAAATACCACTACTGAAGTCCTCAATATAAAATAATGTATAAATAAATAAATGTATTCTTTAAAATATAATAGTATTGCAAATCCCGCTAATGAAGCTTTGAATCCATAAAATATTATTAGTAAATGATTGTTTTATTAAAATGTATTAATAAATAATTTTAAACTATATGTCTGCAGTTATGTTTCATTTATTCAATACCCATTCTATATAATATTTCCTCGATTATGTAAATATGAATATTTAATTAATATTAGTTTGATTATTGGCTAACTCGAGAATAAAATCATGAATCTCTTGCATATCCCTGACCACCGTGCCTAAGGAAATATTTACTAATGTCGCATCAGATGCGTTGTTTCGTGGATTGTATTGTGGAACCGATAAACTATGTTCAAACTCAGTAACATGGGTGGCTTCACTACCTCGATGTTGCTGCTGTTCTGTGTGGTGGTCGAATTCTGCACTATGTTTATGAGTCACACGTTTTCTGACTGTTACAATGCTTAACCAGCAATCATCAGTTGGTCCATTATCATCTCTACACATATAAGCAATAAAGTGCTCAGATATATATTAAGATAGCCAATCTTCATACTTTAATGAACAGGCTTCAATCCACTCCACACTCCAACTCTTCAACCGTCCATCCAATTGAAAATCTGATGATGGAATGCTCAAAGGCCACCCTGAGGCTGAGATTCTTGTCACACCCATGTTGACCTAAAGTCAATCTGACTCCTCATGTACAGGACATAATCCATTTAATACATATACAAGGGATGGGCAGATATTTCTTCTATGTAATAACTAAAATACAGACTTATTATATATACCTGTATCAACATAGGTGTGACAAGAATCTCAGCCTCAGGGTGGCCTTTGAGCATTCCATCATCAGATTTTCAATTGGATGGTGAAGAGTTGGAGTGTGGAGTGGATTGAAGCCTGTTCATTAAAGTATGAAGATTGGCTAACTTAATATATATCTGAGCACTTATTGCATATATGTGTAGAGATGATGATCTGGACCAACTGATGATTGCTGGTTTAGCATGAAATACTTATATTGGTGATTATTTATCTTTTCGACATATACATGTTCAAGTGTATCAGGGATATGAGATAGAGTGATGAGTGGTGTGAAAGTCTGTGCTTGTATACCCTATATAAAACAATTTATATAAATTGCAAATTTGTTTTGATTATATATTATACTCAATTGATAATCATTCTATTACAGATTTTTTCATTGCATATAAACACATTTTAAACTGAGCATACCACTAAAATTATAACCCATGTGGTATTTTTGTGACACCATGTATGCTGATCTAAAAGTTTTGGAATATGTCGGTTTTGGAAGAAGCATATTCTATCTATTTTATTTTTAAATTGACTTTTTTTTTTTCATATGTCAAAGCCTTGACAGCGAACCCGGGCCAGCTGCTTGGAGGGGCAGTTATGCTAACCACTAAACCACCAACGCTTGACATTTACTCCACCAAACATAATAATTAGTTAAGTATTAATTATCTAAAGTGCGTCCTAGATTATGTTAATTAATGTTTGTGAAAAAATACAGAAATATTTTAAACTTATCTAGATTTATTATCAATTGATATTTTTTAAGTTTATAAAAATCTTTTATAAAAACATTTAACCTCACTATCTTAAGTCATTATTACAAGTCACTATTGGATTTTTTATTTGCTGACTGCGCAGCCCTTTTTCTGTCACCAAATGATATCTCTAAGGATATTCTTTAATGCATTTGCACAACAGTATTTTTCTATATAAAACTCCAAAGCGATTTAACATTTATAAATTGTGTTACAACAGGCTTCCTTAGAGAATTCAGAACTATTTTACAGACTTGTTTAAAGAATTCGATTTCTAACAAGAAGACAGATTGTAAAATGTCGTTTGTTATATTTTTAAATCATCTTTTATTTATAAAATGTAAAAGAATTAGAACTGTATTATTTTGAAACAAATATAGAATAAAATAAATAAATAATTAATAAAAATTATAATTATTATTAGTTATACTAATTATTCATTTGTAACATAAATTTTATTAATTTAGGTACCAATGAGATATCTTAGCAAGTGAATGCGACCTACCGTACGTAAATATTAAACTGATGATTCATTTAACTATCATTCGAGCAGAAATTTACATACTAATATTTATTTATCAATATTATCCAATATAAATTCACCAACCAATTTCTTTAAAAAACTTGTTCTTTATTTAACTATATAAAAATTTATATTCAATAAGCAACGTTTCGACTATTTCTATCCTTATAGTCTTTTTCAAGCCACTAAGAAAAAATACAAATAATATTATCAATATAAATAAATATACAAATAAAACTAAAATAAAAAATTAAAATTGCAAATATAAACAAAATAGAATAAAAAAAATAAAATAGAATAAAAAATAAAATAAAAATATATATATAAATATAAAAATTACCTTCCCCAAAAAATAAAAAATCCAACAAAAAAAATAATATTTTATATTTTTATATATATTTTTATTTTATTTTTTATTCTATTTTATTTTTTTATTCTATTTTGTTTATATTTGCAATTTTAATTTTTTATTTTAGTTTTATTTGTATATTTATTTATTTATTTATATTGATAATATTATTTGTATTTTTTCTTAGTGGCTTGAAAAAGACTATAAGGATAGAAATAGTCGAAACGTTGCTTATTGAATATAAATTTTTATATAGTTAAATAAGAACAAGTTTTTTAAAGAAATTGATTGGTGAATTTATATTGGATAATATTGATTTTTAAGGACTATATTTTTTAAAGAAAAGAAGAAACATTATTTCGGATTTTAAATTTAATATTTATTTAGTTATTTTAATTTTAAATAAAATGATGAGATATAATATATAAAAATAATATATATTTAAACACCTGTTTCCCAGCTATATATTTTACAAATGTAGAACTATATACAAAGAACACAATTTGACAATTTCTGCAAACCCCCTTTCCCCGCTATTATTTTATATAAATGCAGAACGATCTCATCTTATTCAAACCTGCATTTATATAAATAATTCCTAACATCTATGGAGTGCAAAACAATCGAAGATTATGATATATATGTCACCACGTTTCTTAATTCTTATAAGCCTAGTTCTGTGTAAACATCTTTTGTGATATAGTGTTATATTTTTACTTATATTATTAGTCAAGCGTTGTTAGCCGAGAGGTCAGCGCAGCTGCCTTGTAAGCAAGCAGTTGCTTGCAGACAGTTATTGCGGGTTCGCCTCCCGGCCGATGCTATGACATATGGAAAAAATATTAACGTATATTGTTTTACAGCAAATAATAAATATACACCTGAAGAAAAAAACTTAATTCATGTAAATTTCATCTGGCATGGGATAGACTAATTATATAAAACCAGGACTGCTTGATTTGCATTTTATTTTATCCATATTCAAATTGGTATGTTTAATGAAGTTACCAGCTTCCTTCGTGAACTTTTAAAGATTAATAATATTCTGTGTATATCTCAAATAATCTTATAGTTAAAATTTGATTGTAGTTTCAAACATTTCAAAGCATTTTTTTATATATACTATCCACATACACACATACGAATAAAAAAATATTTGTCAAGCGTTGGTGGCCTAGCGGTTAGCATAGCTGCCTTCCAAGCAACCGACCCGGTTTCGCTTCCCGGTCAATGCGTTGACATATAAAATAAAAAAAGGATGGAACAACAAAATGAATTTATGTATAATTATATTTTTTTAAGATTTCTTATTCCTGTAATTATTATAAATTACTCTTATATACAGAAATAAAAATGATTTTGGAAAGTTTTTCCGTGACGAATATATTACAACTATTCAAATCTTAAAACCTCTTTATTAGCCCTATGTCACAAACATATTAAGCTATTTTAACTCGAGAAAAGAGAGTTCTCATAAGAACAAAATTGTTTGAGTTTTGAAATTTTATAAACCGATTTGAGAATCAAAATAAGACAGAACATATCACTTAATAATACATTAATCTGTTTATTTGATGTCTTGAAACGTGATTCTTGACTTCATCTGAAGCAAACTTTTCTTTCAGACAAATTTTAACAACTTTGTTTCTTCCAAAATGTAAGCTTGTGGTTAAGACCTGTAGAGGTCCCTGCTATCGCATTTTTACGCGCATGTTCTTGCAGTTACAGCCTTAGTAAATATTACTTAGTAATCAATGTGCAAATAAATTTATAATCATATCTACCCACAGTTAGATTTTCAAAATAAAAACATGACATTATCCACTCTTTAGATTTGCCATCAAGATAATTTTTACATATAACAAGAAAATATCTCTCCTTTTAAAACCATGTTCAAGTTTACTATAAAGTGCATTTTAAATAATCTCATGTGACAATCAAAGGCCAATGAGCTTCTGCAATTACAGATTTAATGTCAGTATGCCCATCAAGTTGAAGAACATTCCAAATTGGTTTCATGATCTTATCATCATATTTTAAAATAGTGTGGAGCAACATTAGAAAAAATGTGTTCCAGTACAATAAAATAAATATGGCAAACTAATATCTCTAATTGATTTAATTAAAATCAAAATGCGCTAAAAGCATATCAGTTGATTTAAAGTTTAACAATCGAAGATTATAAGTTAATTTTCCCTAATAAAAGAAATAATTATATGGCATAATAAGTTTAAATAGCATCTGGCAAAGAAGACCATCATATCCATGATGTTACATTTGAATTAATTTTGTTTAATGTCAGATAAAGGAATGCAATAGGCAAGTAAACTACAAGGGCAGTATTATCTATTCTTAATAAGAGTAATGTGATGTGATGTGATGTATTTGGCTTCTCTTTAAACGAAGTCAAGAATATCTCAGCAATTATGCCCAGATAAACCTGTTAGCCATTTTATTCTCCATTCCCCACTCTTAAGTCTACCCATATTCTGCCCCATCCCATTTCCACAACATAAACTTTGTCAACTCTATGGCCTTTATATCTAAATCCCCCTTATCTCTTCGCAAACCCAACATAAAAACTAATAACTCACTTTCTGTATAGTCACTTTGTTCATGTCTATCCTCCCATAACTTCATTATCTGTACCCTTTCTGCTTTCAAGCATTTACATTCAATCAACAGGTGCCTAATATTTTCTATACCTTCCTTACACAATCTGCACACTAAATTATCCATGGTTTTCCATTTACATGTATATTCTCTTGTTGCTAAAGATCCCGTTCGAGCCTTAAATAATAAACTACTTTCCTTACTATTATCATAAATTAACTCGCATCCAATATTCCGTTTACTTCTATATATATTTAAACTCTTCTTACCCTCCATACTAGTTCTCCATCTCTCCAACTCCCTATTTTTTATTAATGCTTCTATTCTTTTATCCCATTCCTTACCACTATAACACTCAACAATCCTCCTAACACAATCATCCCACCTTTTATACAAGTATACTGATATAAATTCTTTATCCAAATCTTTCGCATACCGCATTACCTTTCTCACCCATCTTGTTACCTGCCCTTTACTCATAACCCAATTGAACACTATTTTTGCTATTCTTTTACTATCCATAAACTGCAACCTACCAAACATTTTCATTTTACTTTTTGCATCTCTCATATAAAAACTTGACCATCCCATTTCTCCTTGAATTGCCTCCTTTGCTGTCCACATCTCTGCATCTAATGCATGTCTTCCTACTTCCCTTTGTACTTTCTCTAAATAATCTAAAACCCTTTTACTAACACATAATGCATCATTACCATATGTTAACCCTGCTACTGCAACTCCCTTCCATACTATTCTAGCTACATCATATTTATTATATGAAAATACTGTTAGTTTCTTTACCAAACCCTTTCTTTTCTTTGCTTCATTTATCAATTTTTTCTCCCATTCATCCAAGCAATTTTCCTGATTACATAAGATGATTCCCAAATACCTATATCTATCCACCACACTTAACTTTATATCCCCCAATAAAAATTCTACATCTTCTCTTTCCCCAGTATTAACCATCATTATATTTGATTTTTCTTCACTAAATTTAATCCCCATCTCTTTACCCACCCTTGCACATGTCCTCAACATAATTTCCATATCTTCTCTTCTTTCTGCACACAAAAAGATATCATCTGCAAAAAAAAAGACCCGACAAAATATATACTCCCTTGCCACCTATTAATGGTATCTCTACCCCTCTTCCTAGTCTTTCTATTGCTTTCTCCATTTCACTCAAAAACAACAAAAACAAAATAGGTGACATAGGGCATCCTTGCCTTAATCCCACCCCATTTTTAACTTTAACTGATTCTATATCCCCTAACTGGTAAGTATAATAATTATTTTCATATAATTTCTTAATAATATTTACTAAAGCTTCATCCATTCCCAAATTGGCTAACCTTACCCATAATCTATTTCTATTTACTCTATCATATGCTTTCTCTACATCTATAAAACTCATATATAATGATCTACCTGAATTCCTACTCATCTCCATAAGTTGTGTAACTACAAACAAACTATCTCCTATACGCCTATCTGTCCTAAAACCTCCTTGCATTTCCCCCACTACATTATTCTCTTCCATCCATTTTACAACTCTTCCAGCTACCATATATGAGAAAACTTTATATAAAACTGATGTTACCACTATTGGTCTATAATTATTTAACTTTCTATGATCCTTACCCTTCCCTTTAAATAATAATCTTATTCTTGTATTACTCCAACTAACCGGAAAAACTGTCTTCTGTGCCATTTTATTAAAACATGATAATAACTTTGCTTTTGCTCTATGCCCTAAATTCATTACCATCTCTGCTGCCCATCCATCTAAACCTCTCACCTTTCCACTTTTCAATCTCTTCCCTGCCTCATTCAATTCATTTTTTGTGAACCTAATATTCCCATTACTAACTGCTTTCATTTTTTCTATCACTACTTCCTTCACATCTAACATCTTTTCTATATCCATTACATATCTATTTAAGATTCTCTCTACCTCTTCTCTAGAGCTACACTCTATTCCCTCATCATCTATTAATACTATCTCTCTTTCCCCTACATTTCTCCTTTTAATGTAATTCCAAAATTTTTTACTCCCATCTCTTCCACTTTTATTAATATCCTCCAACAATTTACTATTTAACTTCATCCTCTCTCTATAATTATCCATTTTAGCCAACTTCTTCTTTTCTAAGTACTTTCTCCATTTAGCATTAATATCATTTTCACTTTCTTTGTTCTTAATAGCACACTTATATTCTCTGCATGCTTTTTTTCTCTCTTTTACACTTTTACTAACTCTCATTTTTATATTACTTCTATTCTTCTGCATATTCTCAACTAAAACCCTATTTGCCACTTTTTTCTATTTCACCACACCAGTCCTTATACTCATCCCCATCCAACTGCTCCTTGGTTTCTTCAACTTTTATTTTATATTCTTCCAACTTACCAAACTCTCCATACAGTAGTGCCACCAAGTGCAAGCTTTCCTAATCAATGGATGCAGCAAGATTCGTGCACAAAATCCCTATCTAGTGCCTACTCATAGTTTCTGGCTTGTGGCTTTCATCAGTAAATGAGTTTGGGTTGGAAACATTATGGTATTTTCATTTTGGGCTCCTAAATTTTATAGTTAATCAAATAGGTAAAAATATGACTTCTGAGTGGTTGCGTTAGATCTTAAGATCTAGGTACAGTGTTCTCAAATCCAAGGCTCCTCACTGATATGGTTATGGCACTACTGTATGCAGTATTTAGTACTCTTATTAATAGCATGTGTAAGCTTATGAAATTGTGATTGTGTGATGTTTTGATAGTTTTATCTATTCTTATCTTGATAATGGATTGTAATAACATTAGAATAAGTGTTTTGATTTTTTTTGAACGTGTTCATTAATTATTAATTTAAATAGCTAGCCATTGGAATAGATTTACACACAAAAAAATAATGTATTAAATTTTCTAATTTTTTATTTTATTAAAATAATAGTAATTTAACTTTTTGTATTTACAAGAAACAGCACCATCTGTTTTAGTTTGTTTTATGTCTTTTGATCTTACCTTGCTTCAGCATTACTTTCTTTCTACTAATAATCAACATTTACTTTTTAAAATACACACAAAGAATTGGCTTTTTTTGTCAGAAGAAAAAAGTAGATTACAATCTATGTTGACATTTATTATTAGGATTCAAGTAATCTTTAATCCTTAAGACTTATAATCTCAATATATTTCTAAGGTTTAATTTGCTTCTCTCACTATTAACTTAACGTAAAGTGTTTTAAAACAAAATATTGTACATGTTTGTACTTATACATACATCGCACGCCTTTTTGATTTTGTACTAAAATCTATTTTGATTTTCAACTATCCTCTTTAATAATCATTTTTCTATACTCTATTTTATTTATTTATTTAATTTTAGTACTAATTTTTATCCGCAGCAACAGTATAGAATACTTGAACACAATTTTCTCACATAAGAATACCAGTAGAAATAAGCAGGAATAAGTGTAAAATATGTTCAGAAATTTATGAATAGCTATAATGAGCATCAAGAATTAAACATGATATAATATAATAACGTGATGATGATAAGATAATAAAATAATAACAACAAATACAATAATAATAATGATGATGATGATGATGATGATGATGCCAATAAACATCATATGATCACAATTTCCTATGCTTGCTTATAACTTATTAAAAGAGGCAAAACTCTCCTTACAGTATTGCCACTCAGTGCAAGCCAGAGTAAGCAATGAACGCCAGAAGGTTTGTGCATAAAATGCCTATCTGGTATTTGCTCATCCAATATCCCCAGACTAGTTTTTTTGTTTGAGGAGCCTTGGATCTGAGAGCACTTCACCTAGATCTTAGGATCTAATGCAACCCTCCAGCAGCCACTTTTTATCTCTACTTAACTACAAAACTATGAGACTTAAATTAAAAGCAATCAATCCAAGCTCATTAGCTTATATAGACTCATAGTTCTGTAGTTAAGAAGGGATGAAAGACGGCTGCTGGAAAGTTGCATAAGATCCTAAGATCTAGGTGCAATGTTCTCAGATCCAAGGCTCCTCACTGACGAAGTTCAAAAGTAAAAAATGAGTCTGGGGATATTAGATGAGTAGGCACTAGATGGGGATTTTATGCACAAGCCTTCTGGTATCTAGTTTGCACTGAGTGGCAATACTGTAAGGAGAATTTTGCCTCTTTTAATAACAGTTATAAGCAAGCATAAGAAGTGGTGATCATGTGATGTTTATATTGCTTAACACCAATCCTGCCTCATAGGATAGTGGTGGCTACGGTTATTAAAGAACCAAAGACACCAAAATGTATAGGTACTGAACTAAGTTCAGACCTATATGACTACATAAGCTTATGAGCTTGGATTAAAAATATTGTGTTTTCAATTTAAGACACATAGTTTTGTAGTTAAGTAGAGATAAAAAGTGGCTGCTGGAAAGTTGCATTAGATCCTAAGATCTAGGTACAGTGCTCTTAGATCCAAGGCTCCTCACTGATGAAGACAACAAGCCAGAAACTAGTCTGGAGATATTGGATGAGTAGGCACTAGATGGGGATTTTATTCACAAGCCTTCTGGCATCCATTGATTATTCTGGCTTGCAAGTGGCAATACTGTAAGGAGAGTTTTGCTTTTTTTTAATAATAATGATCATCATCATCATAATAATAATGATGATGATGGTGATAATAATAATAATAATGAACATAATAATAATGATGATGATAAACCACTAAACATCACATGATACCATCTCATGCTAGCACATAACTGTTAGTAAACAGGCAAAAACTCTCCATATAGTAGTGCCACCTTGTGCTAACCATATGCACAAGCCTTCTGGCATCTATTTATTACTCTGGTTAGCACAAGGTGGCACTACTATATGGAGAGTTTTTGCCAGTTTAATAATGATGATGATGATCACAACAATAATAGTGATGATGATGATTGTAATAATAATAAATGTTTGTAGACTTTATTTTACAGACTTCAGGATTATGAGCTTGTATGTATAAGGATAATGATTTAATAAGTAATCGAATTAAAACAATATAAGTTAATAAAGTTTTAATTATTGTTTTATTTCTCCTATAATGTCTTTGTTTTCTTCAAACTATGTAAAAATAGAAGTATATTAAATAAATTTGTTGCTTCAACAAATTGAAAATTAATTGGTCTATAATCCGAAAATAATGGCTTTACAGTGATTTAATATAAGGTGGTGTAAATAAAATTTCATACATCATAAAATGCTTAATACCAACCGTATTCCAAAATCTCTTGATGGAAGGATGTTACTGTGTTTATTTCTTTGAGTATTATAAAGTAATAAATATACAAGAAAATATCAAATTTTGATGCTCTATATATCTATAGTGGCTTATTTTCACCCTAGTATTATCATTATGAGGAATATAAAATGTTTCGTCATGATATATAACCATTTACTTATGATCGTAAATACAGGGTATTTGAACTCAGACTTTCAAACAGTTCAAATCCCCTATAACAAATAAGTTACAGGTATAAGAATGCCTGTATTTCAAATCTTACTTATGATCGATGATATAGGTTATTGCCATATCAATTCATTATTGATGAAAAAATTAAGCATCTATTGAAAATGGTAACTACTTATTCCAAATACTGATTATAATGTGAACACTTAACCAGAAATATTTAATGTATAAAATTCACAAATAAATAATTACCTACGAATACAAAGGGATATGTATACATTATTATTTTAGCCTAATTATAGCTTGAATGGTTAAATTTTTTCAAGTGTGATTATAAATTATCATGCTTTTAGATAACATCCAAGTATTCACATCTTTTTTATATATTTAAAATAATACTATCTTAAGTGTAAAGAGTTGATGCAATATTTACAACTATTAAAAAGATTAAAACAGTAAATTGTTACATTTTTATTTACCATTGTCAAATTCCCTCCACTCACAATTTTGATGCCACCATCCATTTCAGATAAATATATTAATGATTATTATTAATCATTTTCGAAACTAAAGATTATCTCTAGCACAGATATAAACTTTAAACCTCATTAAAGATTAATATATCTGATTTTTTTAATCTTTATTTATATGAGTTTAAAAAGAATGGGGAAGTATGGAGGTGTTTATTATATCTATTAAAACAGTAATAAACTCTCCATACAGTAATGCCATCTAGTGCAAACTTTGGTAATCAATAGATGCATGAAGGTTCCTCACTGATGAAAGCCACAAACTAGAAACTAGTCAAGTGATATTAAATAAGTAGACACTAGATAGGAATTTTATGCACAAACCTTCTTGCATCTATTGATTACTAAGGCTTGTACTGAGTAGCACTATTGTATGAAGAGTTTGTTATTGTTTAACAGCTTGTATAAACATAGGAAATGATGATCATGTTACATTTGAAAGATTCCTAAAAGCATCATTTTGAAGTAACTCAGTAATGGCAAACTTATTAATTTATTTTTTAAAAAAGATGAATTATTTACTCTCAATGAAAGACTGTATATGCTAACAAATATATTTATTGCAATTAAAGGGATTTGAAATCAGAAATTTTCAGTCTTTCATCCTCAACTACATCTCAAACAATGGATACACATGACTCGTATTCCATGCAAAACCAGCATTCGACAGTTATCTTTTCACATGTGTGTGATTATGTTTATTGATTGCTTGAGATGGTGTAGAGGCTGAATAGAATGGAAAATCCTCAGTTCAAATCCCTCTAAATACATATATAATAAACACTCAGTATAAGCAAATTATATACAACCTTAGAAATAAGAATATTTATTATATTTGGAAGCATGGAAAGTTGTCAGAAGGATTAAACGTAAATGAGTATTGGAGTAAATACACATTATTATAATTCTAATATATTTAATTTTTATTTCATTTGTCATATTTTTAATTTTTGCTATTATGGAATAAAATAAAACATCCCCACAACTTAATGAACTATTCCAAAATTCTGTTTTAGGGTCATTCAATGATGTGATGTGATGGGTTATAGTCACCCGTTGATGGTAGCACTCATTTGTTTGTAGAGTTTTTCCTTTATTACTGCTTATTAGAAAATAATTTTATAGATAAAACCAATAAAATAATATTAGATTTTAAAAAATATTTTTTGAAAAAATTAAACACATAGGGTCTACAATCATTTATGTGGAAATTAATGAATTATAAGTACCGTGCGCTAACCAATTGCGCCACTGGGGCCTCACAAATTTATGAATTATCTTGGACATATATACACTTTAATTCCACATTGTGTGATATCTTTGAAAAAATTTTCCATCCAATCATCAAATATTTACATAAGATTTTTTTAAGCAAAAATAATGAGTTTCTGAGATTTAATATAAAATGGCTTAAACAGTAATTCATAAATAATGGAATATATGTAACGCCATATATTTCAAAATTTGTTGGTAAAAGAGTATTAATATATTTGTGTTTAAAAGAAGTTTGCAAAATTTTAATAATAATCTAAATTAGTGACGTCTTAAAACTTTTATTTCCAAAATAAAATTTACAATTATTTATTTATTTGTTTTAAGGCTCCATTTTTGCTACTAATGGAATGTTTCTTTATTAAATGCTTTTATATTAATTTGTCCAGTCTTTGTATATTTCTGTCCATATGTCCACATTTTTTAATTTTTAATGATGAAAAATAATTCATTTCCATTTAGAACTCAAACATATATTCTTACACTTCCCAAGAAAATCCCTTAACAACTGAGGTAATGGAAATATTACATTTGTAGACAAATTGATTTAACCTATACTTAATTACTTAAATTAATTCAAATAAATATATATATATACCTGACAAAAACATTACATCTGTAGAGTAAATTTTTGTTAATATTGATTTAGCTTGTATTTAATTAACTGCATTAAAATGCCAATACAAAAATATTTTTATATAATAGACGATCACATATTTAAATTTATAATTCGTTTGTTAGATGGTGTATTTTTTTATTTTCACATCTTATTATTAAATTATGTTTTTATCAGCTTATTTTTAGTTTTAACCACTTTTTTAAAATAATATGTAAATATAACTAAAGAGTAAAAAATAATAATATCTAAAAAAATATTTTTAAATAATGCTTTTATGTAAATAGCTGACTAAAAAGGAAAAAAAATAGCAAAATAATTTATTTTTTAATTAATTTGCCATGCTTGGAAAACATCAGATATCTTAAGAATCTACACTTGTTATAAAGCAATTGGAAATTACAGGAATATTGTCATTTCATAAAAGCATTTGAGGCTCAAATAAATCATAAAAATTAAGAAGACCTCAAATGCTTTTATGAAATGACATTATTCCTTCAATTTTCAATTGTTTATGATAAATGTAGATTCTTAAGATCTCTGATATTTTCCAAGAATGGCAAATTAATTAAGAAGTGGATTACATTGTTATTTTTCTATTTTTTAGTTGGCTATTTACATAAAAGCAATATTTTAAAAATACATACTATTTTATAAACCTTTAATAAAATAAATTTATTGAAAATTAGTACTTTTTATATTTATTTGGGTAATTATGTTGATAAGTGTTTTAAATACATAATTTTTAAACATTATTCCCAAAGTTTTTAATCCCATCTTATATTTATTGAAAATTTATATAAACAAACACACACTTATAAATAAAATTTAATGGAGAAGATATAATTTAATTAGTATATATATATAGGCTTAACATTTTCGAGGATCCATATCTCATAATCATAGCTGTAATAAAAAACACATATAGGCAAATTTATGCAAAAATATTTAAATTAATGATGTGTTACATAGCCCATTTCTTCGAAATCTCAAAGCACATATTCTTTCTACTGATAGCATGAATATTTCCATGAATGTAGAATGCTTCCTTGATTTTTCTCTTGTAATCATTAGATTCGGTGCATAAGATTACAGGCTTGGCAGGTGTAAAGTCATGCCTGGAGTTTTTGGCATGTTCCAAAAATATGGATGATGTGCCTGCAAAAATATTCATGTTTATATGAGATTAAAAATATTTGCGATATCAATGTATGAAAATATCTATAATCAAATTATCTAAATTAAAACATCTGCACAATTCTATATAATCTTCAGAAGCCCTAACTATTTATGATTGGAAATGAATAATTACTTACCAGGATTTTACATCAATACAAAAAAGACTTTCAGATGATGTTACAACATGATTATTATATTATTATTTTATTTAATGAGAGTCTGAAGCCGTTATGTGTATACAGTCTACTCCAGCAAGACATTGTGGCTTTATTAATCTTCCATTTGGCCAAAAAAAGTTTGTGTAATGCAAGTGGTAAACTTGGTAAGATAGTTTGTATTCATCCATCATTATACAAATTTTAATTTAACTATACATTTTTATTTAACTTTTTATAATTACGACAGGTAATTAATATTCGTAAAAAGTCAGAACAGAGAAAAAATAAAGTACCACTAAATGAAAAAGATCTAACATATATTAAAATAGTTGTTTCAGTAGCTGAATATATTTAATAATATAACTACATGTTTAAAAATATGGCTCCTAAAATAACAATAGTAATACAAGTTAAATGCTTGGAAGTGCAAATTAAGAAAAGTTTGAAAATGAAATTCTTATATGAAGTGAGAAATAATGGCCTAATATTGAATTATTATACTCTTAATATTGTAAGCTTATCATGCTTCCAGTATTTTTACAGTGATATTATAATCATAGCAATACAGTCTCAAAATGTAGGTGAATGTGTGATATAAATATTATGCAAATAATATTAATATCATCTATGTTTTTATTATTTTTTACAATGCTTTTTACAGTCCACTATTGATAGTTTCAATTGACCCAGCAATCTTCTTCAGAACTATAACAAACATAAAGAAATACATGAATACAAATATATTGTTCATGTATATTTGTATTCATAAATTTGTATTATGTTTGCTATAGTTCTGAAGAAGATTGCTGGGTGTTAATCAAAACCATCAATAATGGGTTGTACATAAGCATTGTAAAAAGTAATAAAGAACATAGACAATATTAATATTATATGGATTTAGCAATGCAATAAGAAAGATAAAGTTATAATATGTAAATAAGTTTATATGATGATGATGATGATGATGATAGTAGTAGTAGTAGTAGAAGTAGTAATAGTAGTTATAGTTGTCATAGTCATAGTAGTCATCATCATCATAGTAGTAATAGTAGCAGCAGTAGCAGTAGCAGTAGTAGTAGTAGGAAGAAGAAAAAGAAGATGAGGAGGAGGAGGAAAAAGATTAAAGCAACAAATAACTTAAAATGAGATTGGGATCAATTTGATAGATCAAATATTTAGAAATACAAGTAATAATAGAAAGATGATTTATGCAAGAAAACTATGTTCACATATCAATGAATTTAAAATATCATCTACTCATTTTTTCTTTTTACAATAGTTCAAATACACCAAACTTTTTCTTTTAAAAATTTGTTTTTTATATGACTATAATAAAAATAAAAATACACCCAACATTTCGATTATTTTAAAATACAGTCTTTTCCAAAGAATACTAAAGAATAAAATAAAAATACAAATATATAATAATAAGTATCACATATTTCAAACAAAAGCAAAAACATTAAAAAATACCAAAAAATTATCTTTACCTCAACATCTTTTCTATTACAAATAATCGCAACTTAATCAAACATTTTTTTACATTTATATACCCATCTAAAAATACCTAAAAACATTTAATTAACAAACCTATTGTTTTGTTTTTCCTTTTCTATTAACATTCTGTTTAATTCAGGTTTAATTTCACTAATGTAAATTGTCATGTTTTATATAAATATGTACATTGAAATTTAAGCATAAGTTTTGTACTCCAGAAAAAATAAAGAAAATATATTAGAGATGTATTTTACATCCTTAACTGATAAGGATTTAATTAATAATTAAATTTGCATAGAATGTAATAATGGAAAATATCTATCTATTTGCGATAAGATAATTGCGTTTGATAATTGCCAAAAAGTATTTCTTAATTACAAATATTCTTGATACAATGGAAATTGAAAATACTAATTAAAAACACTAATAGGAAATACAAATCTGATAACAGTCAAGAATAAATCCTGGATTGCCGGAGGCAAACCTACGTGTATAAATAGTTTTGAGCAGCAAAATGCATGGTCTCCAGAAGTCGACTGCAAAGTTGACATGAACATTGACAAATTATAGTGATAAATTCAGAGCTAATTTGAATATAAAAAATAATAAAAAGTAAAAATTCAAAATTATTCTTGTTTAAAAATAGTTAAATTTAAAATAACACCTGTTGTTATTGTCGATCTCAAAAATAAACTCAGGTTGGAAGAAGCTGAAAAGAATTAAATTATTTTTGTGTAATGCTAGAGCTAAAATTCTTAAAAATACTTAATTGCAATTTTCCCGAGGAGAAATGAAAATAACTTGTCCTGGAAAAACAATGATTTTAATGAACTGATTTTAAAATAAAGAGACTGTGAACTTTTTAAAACACTTCATCTAGCTAGAAAATAATCCCCAAGGAGATTTAAAAAGAAAACAAGACTTTGAACCATTATTTTTTTCTGTTCTGGCAAAAATAATGTTGTTTTTTTCTGGTTTCCGGTTTGAAGCCCTGAAAAAAAAATGTAGTTGCCCTCAGGTACACTTTCACCAAAAAAGTCACCCCCAATGTCTAAAAGTTTGGCCGCCCCTTTTATAGTGCATATATTTACTTTCTTTTACTTTTTTATGTTTCTTTGTTTGACTCTGAAACCTCTTCATGAGTAATAAATAAAAAATACTAAGTAAATTAAAGTAAAAATAGTAATAAAATCAAATCAAATTACATCTTAAATTGATTATCATGTTCATTGATATAATTCTTATAATTCATTAAAATGCAATGGACCTTATTCTGTTTGAGTAAGTCCTTGACATTGATTCTAATAACCAATGATCATAATAACTAATGGCTACTGCATATAAGTATACTATAGTATAATATTGAATTTTTTCTTGTTTGTATTTGTAATTCAAATTTTCATATGCTTGTTTGTCTGCATAACAAAGAGGTTTTTTTCTTCTTTATAACATATAGCTAAGTGTACTTTCGGTGAAGTTTGCCATAACTGTAATTCTCTTGGTGAACTTTACCTAAAGTGCATTTGGCTTTAGGTTATAAAAAATAAAGAAACCACTGTATTACATAATTGAACTAATATTATGCAAATTTGAATATACTATAATATAGTACAAGAATATATATTTGATAATATAACATTTTCTTTGCAAGAAGTTGACTCTAAAACATTAAGTATATCTAACTCAAGTAGTTGAGAACTTTTTTGTTCTTTCGCACAGTTTGAAATTTGCAAAATAAGATCAACGATTACTGCATTCACAGCTGGTTAATAAGTGGATAAACATACAAATGATTTTAAAATGTTATTTATTAGTTAACATATTTTCTCATGGTTGAAAAAGAAATTTGTTGGTCAGTTATCAAATAGTAAAATCTTTTTCTACACCATTTATCATTCAACGAGTTTGACAATGATAGTATCTGTGTATGACAATCCCAAAATGCATTGGAAGTAATAACATTTTGGAAGCCCCTGGGAATTGGAGGCCTTTAAAAATGTTTTTGCGCCTGTGGAGATGATAACTTTTTGAAAGTCCCAGACAATTGAAGGCATAAAAGACTTTTTTTGCTCCTATGTGATGGTCCACCATTACGATTAGCCATACAGACTTTATAATGTTCATAATTATCTGGGTTCCCAATGATTATTCTGATATGACTTAGTTGGGAAATGTATTCTTTAGCAATGGTTTGAGAATATCATTAGTCATTTCAATTTTAGCTGATTAAAATAACTGTTTAAAAGAATAATCAATAATTCTAGTTTTGATCTTTGAATTTAAGCTCTGTGATAAATAAAAAATTCCTGTAGATTCTCTAACTAACATTTAAAGAGGTGACTCACTGAAGAAATTTCTTTACATTATTATTTTAAAGCTTTCAATATAAGCATGTTTTATTACTCTGTTATTTAGAGTTATGTAGATCGTAGGAGTAATCAATAGAGACTAGAGGGCAGATCCAACCTGATCATAGTTTGGATATTAAAACAGGTAAAACTCATTATACGTATTGCCACACACAGCAAGATAGAGTAATCAATGGGTGCCAGAAGGCTTGTGCATAAAATCTCCAACTAATGCCTACTCATCCAATATCCCCAGACTAGTTTCTGGCTTATGGATATTGTCTATAATGAACATGTACTTCAGGGTTTAGTGCAGTGGTAATGTGGTTGTCACTGCATCTCAAGGTCCATAGATTGCCCAAACATCTTATGAACTTCTAAGCAATTAAGTCACTCAACCATTTTATTTAATGATAAACATTGGATTATGAACATCTACTACCCAGCCACCATATATCCATTTTATTATTCAAATTAGCGTGTTTTTTCTTTTTATAATATGAAGACATGAGACTACTATACTAACACTTGATTATGTTGACTTATACTTTATCACTTTTTAAACCTAATGTAATTCCTTTTAATATTTTGTCAGAAACTTTCATAAAAAGTTCTAATATTTGGTACAAGTTCTAAAGAAAATAGTTCTTACAGCATTAACGCGCATCAATAAATTTATATTTCGATATGTTTTTTTTTTTTTTAATTTATACAGTTTAGTTTTCTAAAGCAATTTAATAACTACTAAATAACTAATCACAAAGTAAAATTAGTATTATTTTTTAACCGAACTTCAAGCAGTAAACATATTAGATTTATTTAATAAGTTTATTTCAGAAATCTCATTTCCTGTTTGTGATTTTATTTCGAACGAAATTTGAAACTTTTTATAGGAAATAATAATATCACATGAGTACATCAAAGAATATCATAACCAGATTTAGTTTTCTCTGACGATCTAAAAATAACACAGTACTATCCTTACTTTATAAGTAAAATTCGCAGAATATTATCTTCTTCAAAACACATTAGCACAGTCACCTTTCTCTCTCTCTCTCTCTCTCTCTCTCTCTCTCTCTCTCTCTTCCCTTTTTTTTTTTTTTTAAAAAAAAAAATCATTTTATTTTCATTTACTGGCCAAGATAAAATCATTTAAGAGGCAATAAGCTAATCAGTATTATAAATTTAATACTTAAGTCGGGAAAAAAAAATCTTTTAACAAATTACAAAATATATTTTCAGTATATTTGATTAAAACGCATTACGACTTTCATAAACTTATTTAAAAAGAATTTATAATTAACTAAAAAAATGTCAAAACTGCTTACATTAAATTTAAAATAAGTGACAGCTATTTTTTTTTTTAACACTTTTGTTACTAGAGAGAAAAATTCAAAAAATGAAATAATAATTTATTGCAAAATATTTAATTTGCAATAAATTTATAATTTAAAATTTTGCATTCTTATTAAAGTAAGACATTCATACTATGAATCCCATGCTAAATGAGCATAGCAATGAATACTATGTTATGACATAAAAAAAAAAAAGTGTAATTTATATACGTTAATTCTCAATATATATACTTCTAAATTCATGAAAACAGTCAACACTTAAACAATATGAATAAACATCAATAACCTCAATCTGTTGTCAAGGCAACCTCCTTTAAACAATAAAAGTGGAAATCCACCTTTATATATTGTCTAATAGGTTTATGTAAACATTAAAGATTGCAACTAGACTACAGACAGTGAAATTATTAATTCAAAGAAGTTTAAATAAACCTCATTAAATAGGTAAATATACTTCCAAGTATAGATATACGCATATATAATAAACAAACACAAGAGATAGATATGTTTTTAACAAGATCCATATCTAAACTCATCAAATATCATAGTCAGAAAAAAAGGATATTTTCTGTACAAAATGTTAATAGGATGTAAATAAATAAAATTTTAAATTAAAATTTTAGTCATATAAATTACCTTATTTCAGCATATTACAGACATATTTTCTTTGCTATTTGCATATGTTTATTTTTTTTATCCTAACTTTTCTTAACAAGTAAACTGAAACTTTTATTTTTGAAAAGTGATTCACATTTTGTGCTAATAAATAATTGTCATTTTTTTTTAAAGTGGTTCATATCTCGGTTTTTTATCTAGCCAATGCATTGAAGGTTATATAATTCATAATTGTAAAAGAAGAACTTTTTTTTTGGGTAAAATGGAGTATGAACGATCAAATTATAGGAAATGTATTCCCATAATGGAATGTTTGGTAAGATATAAATTATCATTGCTAGTAAGTCCATTATATATGGCCAGTGTAACTTAACTGTTAAATGAAAGAATATATTTTCAAAGTTGTATTTTAGTCAAGTGTTGGTGGCTGAGTGGTTAGCACAATTGCAGTTGTCCTGGGTTCGCTTCCCAGCTGACGTTTTGACATATGGAAAAAAAAGTTTCTTTTTTTTTAAGAATGATAAATTAAGAATAAAATCAACTTCCCTTGATCACTGGGGTATTACAACCATTATTTTGGTAAAAAGCATGTTTAGCATTCTACCAGGAAAGAAGATTGCTAAGAGAAAAGTATATTTTATAAAATATAATAATAATAATAATATATAAAAAAATGTAGATTTTTGTTTTTATTTAATAAACAAAATTTATAATTTTTTATTGTAACCCTGCTGATAATCAAACAAAAAGAAAATGTTATTAAAACAGGCAAAACTCTCCATACAGTAGTGCTACTCAGTGCCAACCAGAGTAATTAATGGATGCCAGAAGGCTTGTACATAAAATTCCCATCTAGTGCCTACTCACTCAATATCCAAAGCAAAACTTTTCCATATAGAAGTGCCACTCAGTCCCAACCAGAGTAATCAATGGATGCCAGAAGGCTTGTACATAAAATCCCCATTTAGTACCTACTCATTCAATATCCCCAGACTAGTTTCCGGCTTTTGACCTTCGTCAGTGAGGAGCTTTGGATATTGGATGAATAGGCACTAGATGGGGATTTTATGCACAAGCCTTCTGATATTCATTGCTTACTCTGTTTGGCACTGAGTGGCACTACTGTATGGAGAGTTTTTGCCTGTTTTAATATGTATGTGCTAGCATAAGAAATGGTGATCGTGTGATGTTTAGTGGTTTAAAAAGAAAATGTACATGTAGATTTTTTTAAGATAAATTAACTGTAATTAGAGATAAAGGAAGGTGTGATATTTCTTTTCCCCCTAATTAAAAATATGGCCGATTGGAATGCCAATATGAACTTAGTAAAGAAAAAATAAAAAAAATTAGAGATTGTATATAATTAAAATTGTTTAAATTTCATACAGTGTTTATTCATTTGGGTTGATGAAATTATGTTAGCCCCCAAACAAAAATGAATACTATATTAAAGATAATATAAAACCATGTATCGTATGTAAGTTATGATTAATATTGTAAATTAATTATAATAAAAATAAGCTTTTCAGAGGGATTAAATTTTTGAAGAGATAAAAAAAAATGTGGATAGGTACTTGTGCAATGGAATCAGACCAATGGTATAAAAAGGTGACCCAGAGAAGGATTCCTTTTCTGCTTCAATAATATTCCTCATATGTTCTTCAAATTAGAATCATGTATTCTTCATTGAGTGGCAGAGATTGGAGAAAGATCCAGAAAGCGGTATAAAAATGTTTTGCCACATGTTTGCTTTTACCTGCAAGGACAATTCAAACTAGACACACTGCTAAACAGATAAGAGACCCATGGCCATGGAAAGCACCTATTACACCAATCATTAAATCCAATTAAGGAAATAACAGGTAAGATTAATGATAGCTCTGTACCTAACCTTATTGTTCATCTGAACTAGAAATATAAACTTTTACTGAACTAAAAAATCAGATGAACTAAACTTTATTGCTAATAGAATACTAAATTAAATTTGTAATTAAGAACATGTTATATAGTTATTCTATGTACTGTTTTATCTATATGTTAATGTTTAACAATATTTAATAAGGTAGTACAAATAAATAACTTCGTATTTATAGTATGTACTTACTTGTTTATTAAATCTATGTGGTAATTTAAATTCAGCAATCTACATTATTTAGATTCCTCCATGCATGAATGCTAATATGTGTAACTCATTTGTTAAACCTCCATAAATAAAAACCAGATACCAAAAACTTGTAATTATAAAAGAGAGAAATTCCATCTTTATTAATTAATCTTGTCATGATGTATTCAACTAATACTGGCTCCTAAAACAAGTAAATAAAAGTGGTCGCAAGTTATAGTTCTCTTTTATATCATATCATATAATATGACTCAGCATTAAATTGCCCAGCAAATATAATTGCATTTTCCCTAATATTTGTTTATTAAATTAAAAAGGAGTGATTTAAGTCATATCCCAAAAGTTAATCTCTTATGTTTGTAAGTTTAATATTAATGATCTATATGTTATTCGGTTATATTATTTGTGTATAATATAAATGATTCAAAACCCCTTTAGTTACTCAGATTTATATAATTTTAAAAATGACAGATGAAAATCCTGTGACCTGGTACAATATTGAAATATTTTATCAATTTTTTATCTGTTTTGTTTCTTTTCAAAGAATGAATTCATTACAATATATGGTTTTTATAATCTGTTTAGTGTAAAATGATATAATTTAGAACTAATATCACACAATATTTCAGAAATCATAATTCTGTTATTTTTATTGATATTTTTATATAATTTGAGAATATATCGCACATCATTATGAAATATGCTGAAGGTTTGAACACCCATAATCTTGTTAAAATAACAATATATATATATTTTATACAGTGCAGGCTTTTTCATACCTGCACTCCGATATGTAATATACAGGAGTTTGAACTTAGATTTTCACGTGATCCTCAACTATCCATGCTATCCCGTACTGCTGACACACTTTATCACACACATGTTGGAAAGATAAATAATCACCAATATTTGTATTTCATGCTAAACCAGCACTTGTCAGTTGGTCCAGATTATCATCTCCACCCATATATTCAGTCAATGCTGAGCTTATATTAAGATAGCCAATCTTCATATTTTAATGGATAGGCTTCAATACACTTGAACTCAGTGGAGTGGATTAAAGCCTGTCCATTAAAGTATGAATATTGTCTATCTTAATATCAGCTGCGCATTGATTGTATATATGTGTGATGATAATCTGAACCAAATGATGAATGCTGGTTTAGCACAAAATAGTTATTGGTGATTATTTATCTTTTCAACATGTGTGTGATCAAGTGTGTCAGCAGTATGAGATAGCTTGGATAGTTGAGGGTTGTGTGAAAGTCTGAGTTCAAACCCCCTATATACTAAAATAACAATATAGTTCCTTGTATTAACAGATATTTTGTCTTTGCTTCTTTGAAGGTTTGTATTGAAGAAATTTTAATTGCAATTATTTGCTGGACTATTTCTATCATCTCAATGTTATGATTATTTTTTTAAAAAAATTCAAACATTTTCATATCTTTCCAATTTAATTCCTAGGAATAATATATCAAATGTTCAAGTGATAAAAATATACCACTTGCTTGAAAGACTGAATTACAGATGTTGATATTTAAAAAAAGTGAAAGACGGAATTCTAAATCTTTTTTTTTTTTAATCAATTCAAGATCTTTATCAAAGTCATTATATTTGTCTGCAAAGAACTTCGGATTTAAACTAATCAAAGAACAAGCTGAATTTAAAAGATGACTAGTATGAAAGATATGAGTGTCCATTATGCAGTGAAATTGTACGTTATGAAAAGACATCAAATCTACAAACACTTCTGGTGTAGTTAAAGTTTTGTAATATAAAACATAAATCAGAATATTGTAAAATTCTGTAGAATATTTATAAAAATGCAAAAACATTGATTGTATTAATTGTGACCTTAAGAAGTGTTATATCTCAACTTACTTTTAACTGTCAGACTAATCTAAATTCCATCTTATCTTCATTGAATTGAGATTTCATCACCAAGGACCAATAGATATATGAATAGATAACATATATCCAATAATAGTAACAGGACAATGGGTGATGATGTTCAGTAAATCCAATTGGCTTTTTTTATGGATGGAGATCTGGCTAAATATAGCCAGTCTTGTTGGAGGTAATGGGGGACAACAATAATTTATTGTCAGACATGAACAACGGTATGAATGTTGTCCACAGTATGGTTAAAGGAGGCAAATTCACATTAGAACTGCAAACTACTAGGATCTAATTCAGACACAAGACAAGCTGTCATAGAACAGCTAGAAGTGTCACTGTACCTATTCATGAGACAAGATGTCACCATACAGCTGAAAGTGGTAGAAAAGCATAGAAGGATACCTGAAATCTCTTACAGAAATAGTCGCCTGGCAACTAAATGCTATACCAAGCCAACTGTATCAGGCAAAAGTATAACATTGTACATTTTGTAAATATATATTTGTATATTAGTTTTAACCTATCATACCATTTACAACTTTCTTAAACACTTTATCAATACTATTTATTTATATGAAAACTAACAGTTTCGACTATCCTGCAGTCATCATCAGAACTCTTTATAATCCTATCTCTAAAGACCCAATTAGTTTTAATTAATAAATATTTAAACATATATTTATGAGTTTAACAAGACTAACACATAAGGGTGTACAACAAGATGATTCCAGATTCCCAACAATTCTTACACAATTTTATGAAAGGTATTTGTGAATTAAAATGGAAATCTAGAGAACAAAAATAAAAAATCCAGATTTTTTAAAGGCATGATACTGTTTTTGAAAATGGTACATCAAAGCTTCAGTAAATATTACAAGAGTTATCAAATAAAACAAAAAATTAAGATTGTAGATAATTGTTGAAAAATTCTAAAGAAGAAAATAAAAATAACCATGAATTACAAGTTAATATCTACAAATATTCTTTATCAGAGGGAATCATAATTTATGGTATTAATCATAGAGTTAAATTTGGTTGGAGTATGTTTAGTAGAAATAATTTAATATTAAAAGAAAATGTTTATGCATTTGAAAGTTTTTATTAATTACATTTTATTAATGCTTATTAGAAATTGAGACTTGGATTCTTAATAGAAGATCAGTACTGAGATTCCTAATCATATGGAAAAGTACAAAGATATATATATTTGGGAACAAAAAGCAGCAATCAAAATGTAAAATAAATAGGTAAGAGAATAAATAGATATTGATATCAAGGAAAAAATTAAGAGACTGAAGCGAAGTTGATTTAGATATGTTATTTAAAAAATGGCTGTAGTTGAACTAATGAGATTATAAATTGGGTCCAAAAAGATTTAAAATTGAAAAACTTCATGTGTGAGAAGGGTAAATGAGACCGAAAGCTTGCTAAAATAATTTTGTTAAGCGATGATATAGATAGGAGAGACTAGATTAAATTAAGAGAGATTTTGATTTTGCAGTGGATCAATAATGATTGGACATGTTGATAAAATGATTAGATATATATTGTTATATTTTGAATTACAGGTGTCAAACTTACTTCACCCACAACTTTGACACCAACCACTCCAGATAAATATAGTAACGATTATCACTAATCCTTTACTAAACTAGAAACTGTCCCTAGCCCAGATATAAACTTTAAACCTCAGTTAAAGATTAATATATTCCTTTTTAAAAAAATTAAACATACAGATATGGAGTTACTCACACCATTAGTCTTTCAATGTATCATTATTCATATGATTTGAAAAGAATGTATGGTGGTACGAGGTTGTTTAGTATATTTACAAATTGGAGTATATTTATTTAAAATCTGGAATAATTTATCAGACTACCTTTTGAACATTCTCTGATTCCGGATATTTTAGTCACTGCAATCATCAAATATATTTTTAATGGCATTTACAAATTTGGGAAATTATCTAAGAGATCGTAATGAAAAAGAAAAAAAAACATTCTATAATTATGATGAGTTATTAAAATTCAGAACACGTTAGTGTAAATCATTTATAATGAGTTGTTTCTTTCTGATAACGTTTAAATAATATTTCATTATTTACGGATAACAATTACAGATCATTTAATTAAAACATGAACATTTTTATTAGGTGTAATCATTTGTTTAAATTATTTTTGTATTTTAAATCAAGTTATAATTAAAAGAGGGAAATAAAACATTTATTTTGTAAAGGATTTTAGTTTAGACTGGATAAAAAACAAAAGAGGAGATTGCGACGAGTCTCAAAGGAAAATAATGTCAGAGGGGGGAATGGTTGTCGTTACAATTGTGTCATTTCATCCAAATTAAAAGAGCACTAACAATTATAATTTTTTAAAATGTTTTTACGGCATAAAAACATTTAAAATTAGTTGTTAGACAAAAATCTTCCTTAATATTAAGAAATAATAATAAAAATAATTAATGAAGGGCTGTAAATTAAAACTAATCTTTTAATAACGTAATTTAAAAATAAAAACCCTTAAAGTAAACGTTGCATCAATTTTCTTTTTAAATTTTTATTTCATATTAACATTTGGCAGTTTTAGAAATTTGTTAAATTTTTTAAACCCAATATTATGACTGTTTGTAAGGGGAAAAAATATTAAAGTTTATTAATCACGGCTTTAAGAATGCTATTAATATACTCTGGTGAGTCTCCATTTCACTTTTGGCTTCCCACATTATTATTCTAAATGTAGATGTGTGTGTCTATCACACACATATAAACATTTTCTAGTTCATTATATTATGCTCATACAATACATACATTAACTTTTTGAATTAGCTGTTTTGAGATGAGGGCTCTAAAAAATCTCACGGAGGGGGTGTGTGATTGAACATTTATTGAAATTTGAGGTGATTTGATATTTATTTCAAATAGCTGTATGCACTGGAAGTAATTTCATATATTATTATGTATCAATCGGTCACCAAAGCGTTAGAATGAAAGAAATAGTTCCATTCTCTTGATAAAATTGAGTTGTTGGGGTTTTTTCCCCTCTCTTTTCTTTGCCGGAAAGTGATTCACAAGTTTTCTCTCTCGAGTTTGGCAATCTAGTTGACGGAGTATTAAATGCACACTACTTACTACACACACACGCACTTATATATATATGCAGATATGAGGCAATTTCGAAAATTAAATAAGCTAATCCTTTTTAAATTTTCATACATCTATATGAATGACGTTTACATGTTAGTAATTTGAACAGGCTTGTAAACAAATTACTGGAATATTTCAAAAAATAGAAAGAATGAATAGTTTCATTTGAAACCATTGAGAAATTTCTTTCTAATGACTTTTAATCTTTCAATACATATAATAAAAATCAAAGTGCATTACGTTTATATAACTTATGTAGCTTGTATCTATTAAAAAAATTTATGTGTGGGAGAGAATATATATGTAATAAATGAAAAATATTGAACACATTCCATTAAACATTATTATAATTCTAAACAGAAGATAATGAACCTTTCACTTGCACTTCCCTGTTATATTAAATTATCATTGTTTTTGTTGAATATTGGGAAACTTTCCATCCAAGTCACATGATGAAGACTTTGAAAAAATAAGAGAGGCAGTCTTATCCTTATACCTAAATATATGTGTAAAAGTTGATTACCTTCTGTTTAGAATTACAGTTTGAAACTGCACTAGTAAATAACTTAATTGAATACATTAATTCTAACATCTTAAAATTAACTATCCGGTAAATGTTAAAATTTCAAGACTCTTAATATGCATAATAAAGAAAGTGGGAATAGAGTTAATAATATAAAATCTTCATATTCTCAATGAAAAATATTTAAGATTGGCCTATAGAATTGCATTTAAGTATAAAGAATAGCTGGTCACTCTTATCTTTTCAGAGTCACATGATCACCATTTCTTATGCTTGCTCATAACTGTTATTAAAACAGACAAAACTCTCCGTACAGTAGTGCCACTCAGTGCATCCCAGAGTAATCACTGGATGCGAGAAGGTTTGTGCATAAAATCTCTATCTAGTGCCTACTCATCCAATATCCCCAGACTAGTTTCTAGCTTGTGGCTTTCATCAATGAGGAGCTTTGGATCTGAGAGCACTGCAGCTAGATCCTAAGATGTAGGGGCAGTGCTTCAGAATTTTTATTATGTGACTTGGATCGAGAGTTTCTTAACATTTAACAAAAAACAATGTTGGCTTAATATAATAGTACAGCACAAGTATAAGGGTTGACTACCATCTGTTTAGAATTACAGTTTGAAACTGCACTAATAAATATCTTGATGAATTACATTAAACATTAATAATTGTTTTTGATAGGTCAACAAAAATTCCATATAATCATATAATTCTTAAACACTCATTGGGTTTGAGTTTGAATAAAAAGGCTTTCAGCAAAACACTGCCAGAATCATAGTGCTGAATAGAATTATTCAGTATAAGTATGCTTATATAATATTTAAATGAGATGCAATATGCAAATAAGGTAATGAGATATTTCATTTTTCAGATAATGAAATACAATTTTTTTTTGTTGATGGAATGTGGATTCTTTGCGATTACCCAAGCCTTTTTGTACTTTCTTTTCCTTTCATCTTCTTCTGAGCAAACTGTTCTAACATTGTATGGAGAAAATGTATGATCTATGGTGTATTCATGGTCAAGAAAGATAGATTTGTATTCATTCTTTTGTTTAGCTCTGTTGTATGGATATCCATGATGGGCAATTCTCATGGATCTATTTGCATGAGATTCTCCATAATAATCATATTAATAGTATTTCTCCACATTAAACCTTATCTGTTTGGTTTTGAGGCTTTTCAAAGGCATATTTATTACTATAATGAATATAATTGAAATGATAGTAAGTCGTGTGACATCAAGGACAACAAAAGAGAGAATGGTATCAAGAAGTGATATCATTCTCTCTTTAAGCTCCATTGTTACACAGATATAGTTTTGAAATTATAAGGTAAGATTTTGTTTATCATTTTAATTTATGTATTGACTAAATAATCTGAAATTATTAATATATATATATGGAAAATGAAGAACAAGATTTACTTTTAAGAACCTCTGAATATTAAATGAAATATTCATTTTAATAAATGTAATAATAAATAATTACAACTTTTTAAATATCAGGAATTGCAATAGAAGTAATTACTTTTCACAGAATTATATAATGGAAGTAATTACTCCCACCGAGTCATGTGATCTCAAAAACAATGAGCGAAATAGTACCACACTCTCTGTTGGTTTTGACATCACATAACTCAGTGGAAGTTAGATACTTATGCTTCAATTATTGATATTCAAAAAAGTTATGATTATTTATTATTATAATGAGCTGTTGCAGGATATAGTCCCCTTTCACTGTGACTGTTGTAAGCATTATACCCTTTTTTTAAAAAATTAGATCAATTCATATTATAACTCAAATAAAATGTCAACCTCACCATTTATGCTTTAAGCAAAAATTCTGATCTGATTAATCGAGTACCCATATTTTCATTTTCTTTACTGCTCATAAAATTTTCAATAATTATTATTTACATCGCAGTTCAAAAATATTAATACTTTGCCTATTCTTTGCTGACATCTTATAATTATGGTGAATACTATAGCTTGAACAAGCATTGTATATTTCTTTTACTATATAATAAAAGAAAATAATATATAATTATATTTTTATATAAATAATAATATTAAAAATCATATTTACAATTTTAATGCACAAATCAGCGCATAACAGCAGAGCTTCTTCAATTAAATCACAATTTATTATAAACTTAATATAAATTATAATACATAATAAATAATGCCCGAGCGCTTTCAAGAGAACTTAGCTCTCATAATCATGGGTAACAAAGAGTAAGCGTAACAAGGTTGCTATGTGTAAATTAATTGAACTATATGCGTAAATCTAATTAACCCATTTCTTAGAAATTTTATAACACGCATCTTTCCTATTCATAGCCTTATCATCCATGGCAATAAAACATGCCTCCTTCACCTTTCTCTTAACATCATTTCTTTCTCTACAAACTATTCTTGGATTTTCAGGTTCACATGAATGACCAGTTAATTTCTGATGCATTGCGAATATTGAGTTGTAAGCTGGGTCTGCTTGGGCCTTGTTGTAAGAATATCTGTGCTGGGACAATTTTGTTGAGAGAGTTGCTTTCGTTTCTCCATAGTATGATGCCATGCAGTTATTTTCTGAGCATGAGATGACTATAAAACCAATGGAAAAAAGAGGCCATATACAACACCTTTCGAACACGCCACCTATTCATAAATTCGCAGGATTGATGTCTTTCTTACATAGGAATGAGCACCTTTGCAGATTTGAAGCAGACAAAAGGGCAAATTTGATTTTATATAGAAACAATTTATTAAATATCGGTTTCAAACAAAATACCATTGATAGGAAAATTAGACAATTTTACAGTAAATTAAATAACAATGCAATTAAGCAGCAGAAAAATAGAATATTGTTGCCATACTTTGCAAATGCCCATAGAAAACTTTACTCAGTGTTCAAAAGAGAATTTCAACTATGTTTTCTTACACCCCCTAATACCAATAGAATTATCAACAATGCAAAAGATATTGTAACACCCAACAACATTTCTCAGGCTGTTTATAATATCTCATGCCCAGAAAATAACTGCATGGCATCATACTATGGAGAAACGAAAGCAACTCTCTCAACAAGGTTGTCCCAGCACAGATATTCTTACAACAAGGCCCAAGCAGACACAGCTTACAACTCAATATTTGCAATGCATCAGAAATTAACTGGTCATTCATGTGAACCTGAAAATCCAAGAATAGTTTGTAGGGAAAGAAATGATGTTAAGAGAAAGGTGAAGGAGGCATGTTTTATTGCCATGGATGATAAGGCTATGAATAGAAAAGATGCGTGTTATAAAATTTCTAAGAAATGGGTTAATTAGATTTACGCATATAGTTCAATTAATTTACATATATCTGCATATATTTACACATAGCAACCTTGTTATGCTTACTCTTTGTTACCCATGATTATGAGAGCTAAGTTCTCTTGAAAGCACTCGGGCATTATTTATTATGTATTATAATTTATATTAAGTTTATAATAAATTGTGATTTAATTGAAGAAGCTCTGCTGTTATGCGCTGATTTGTGCATTAAAATTGTATATATATAGTAGGCAGCTGAGTGTGAAATAATTTCTTTTTATAAAAATCATATTGTTTAATTGATTTTTAAAGTATATTATTAACTCTCTCATTTTTCTGTTAACATTCTGACAGACTTCTTTGTTCTCACTAGATTTAAGCTTTCAACTTTCATTTTGATATTAACCTTTATTATTTATCAGAATGTAATAAATTTGATCTTATTCAATAGATATTTTTGTTTAGTAACTGAATAAATTTTTAAAAATCGCATTTGATTTTCAGAATTATTTTAAAAATTAAATTTTAATCAAAACAAAATGCTGTCGCATTATCAAATTTTATGGGAGCTGATTCAATTTGCAAAATGAACAAAATCGTCTTTACTTGACATTTGTTTTAAAAATCTGAATGAATTATTTTTAATAATTACAAAATCTATCAATTTATGCTTTAAAGTTTTAAATTGTTTTCATAATTTTTACAATATTGTTAAATATTATTATCTGATGAGTGACCTCATTTCTAGGCAGATATGTTTTCGGTGACCATAATCTCTATAGTAACAATATTCAGAAGAAAATATTCTTTTATATTTAAAAATAAAACATTTCTGTAAAAAAAAAAAAATATGTAATACCATTTATTTTTGATTTTTAATAATTATTACACAATTACAATACAAATATAATCATAAACTAATCAAGTTTTTAGACCATTGTAATATTTTCTCGAAGTGATCTTGCAAAGTTTCAGATCGAAAAATATATAATGGTTACCCATCATCAGCAGGCCTTGAGATGCTTTCATGGACTGTCTATTCGATTTTCCGGCCCTCTTTTGAATTTTTTTTGTATTTATAATATTAGAAAATAAATATATGTGAATTTTAAAGCCGTAAAAGAAAACGTTTTGCAAAATTTTCATCAGGAAAGAAAAAAGCAAATTTTATTTCTAGAAATCTCAAACGAAGCTAAGTAAAAAAAAATGGTTAAACAGCAAACAAATTTTGGCTTAAATATATTTAAAAAAATACAGTTATTAGTATATTTATGTAACATTTCTAAATAAAATTATACTAAAATTTTTTATACAGTAAAAGTACTGGTTTCTTCTACTAATTGGAATCCATAATAACAAAATCTATTATAACAATTATTTATTTATATCTTTTTAGCTTTTAAAATATATCAATAATGAACAATATTTATGCTCTTTTAAAACTAACTGAATATTATTATTTTAATATACTATAAACTAGAATTTTCGCTGTGAAATCTTTCTGTACGGCATTGGCAGGAAATACATGAAAATAATTATTTATACATATATAAAAAGGATCATCTCATGGAAGATTATGCACAAATCGTTTATGATTCAATTTGAATTTTGCATAATTAGCATTCAACGTTGTACTTTTTTAAGAGTAATTTGATGGTCATATATACTAAAAAATGGTGTCTCCGAAATTTTGCAGACAAATGAGTGCTTTTGTAATGTAGAAAATAAATATTAGGTAGTCATGATTATATAATAATAATAAGCCCATTTTTAAAAGCACTTTGTTTTATTTATAAATCTCAGTATTAGCTGTAGTTTATGGTAGTTCTGGGCAGAATGTTATTTACTGGTAATAGTGGACTATTTTAAGAAGTAAATTTGACAATTGATAGAATTTGTATAATCCAATATATATATATATATTGATGATATGGGGATCTTATGATTTTCTTGAGATGAGTAAAATATAAGTGTCATTTTTTTTCATTAGTCATCCAAGTCATGTGTGATAAAAATGTACCGAAGGAGTTTGAACTCAGTACACTCTAAACAGACATTTATCTAGATTAAAAACAATCTAGTGGCGTTCATGGGAAAACACACATACTTAGCTAAACTGAATAAAGAGTGATTGAATCCCTTTCCAACTTCATAATATTAACTTTATATGATTTTTTTTTTTACAAGTTGTTATAAACAGCACCAGTGTGTGCGTGTGACCATGATTGGTCGTGTATACATGGAAAGAGGAATGAGAAGGATTCTCAGTTAAAAGAACCTATTATTGGAGTTAAGCATAAGGCACTCCAGGGATCTCACAGTGGGTAATTTTATTCAGTTGCTACATTTAATATTATTTTATTTGATGACAATGGCCAGCATGTTTTAGTGTTCAAATGACTTCCCTAATATCTAAATATTTTAAATCTTTAATGATGACAGTTTTAATTTTCATTTGGTTATTTTATATGGAAAAATGAGATAATTTATTTATTTCATTATTAGTGTGATAGAATTAATGTTTAGGATAGTTGCAATCGGGCTATAATGTTATATTTAATTAATTAGAAATAGACACCCAAATAGAGCATGATATGCATATATTCTTATTTATATGTTAGCATCATCCTTATTTAATTATAAATTGTATTTTAGCTAACACAGTGAATTCATTTCTCATTTAATTTAATCGGTTACATATGATGAACCGCTAGAGCATATCATATATCCTGTTTAGTGTTTAGTTATTGAATTATAGCAACTATCATTTTTATCACTCATCTATATATTACATGGTTACAAAATAGCAGCCTTTTTCATCATTACATTATTTTGTATGCTGTTACAAAGTTTTCTTACTGTTACAAATGGTTATCTTAATATTGTAATAATTACTACATTATCTTTTCTATTTTCATTATCTGTTACAAATGGCGCACCAACTAGGGCTCAAAATAAGCCAAATGAGGGCTTGAAATATGCCACATACCTGAGAGATGTGTAGTATATAATGATGCCAGATTATAAACATAGGTTGATAATTAATCATTGCGTATATCTATTTATACTTACTGTTACAATATATATCATTAGAAACCAGTCAACACTTAGACAATCCTAATATCAATTACAATCAACAATCTCAAACTGTTGTCAAGGCAATCTTCTTTTAACAATATAGGTGGAATTCAATCTCAAACTATAGTCAATGTAATTTCCTTTTAACAATAAAGGTGGAATTCCACCTTTATTGTTAAAAGGAAATTGCCTTGAAAACAGTTTGAGATTATTGATTGTAATTGATATTGGGATTGTCTAAGTGTTGACTAGTTTCTAATGATTACTTATAAACCCATGTAGCCTTGAACATTATTACACTTAATATATATATATATAATTTTAAGGAACTTGAACACAAACTTTCAAGCTTCCTACCTCTATCCATTCTATCATATACAACTGATACACATAACCACATACATGTGAAAAAGAAAATGATTTCCAATATATACATATTTCGTGCTGAACCAGCACTCATCAGTTGATTTAGATCACCACTTCTCACACATATATACAATCAGATCTGTGTTAATTTTCTGATTTAAAAATAAAAATATGATTGTAATATGTCACAATATAATACAGCTTTCACTTCTGGTAGGGAGTATAAATGCTGTAAACATATTTAACTTTCTCTTGCGCAGCAGAAGTTTTGAAGCAAAAGTCTTCTAAGATTACAAACTGAGAAATATGAAATATTTGTGGGTGTTTTGAACGTAGAGACTTTAATAGTTGGAATTAATTATTACTCTGCACAATACACACACTTAAAGAATATCTTGATATTTTATTTAAATTTTAAAGTATAATTAAATTTTCAATTGTAAACACATGTTTATAATAGTATTATTTTATCAAATAAAGCAACTTTGAACTTTTTGTTTTAATTATAAAGATATGTATGGTTCAAGCTAGCTCAACAATATACAATAAAATAAGCTATTTTATAGCTAATGGAAGTAGAACAATATTCATTTTTAATTAAAAAGTGAATATTTTAGTAAAGGAAAAAAGTAGTTAATAAAAACAGTACAGTATATAAATTAGTAATCAAAATGTACAGCTTACGTGAAAATCCCCAAAGGGTAATTTGCATGCGAGCGCCACCTTCCGATTTCACATGATCAACAACTTTTTTTTTTACAGCCTATTAAGATCAGTTAGATACAAGAGACTCTATCATAATTTAATTAATCTTATTGTTTGCAAATAATGGCAAATGCTAAAAATAATGAGATATTACAATTTATTTACATATATACATTAGTACAACACAAATGATAACATAATTGACAGCCATTCACAGGAAACATTAATCTATTAGTTCTTTATACCCAATATTAAATTTAGAATAATAACAATATTTTCTTTAATTTCCTTATTTAGTTTGAATACAAATTAATACGGTTAGAGATTTATTGATTCTATAATTTTTTTATGCACGGACAATACACGGTATAATTCATTTTAATTGTCTCTAGACAGATATAATTCACTGCACAGACTGACTGTCAATACCATTTGTTAATACAATGAATTATAACACAGTTTTAAGACTTATTAAATTTATAGTTTGCAGATGCAATAAAATCATTCAATACTCTATGCTATTAACAGATTTGGGCTAACATAAATACTTTCAGGCCGTAGTGCAGGTAAATAATGAAAACAATAATTAAGTGTAAGAGATAGGAAATATTTAATTTACACTCACTTATGAACAAAGAAAATATATAAACAAAGCATATGTTATATAATAGGGAATATGCATCTCCTGCATACTATTGCTCCAAAGAAGTTGCTAAGTGCGAGAGGCCAGCAGAAGCACGTGGTATCACACAAAGAGAATATATATATATAAAGCATATTATATATGTAGGGATGTGCATCTACTGCATACTACTGCTCAAAGGAAACTAACGACCGCGAATGACTGGCAGAGACAAATGGTATCACACTCATCTATGAATAAACAAAATATATATAACCGAACATTACACATAGACAAAATAACCGGAAATAAAAGTACATCAGTTCAAGTAAATTTAATACACTCAATAATCCCTTCCATGCTTGCCTACTTCTAAATGTGGAGAGTATTTTGTTTAAAACTATGAACTATTAAAAAAAAACAAAAAACTTAATTTAACCTGTCTATGCAGACTATTTTATATTATCCAAAGATCATTAATCTGCACTATTCATTTTAATGATTATATATAAAGGGCTTTGAACTCAGAATTTTACTTATCTTTAACTCTCCATGCTATCTCATTCCACTGATATCCCTGCCCCCATATATGTTCAAAAGATAAATAATCACCAATATCCGTATTTCATGCTAAACCAACCCTCGTTTCTTGGTCCAGATTACCATCTCTACACATATATACAATCAGTGCTCCGCTTTATAATAAGATAGCAAACTTTCATACTTTAATGGGCAGTCTCCAATCTACTCCACCCTCCAACTCTTCGGCCAACTAATATAAGCAGATTGGAGCCTGTTCATTAAAGTATGAAGGTTTGCTATCTTAATATAAAGTTGAGCACTGCTTGTATATATGTGTAGAGAATGATAATCTGTACTAACTGATGAGTGCCGGTTTAGCATGAAATACATATATTGGTGATTATTTATCTTTTGGAATTATGTGGGATCAGGTGTATAAATATTATGTGCTGACATTGCACTTAACAAGAATTAATATTTACAACTTTAAATTGATTCAAAATATTTTTAAATTTAAGATCTGAATATTGGCTCATTGTAAATCAAAAGATTTCGTGAACGTTTATGTGTTACAGAAATAGTGGATTTAATCAGTGAAGAATTTATTAGCTTCATGCTCCCAAATCAAAATGCTTTAGGTTTGCCTATATAATTAGAAAAATAGGTTGAATATAAGAGTGGGTGACTCTTATCTTTTTAAAGTCAAATCTTGTGTTTAGATTTGAAGAGGTCTCTCTTGTAATAAAATTAAGCACACAAGGTCTAAGGTTGTAGGCTTATATAAATATTAATTGAATATTGTAAATTGTCTGTATATGTAAGATGTAAAATATGTTAAATTTATTTATTTATTTATTTGATTATAGTGTGTAAGTATATGTTTAAAAAAGATTTAATGTAAATAATGTCCACTAGATGGCTATGTGAATTGTATAGTATAATATCTTGAGAATGTCTCAATGGAGACGAAAGTTGGTTTGATAAATATTATAATATAGTTATAAATCATTTATTTCAATCTTATTCTGATTGATTATTTATAAACCTAACTGATGTAAAAGAATTTGCCTTTTGTTTGCCTAGAAAAATAAAAATATTTTTCAATTGCTTCAGCATATAACAAAAGATAAATTTATTTAAGATAGCTGGAAGTGAGAGCTTATTTAAAATTAACAAACAAAAAAATTTTATAAGGAAAGAATGAAAGAATATATATATATATGATTACTTATTATGCAAAAATAAATAATAACATTTAAATATCTGTAATTGAAATGAAGTAACTATCTTATTGAGTTACGTGATGCCAAAAACCACAATATAGTGATTTCAGATTATTTAGGCTGTATAGAAATTAAACAAAAGACAAAATTCACTCTATAATTTCAAAACTAAGTCAAAAACTTAGCCTATATAACAGCAGAACTTTATCATTGTCTTGTCATAGTTTTTGATATCGCATAACTCGGTGAGAGATAGTTATTTTAGTTTCAATTACAAATTATTTATAATATATACAAATTAAAAATATGTCCAATATACATTAATTATATTTAATGTTTAAGATTTCAATAGAATCTTAGGTTGTATTCTCATCCTTGGTGTTCGCCTAGAGATGGCGTTGATGCTAATCGAAAACATATACATATAATGATTCCGGAGCCCGACCTAAATGATCGATTTGATCTAAAAAGATCTGATTTCTTAGATTTATAATAAAATATTCTACTAACTAATACTATTATATGATGTTAGTTTTTTTCATTTTTGTAAATGTTTAGTAATCTTATCTTGTTTTTTGAGTTTGTGTGTGTCTTTTTAAAGTTACGGTGTTTTTCTAACTTTTTTTTTTTTGGACTTTATGTGTATCTTTTTAAAGTTACGGGTTGTTGTTTTTTTTTGCAAGAGTAAATCAATACTTTTATTCAAAAGCAAGATGTAATAAGTAAATGTTTATTAATCTTATCTTAAAGTTACAGGGCTTTTTCTAATATTTTTTTTGGGGGGACTTTATGTGTGTCTTTTTAAAGTTACGGTATTTTTTTTTTTTTTGCAAGAGTAAATCAATCATTTGATTCAAAAGCAAGACATAATAAGTCAATGTTTATTAATCTTATATTGTTTTTGAGTTTGTATGTGTGTCTTTAAAGTTACGGGGCTTTTTCTCATTTTTTGGGGGGACTTTATGTATATCCTTTTTTTAAAGTTACGGTATTTTTGGTCAAGAGTAAAAATCAATTATTTTTATTAAAAAAGCAATAAGTAATTCTAAATCTATTAAAAGTAACGTCATTTATATACTACAATTTAGAATTGATATCAGACTACTATTAGTAAGGACCGTCATTGAAAGATTCAATTGAAAAATGATATCCGACTAATTTCCATTTTCTTTTTTTTTGGGGGGGGGGGTACAGTAATAAATCAGAAAGTGGGTTGTTTTTGTTAACTCTGTCTATATAAAAAGAATACCGTTATTGAAATACTAAATTTAAAAATGATAACCGACTAATTTGCGTTTCTTTTGACAGTAATTAATCAGAAAGTGGGATTCTTTTTTTTTTTTTTTGGTAAATCTTGTGTGTATATATATATAAAAATACCGTAATTCAAATACTCCATTGAAAAAAAACAAACCTCGTTAAATTTGCTTTTTTTTTTTCCTTTTTAAGACAGTAACTAAGCAGGAACTGGGTTGTTTTTGTTAGTGTGTAGATATAAAAACTAATCTTATTTTGAAATAATAAATGTAACACAAAAAATAATAATAAATTTCTTTTTTTGGACAAGTAATTCCTAATAATTAAGCACTGGGTTGTTTTTGTTTGTGCGTGTATATATATAGCAAAAGTAACTAACTTGTCACGGATGAATTCTCGCGAAAACGGTACTTTCGTGTAATCCTTAAATATTTTTTTCTGTTTTGCACCCTTAAAAGCAATTTTTGAGGGTTACCCATTCATAATGGAATCTTTGGGACATTATTACTAAACTTACAACAGTAAAGTAAGTTACAACACATTAAAAAAAAGACGTCTTATCAAATTTTAAAAAACTACGACTGCTTCAAATGCACACACTCTCACACGAAACTACAGAGAAAATAGATATTCTACTATTAGGAGAAAATGTTGAACAAAATAAACTACTATGGCAGCCAATCAAGGCATTTCTTTCTCTTTGCTTTTAGCATAGAAAAAAAGCCATAACCAGCAGCCGTCGAGAAATCTTTCTGTGTTTTAATTGTTGAAAGAAGTCTCATTTGTGTTGGCTTCTGTCACCATCACCTCCTCCTCCAATATAATGTGAGGACTTTTCTGCGTTTATAATGTAGAAAATTTCCTCTTTTGTTGGGTGAAGGCCGGTGAAACGGTATATTTCTAGGAATTTACTAGAAATAGCGCCATCTTGAGGTTAACACCAAGGATGAGAAAACAACCGATTCTTATTGCTTTAAATATAAAAAAATTAATAGTAAGTGCAATAAAAATAGTGTTGAATTATTCACAATTTGACAAAACTAATGTGAGAAGATACAGAAACAAGATGAAATTAACAATATTGCATTTATATATTTAAGCCAACAATAAAAAAGTAACTCCTTAATTTCTGAAAAAGTATATATCTTGATTTTGAGATGCTGGATCCAGTTCTAGGTATTGATATATCATTTGTCTTCTATACCAGAGCTAAAACATACATCACAATGTTAGTCCAATCCTCAAAGCCACCCCTCCACCTACATCATTGGTTCATCCACTTTCATATGAAAGTTGTTCATTTTTTCCTGATTATGCTATTGAATATGAAAATCTATTGGGAATTATAACATCAAATCTTTAATTGATGTTTTATTTAAAGATATGAAAAAAAAAATATATCCTAACAGACATCTCCATTTAACCCTCCCTCTTGTTTTGTGTAATATCTCTGTGTAGTTAGAAATTAATTTACTGCCCAATAATTGATTGTCTAAGGATTGGATATCTGACAAAATCCTAAGCTGTTTGGAAACTTGAAAATTTCATTTTGTTATATTGAAATGCTATGTCAAGGGTATGACCTATGAGTGGATTACCCATTTGTCCACAATGGTTTATATATATATTATTACTATTATTATTTTGCTGTTGGGGGCTATGAAGCCCATTAATATATAGTATACCTGAATTAAGTTCAGACCCATATGATTATTTCAGTTGGAGAGCTGAATTTAAAAACATGTGGTTGTTTAAAAATCTCAGATCGTTTTAAGAGTTAACTTTTAGATAAATTCTAAGCTTGAGTTGGTATTTTGAATCTGGTATCCTAGCTCCTCATTGAAAAGAGCCATAGCTTAAAACCAGTCTGGAGATGGGGACAATCCTCAACAAAGATGATCTGAATGCTTTTTTTTGTAGCATTTATCATAAAAAGGCTTGTTTAGAGCTATTAGCATGCTCTTTATATTAGATATATATTGCAATGATTTGGGTTTTCCACCAGGAAAGGGGGAATGCATCTTAATATGGTCAGACTTTGGGTTTTAGGTAGGATGTTGTGACTGACACAATGAAGTACCTAACCAATCATTGTGTCTACCTTCAATGGGATAGCTCTAAGTTTACACTTTAAATTCAGATACAATTTAAGCTAGTTCATCCATTCTTCACCCCTTTTCAGATTCCATTATACCTCAGTATTCATACTCATGAAGAATGTTGCCTTCGTCTTTCTTCATGGGTAAAATTATCTTATATAGCAATTATTGCATCTCTACATAAGTCCCCATTGACTTAAAATACATTCCAACCCTATTGCTGTGTTATATAAAATAATAATTGTATGTGTGTGCATGTATATAGTCAAGTAAATTAAGAAATGGGTGTATGAATGATTTGATAAACTAGAGACCAATTTTAATTTAAATCAAACTGACAATATCTATTTGATAAAAGATAAAATTCAAACTCTTTAACATGATAATATATATTATAACTGTCGGGAAATGGGGCAAAATAACAAGTCTTACCGTATCTGCCATACAAGGGTGCCACTAGGCCATTTGAACCTAGAAAATTTATAGAGTAGACAGATATGCGCTGTTAAGATCATGACCGACAGCCCAAGTCACTAGCTCATGGAGTAGCAGAGGTTTAAAACATTTATTAAATATATTTCTTTTAATAAAGAATAATAAAAGCAATCACTGTCAGTACTAATAACACAAAAAGATTTTATTCACGTATATAAGTAAATGACAACACAAACTTTAAAAAAAATAATTTTTATAATACAAGAAAAAAATTATGTTTTATTCTGTTTCATTATTATTTTATTTGTTTTAACTTTTATTTAGAATCTTAGAAATGTTGAGTATAGATGAGCTACCCAGACGATCAAACATTTGATTCCAGGCTAAAAATTCGCAGCCATACCAACACTCGCTTCCAGATATATATATCAGCAACCAATGCAATTTGAACATGTTAGCATAGAATCATGTGACAGGAATGTGCATCTGAACAGTGTGATATTATTGGGAGAAACATGACCTTCATCAGTATAGGAATGTGCATCTGTATGACTAAGAAATCGTATATAATATAATAAAAATAACGCTTTGTATGGATAGGAGAGCGGTATATCTTGCCATGTTTATCCTCCCAATCCATAGAGCTGGAATGGGTCAATGGTGCAGGAAATACATCTGCATCCATTTCAATGATATGACTATCCCTTTGGGGTCATGCATTCAGTTGGACTTATCACCCTAGGTGCTAACACACTTCACATTACATTGATATAAACATCCATATCTCTCTCCACCAGCATTGACACAACTACGAAACAAATAGTCCAAAATCAAAACCCCCTTTAAAATTAACATATTTAAACTAGTCTAGCAGCCATCTACACTCAACTAACATTTAAATCATTTTATTAATTTATTTCTAAAAAAAAAATCTTTAATTTAAGGTTTTAAAATCATTTTAAAATGACGCATTATATTTAACTTATCTTTTTACTACAAATATTATTTAACCTACTTTTCTTTTAAATTCAATAATGCACAAATAACGATAAGTATTTTCATCTTTAAATTTAAGTTTGCAATCGCAAACCCCTACCCTATTACAAACAGATATTAATTAAGCATGAATAAAAAAAAACAATACATATTTTAATAGGTTACGTTTAAAACTTTAGATAAGACTTTTTAAAATTTCAAAGTTTATAAAAATAAAGTTCAAACTTGTTCAGGAAAGAAAGTTTATAGTTCATTTTTAGAGACAAATAAAGTTCAAAGATTTTAACTTAAACAGAGTTTAGATTTCATTTTATCATTTTTAAATTATACTTTCCTTTCTCCATGCTCATTCCTTTGCGACGAAGATCTATGAAGACTTATGATGATTTGCGGTGATTTCTGAAGACAGGATCCATGGTTCGATCCTGGGATCCGTGGAGATAAAAGCTGCCTTTGGCTGGCCGAACCGAAGGAAGCACAATGAAGCGGATTACATTCTTAGTGACGGCGATAATATTTTTAAATTATTTTACTTTCATTATTTTTAAAATTAAAAGGCTTTTTATTATATTTTATTTAAAGATTAGAATCTTTGCTTCGATTCTATAATTTTTTTAAAGCTTATCTTATTTTAATATTTAAATTAAACATATTAATAAATTAATAATCCGTTATTTGTGCATTTTGAACGTTTGTGCTTTTAATTCAGTATTAGATATTTACAAAAATATTACGTATTAGAATTTAAATGTAACGCATATATATATATATATCCTGTTACAATATATATATATTAATGATAAATGTGTTTATTATTCCAACGCTTCCCATTGTAGGTATACATGACAAGACACATAGTATTCACAAAGCAAGTAAATTTAACAAAAAAAATTGATTAATCATTACAATGATCGCAAAGCTGGCTGGCTAATTTATCACAATATGCAAATATATACATAAAAGATTCATCATTAAATTCTGATGATTGTTGTTTTATCTTCTTTGGGACCCCCCTATCTAAGTATAGTTGATAGAAATGGAACATTTATATGAGAAAATTAGTCAATCACACTGAATAAACTAAATTTAAACAAATAAACAATTAACACAAACTCTGTCCTGTAATATTGGTGTGCTTAATATGGGGTAATATCAGAAAATTCTTACCTTAGCTCATAATTCATACAGGTGCTTCAATATCAAGTCACTATGGAGGAAACTAAACCTAAACTTTATTTATATAAAAAAAATCTTATCTAACTGAATACCTTCTCCCTGTACTATTTACTTCTGCACATAATGAACTATTCCAGTTGTAAGCACATTGAAACTTTCAAGTGTGAGAATAAAATAATAGAAATTTACAAATGTAAAATATATATAGATAACACATGATAAATCAATTTCTTTTTAAATCACTATGATTACAGTCCTTGAATCTATTAATGATGTCTCTCATGGATACAGTCTATCTTTATTCTCATTACTTTACTCCAATAAATCCTCCATCACTCACTTAAATACTCCGGCAATGCGCCTGAAACACTGTTGTTTCCATTTCTGCAGTTGCTCTCTTCCTGGATCTATTCAGACATTTCAGATGAGGCATTTGATATTTCTTGACACTATATATACAAATGAATCAAATCATCACACTTTATGGCAGGATGGTAACAATTTGATTCTATGACAACTTTATTTAGCCAGAATATATTGTTTGGTGCTTTATTATAAGTTCAATTTTCTTTAATTTGTTATTTGATATTTAAAAAATTATATATAAAAAAATTTACTTCATTGTCCAAGCATATATATATGCTGGCAATATTTTTTTTTCTTTCATTCAAATAATAGTGCACTCCATTATTTTTACTTATCAACTTAAAATTAATTCAGTTCTTTCATTAAATTGCTAGAAATTTTCCAATTTTCTTGATTTTAAGCATTAATTGTGATTTCTTTCAAACTTTTATGCTGTGAAAATTGTACAATTAGAATGAGATTTTCAAACAAATCATCCATTTTATCTTGCATTCTATGGTTCAATCATAAGATACTGGTTGTGTGCAGTTATCTTATCCTTTGATAAAAGCCAAAAGATGGAAATGAACTAGGTTTGCTTTTATACTGGATTTGGTTTCCATTATTTAATATATGAGCTTCTTTTATTTTATTTTTAATTGCTGTGGTTGTCTATTATTGCGCATATATATTGGTTGTAGATAAAGTCAAAATTATGTAATAAAATTATGTAGTAAAATTACATAGTAAAATTCTACTTTCATTTTCTAACACTTGGTTATCTAGATATTGACTTGACACTAGGTCATCACCATGCCTACAAGGTCTAAGTCTTAAATAGTGGCATTTATACATTGACAAATGACTTATTATTAGTATAGGTATATATATGAAATGTCTTTTTAATTAGGTTTTTACTTTCCAATGAAAAAGAGCATTTATTTCATTTTAACACTCTTAATTTAGTAATTATTAACATACACTTTTAATACCTACATGTTTATATATCTGTGTGCATACAAAAAATAGATAATGTGTTTCTAACCTATTATCTCAGTTTATGTTTCCAATTGGTTTAACTTGATGTTGTAGATACATAAGCGTGGATTTGAACAGGATTGTAAGCTACTCTTAATATATATATATATATATATATATATATATATATATATATATATATATATATATATATATATATGCTTTGATAATATTTTTAGTTTGCATATGGAAAGTGATTTGAAAAAAATGAAAAATCATAGTCATATTTTATATGGCAGTCAACATTAAATAAGGAATATAATTGTGTGAATAAAAATAAATTATGAAATGTTGGTTATCCACATGGGAACATTGGTGTGGTGAGACTTTAATGAGATTTTTTTGTTTAAATTTTAACTGTGAAATGCTACTCAGGATGGTGTACACTGCTGTAAGTGGTCTATAGCTATCATTATTTATTTTTATATTGGTATGTTAAATATTGTAGAGTTTTCCCCCACAATATTTTGATTATATTGAATTAAATATTTTCATGGATTATTATTATAATAAAGAATAGAAATGAGATTATATCCATGTAAACAGAGATAACCTTTTTTAGCTTTTGATGTTGCTAAGAAATTATCAATTACTACTAATTGACAATCCCTGAGGCTAAACAAGTTTTCTCATTAATCTATGATAGTTCTTTTGTTGGAGTTTGGGGATGAACTAAAATATGATCATTAAAATAACAAAAATAAGTGTTAGACTTTTCAACTTATATAAATTGATTTAAAACATTAAATGAATGCCAGATGCTTTAATGTTTTTCCTTTTTTTTATTTTTTCTCAAAAAAGATAACTTCGGCCTGCTCACACATAATCTTATGGTCTGTATTTCTTTCATGAATATATACTGCAGAATTAATATATTTAGTTAATCTTTACATTTCTTTTATACGCCTTCACTCTTTCCTTTACACTCAACCTACTTGACTTATATGTAATTTCTTACAAAAATAAGAATTAGTATAAACAGTTACTGAAATGGCATTGCTACAAATTTTCTTATTTGTATTATTCACTAAATTATTTAAAATAACATTTTTCCTCTGTACTATTTTTTATTACCAAACATAGTATGGTTCATCCTTAAAACATTATAAAAAGCGTTATGTTATTATAAGGTTATCTTTTGGCGAAGATGCTCAGTACTGAAATTTATTAAAAATCCATATTTAATGTATTCAGTATTTTCTTCATATATTATACTATTATTTTTATTTTATACCATATATATATAAATAATAGTAAGCATCGGGGGTTTTACTAATAAAGATATTTTCATTATTGGCAATTGCTTTTCAAAAATTTTAAATTGTATTTGAAGTCAATATTCTTAATTTTATGTGTAATGCTGTGTGATAGTGAAAATTCAATTTCCAAAATAGCTCAATATTTGGAATCATAAAGCAAAATGAAAAAAAAAGTGGTATCTTAACAATGGCCTCCATTTTTAAACACAATTTAGAGCAGCGAATCACTTTAAATGAATAAAATTTATCTAATTCTATGCTAGCAATTATTCACTTACTGATAAACAAAACTTTGCATACTTTATTTAAAACAAATGTTCATCACCAATTGATTTACTTGAGGAAAAAGATTCTTTTTGGCTCTCCAAAAACAAATTTCTGAAATAGATGCCAGAGCATGAAACCATGGTCAGAGGTTTGGGGGGGGGGGTCCTGACAGAGATATTTTTAATGCTTTCTCTAGCTAAGCGTTTATCACAAAGCTTGTTGAGGAATTGGCAATTCTCATTGTTTATTTTTCATGTATTCTCTTGAATAACATTTATCACTTATCTGCAACTTTTACCTTACTAGTAATGCAAATAAAGTATGCCATTAAGACAATGCACAAATGTTAGAATGATGTAAAGCATATAAAGTATACATTCATCTACATAATATAGAATCATTTTCATCTGCCTTCAAACATTAATCACAATGATTATATTTTTATAAGCTATGCATCATGTCATGTAAATTCTTTTTTTCATATATATATATTTAATACAAATAAAATGTCAGTTAATTAAAAACTATTATAATAACAATAAAACCATATAATACCAAATCATCCATGACACTATTGTTACACAATGCATTATTTACCACCCTCTTTTACAATTTACAGTTTCGATCGCCCAGCAGTCTTCTTCAGAACTTTTATATCTCCTAACTTCAACTGCTAAATTCAAATTTTAAAAGTTTTTTTTTTAAAAAAAAGATTAGTTTTTTTTTAAAAAATTTAAAATTTGAATTTAGCAATTGAAGTTAGGAGATATAAAAGTTCGGAAGAAGATTACTGGGACAATCAAAACTGTAAAAGAGTGGTAAATAAAGCATTGTGTAACAGTAGTAAAGTGCATGGATGATTTAGTATTATATGGTATACCTTTGGCAATGCAATAAGAAAGAGTAGTTATACTTTTTGAACAAAATAACAATAAAAATAGTAAATATAACAGCAATTAACTGCTATATACAGCTTTTCAATCTGCAGAAATACTTTTGGTTAATTCCTTAACCCTCCTCAACTGCCCTTAAATTAAAAAAAAAAATGGAAGCAAACGTCATCAACTCAAAATCCCATCTTATAATAAATAGTTAATTACCATTATATTTATTATTTTATTGTTATTATATTAATAATTGTATATAATTTGTTATTAATAAAGTTTATTTTATTAAAAAAAAGTCAATAGGAGAGAATAATTACTTATGTAAAAAAGAATAGCTTAAATAATATCATGCCAATTCCAAAAGAATTTGCATAAATTTTTGACTGTGTCCCTCATTGGATTTTTGCAAAGTAAATATTCAATTCCTTTCTGATGACCCTATGTTCTATTGTAATATAATCATAGTTTTATAAATAAAATCACTAACGTATTGCCTTTTTCCATTACTAAAGACATTATATATTAAGCCCCCCCCCCTTTTTTTTTTTTGTTTGCAGCATTGATTTCATCTTTATGCCATAAGGAATATTAATGTTGTATTCAAACCAGGACTTATATTGATGATGTTTTTATTATAGCAAACTGAAATTAATTGAAACACATTTAACTAAATTTATACAGTTGATGAGTTGATTCATTTTGATAAATGTCTTTCTTTTAGAAAATTCTAACAAATAAGAATGATTCAGCGCGCGCGCACACACACCCTTAATTTTTTTAAGAAATATCATTGTTAAGAACCTGCCAGTCAATTCTACTTTCACAATGACGCCATAATATTTTTATCTTTTCTTTTATCATGTCGATTGTCTAATGCCAACTGGCATATCCTTAAATAGACTTACTGATAATTAGAATACTTTTTTGTTTAATCGTGTAGACTTCTTTTTTCTTAAACTTGAGTTTAATTAATCAATACATGAATCAAATCGCATTTATATATTTTTTATGCATCTGTAAAAGACTGATGTGGAGTTGGACTGGACATATTGCTAGAAGAGATGATAATAGATGGACAATTGTAATCTTAAACTGTTTTCCAAGAGATTGTAAAAGATCCAGAAAGAGACCATATGTGAGATGGATGGATAAAATAAAGTGTGCAGGAGTGATGTGGAGAAGACAAGCTAAAGATCGGAGATGGATTAAATTTGGAGAGACGTTCATCCTCCAGTGTATTGATAATGGTTGATGATGATGATGATGATGATGAAAGCTTTAACTAATTTAAAATATATATTTTTATGATCAAATTCGAATAAGCTTTTATTTATTTTTGCTCAATTTTCTCTTCTTTTTTGGATACACATTTGATGCAACTTGAATATATATATTTAAGATGCTATCTAAGAGCAGGTTTGGTGGGGATTTAAAAAATCATTTCACTATCTTCTGTTACTAAAAAAAAAAAAAACACTTAAAACTATTATATCTTAGAAAAAATTATAAATTGAAAATGTAATAAAAAAAACTTAAACTTTAATTATTCTTTTTTATCAAATCTGAAGTCAGATGACCCGGATAATCTTTTTTCATTTTAAGTTTATTCAGGCTGCAGCTGGTTTGAAAAATTGAAAAATGAGTTTGACTAAGGGATTGCTAATCTAGCTTTCTTTAAAGTGACACTGAAAGGTAGACAGATTGTTAAAAATAGCACTACTTTTAGAAGGTCATCACAAAAAATAAAACGAGAATTTATACAAACGTACTCAGTTCACTTAGGCTGTCCTGAGAAATTTGAAGTTTTACTTGAATATACAGAAATCAATGAAGTGTAGAAATTAGAATCAAATAACCGAACTCTATAAATTATCACTTTGTGATATTATTGCTGTCTTGCTTTAAAGATTTAGAATTTAAAATTTTTACTTATAAATATTTCGCATTGTATGTAATGCATTTATTTAGAGCAATATATATATATGTAATTCTCCTTAATAAGGCAGGAGAAAATGATCAAATGATAAGGTTGGATCATCATCAACAGTAGTTTACCATTCTTTCAACACTTTAAATAATTATTATAATATTTCAACATTAAAAGCAACATCCATCAAAACATTTTGTATTAAAAAGTGCACATTTGTAAATTAAAACGGTACCGATTTACGGCCATTTTGAAATCTAAAGACCAGTGAAAACCACCACTGACATATCCAACCGATAAATAACATAAATATTGAATAAAATCATATTTTAGAAATCATAAGTGACTAAAAATAATATGCTTTATTTCATATGGGCATATGGTATAATCTTTTAGTATTTTGAAATTATAGGCTTGGTTTGAACAGACTTCCGCAACTTTTGTATAGCCAAACTATTCTTTCCCCTCCCTACAAATTCCGCCGTTTGTGCTGTCATATTTAAAATATTTTTATGAAGGTCATTTTTTTTAAAAAAAAATCCCTAATAAAATAAATTATATTATTTTTACTAGCTTATAATTTCTAAAATATGAATTTAAAGTACTTTTATTCAATATTTATGTCATTTATCAGGTGGATGTGTCAGCGGTGGTTTTTAGATTTAAAAATGGCTGTGAGTGCAATATGTAATTATATAAGCCATAACCTTCTATATCATTATAGTCTAAAGCCATCTATGTGATAATGAAATAATTAGTGATCATCGATATGCATACAATTGAGTGAGCTAAGACATATGGTTATACAAGCAGATAGGCATGCCCCCAAAACATTAGCATGTTTGAAATTTCAAATTATCTGTTTTAAAAATAAAATGTAAATAAAGATGGATCCTAGAGAAATATGTGCAATTGGTTTTCTCACTACTAATGAGTAGTTATAAACTATTGTGGGTGTTTGTTCAGCATTATAATGTGACGATCATTGGTTACCTGTATTCACATTTTCCCCCATGTGTAATATCTTTTATAAATGTATTAAATAACCTCCGCCTCAATACACATTCTTTTCAAATCATCTGAATAAAGATCCAATAGAAGGCAAATGACTCCCAAGATGCATTTTGCCCTGAAATAGCACTCATCAATTGGCTCAGGTCATTTGTATTGTAGTATGGAGGTTATTTTATACATGTATAAAAAAATATAAGTAATAAGTGATGTCAAGTTTTAGTACTTATTAAATAGAGAATGGTATAGCATGTGTGCATGTATGTGTACTCATGGGTTAAACCCTCACTTAAAAACAAAGCCTTTATACACAGGGAATATAAGTAGGAACTTTTTTAAATAAGCTTCAAATCACTTTCTCTTCCATAGAACCTTTCACCTTACCTAATACTACCACTATTATTATTATCCCTAATCTGCCTTTGTTTAAATTTTACTATCCCAATACCTGGCTTTAATTTGTCTAATTTATTTTTCCTGCTTTATTCTCCAATTCTATTTTAGTCAGGCATGTGACTGATTTCCTTATTCACTAATACTTTTATTTATTTATTTCTTTGAGTTTGCACTAATAAATTATCATTTGTTGATTTATCATCTAGCTAAAAATAACTATTGCTTTGCTAACTGATAATTGGATGATTAGTTATGCTGAGTATAATTTTTAAAAATCTAAATGTACTTGGTCCTGAGCTAAAGTTCTATCTTGATTCGAACTTTAGTCATGAGAGTGACAATTAATTAATATACCGATCTATCACTATTCCATGAAACCTTTCTACATAATAATATCAATAATATAATATTTTGTAAATATATACATTATAACATTCAATTACATATGGAATGATATTAAAGTTGAAAATAATAATAATTACTTAAATATAACAGAGGAATACCATTTTGATTTATAAGTGCCAAACTTACTTTAGCCACGACTTTGACACCATCCATTCTAGATAAATACAGAAATAATTATCACTAATCATTTACTAAATGAAAAGAATCTCTCTATCCCAGATATCAAACTTTAAACCTCAATTAAAGATTAATATATCAGTTTGTTTTTTTAATTAAACACCCACCCACACATGAGGTTATTCACATTTCTTTTTCCCATGTATAATACCTTTAATAAATGTATTAAATAACTTCCACAGCACCACACATTAAAACAGGCAAAACTCTCTATACATATTGCCACTCAGTGCAAGCCAGAGTAATCAATGGATGCCAGAAGGCTTTTGCATAAAATCCCCATCTAGTGCCTACTCATCCAATATCCCCAGACTAGTTTCTGGCTTGTGGCCTTTATCAGTGAGGAGCCTTAGATCTGAGAGCACTGCACTTAGTGATCCTAAGATCTAGGCTCTCAGATCCAAGGCTCCTCCTGACAAAGGCCACAAGCCAGAAACTAGTCTGGGGATATTGAGTAGGCACTAGATGGGGATTTTATGCACAAGCCTTCTGGCATCCATTGATTACTCTGGCTTGCATCACCACACATTCTTTTCTAATAATATGAGTAAAGATACAATAAAAGACAAATGACCTATAAGATACATTTTGTACTTAACTAGCACTTATCAGTTGGCCTAGGTCATTTTCTTTTATTGTACCTTTATTTAAATAATTTGAAAAGAATGTATGCTAGTATAAGAAGTTATTTAACACATTTATAAAAGGAATAAATGAGATGTACAATTTTAGTACTTATTGAATAGAAAATTGTTATTCTATTTTAAAATATTTTCTTAAAAGACATTTTAAATAATTATTCTTAAACATTATTTCTATTATGTAAACTTTTTATAAACATTTTAGAGAATGGAATAGTATGTGGGGATGTGTGTTTTTGTAGACATTTTAAAAATGGAATAGTAGGTGTTCACATGGGTTAAACAGTGCACTTCAAAACAATGCATTTATATAAAACAAACTGTTACAAAATTTGTTATATTTAAAACAAAACAATATTATTTTTTAGTTTTGAGAAAATGTATTAGAAATTATTATGAATAGTATTACAGGAAAGTCAATTAAAAAAAAAAAACAAGTTTATTTTCTTATAATTTGTTTGTTCGTTGATAATAAAATGTATAATCATTATTTTGTAAAACTGTTACCATATCCTAATTATTTATTTTAAAATATAATTCTTGTATTTATTGTATTAGAATAAATTATTTTATTTTCTAAAATTAAAATTAAAAATTCAGAAGCTGGAAAAAGTTGAGACTGCTACAATCAGTCATAAAAATGATGATTAGCAAATAATTAAAGAGTGATAAGTAATATTTACTAAGGCAATAAACCTCAAGAGTGTGCTCTTGAAAATGTGAATGTAGGGACCTCTATAGGTCTTAACCACAAGTTTACACTTTGGAAGACATTATAAAGAGTGATAAAAAATGGAAAAGTAGTTTACTTGAAAATAATTTTAACTAATTGATTCCATCAACTTTACATAAAAATATAAATAAAAGTTACCCAAAAGCCTATAATTTGAATCTCAAAATTGGGTTCTCATAGAATAGCTGCTAAATCCCACTTGATGGCGCAGTTATCATGCTAAAATTTTAAAATATGATCATTCACGGGCTGTTAATTATAATCATTTTGATATGTTTTTTGTAATACGAAAATAAAAACAAAAAGAAAATCGTCTTTTTTAAATATTACTTAATTTTAAATATTATTTTTTATTAATGTATACAAATTAAATGATAATAATAAATGTAAAATAAAATAAACAAATTACAATTTGATTCATCTTTTTTAGTTTTCTTTTTATTAGAAAAAATCAATTTTTTATAGGAGATTTTTTTTACTGGGGTTACGGCTTTTTTTTTTGTTGTTTACCACTAGTTTTTATTTCAAATAGAATGATAACTAAAAGTAAAACTTGTTATGTTTAGGGTTAGTTTTAGGGTTAGGATTAGGGTTAACTTTAGGGTTAGGATTAGGGTTAGTTTTAGGGTTAGCTTTAGGGTTAGTTTTATGGTTAGTTTTAGGGTTAGCTTTAGGGTTAGGTTTACGGTTAAAATAAAAAATATCAAAATCGTATTTTTGTAAATATTTTTTTTTACTAACATCTATAAAATAAATGATAACAATAAACGTAAACTATATTCAACAAAGAATAACAGTAGTTGGAGAAAAGAAAGAAACTAAAACTTTTTTAAACAACGACAAATATATATATATATATATAATGTTTATAATATATGCTTTTTATGACATTTAAAAAAACAGTGTACAATTAATTGTACTTTTCTTACTGGATATTTTTGTGTTAATGCTTTTTTTTTTTATTTCAAAAATATACACACTGTACAATCTTAAAATGTCTCATGGAATGTTACGAACAGTACGTTACTTGACTCGTTACCTAATTCCAAATAACTTTATACATATATCTCATCAACATTTACTACTTAAAACTTCCATACACTATGATGTAAAAAGTCTGTTAATTATTACTTTACAAAATCTGAACATTTCAATACTTTAAAATAAAAAAAATCCAATGAAAACAACATTTCCATCGAATTAAAAAAAAACACACCCTCTCCCCAAGCCGTAATCATTTTATAAACTGTGCGAATTCGGAAAATGTATTTGCTGCATAAAATATACATGCTGTACTGCGACGCAACATAGCGGTCTGCAATCTGTAGCACAACAAAAAAGTTGTATTATAGAAAATTCAGGTTCGAAGGTGTCGGCCACGGAAACGGCATTTTTATGTGTTTTAGCATGAAACCAGTGCCATCCTGTGGGATATATCTGCTCATCAACGACAACCCAAAATTGTTTTCAGAGTGTATCTAGACAATATTGAATCTGAAAATAATTTAAATATTAAGAAGAATTCATTATTTTTTGTATTAAACATAAAACTTCCATTGATAAACAGATTCCTGCCAGCATATAAACCTATCTTTAGAATTCCCTTCACAATAACCATCTGGTACCTCATCCAGAAAAGAAAATGAATATGAAGAATAAAAAGACTATATTTTAGTTGGGATATGCATTTTTTACTTTAAAAAAGTGAAATGGTACAAAAATTATTCAAATTAAATATATATATTGTAACCTTACGGTTGGGCTCGATGTTTATCAACATGTTTTTAAATATTCAATTATATAAAATTTTAATTGATAATAATAAAAATTACTAAATATTTAATATTAAATAGGCATATTATATCAGTGATGTGTTATCATAGTTACCAAATTTTATTATAAAATAAATAAATATTATCAAGAAATCTCCTAAGAGTGATAAGACTTAGACTGTTCAAGATATGTGAAGCCCTCTGTCTGGTTGTGTATGAGACTTTATATGCAGTCTGTCAGACAGACTTATGGTCGATAGTATCAAAAATATAATAATTTATTAATGTCATTATTAATTTAAAAAGAATATTGCTATCTTATTATTATTAAATAATATTCAAAAAGGTTTAAGATGTCAAGCATTGGTGGTTGAGAGGTCAGCGACAGCTACTTTGTAAGCAGTTGTCCCGGGTTAGCGGGTTCACTTCCCAACTGTTGCTATGACACATGAGGAAAAAGGTTTAAGATGATAACTATTGTAAATTGATCTTTATAATTAATTCTTAAGCATATTTTATTCCAATTTAAAAATAATTTTGAACAGTTTAATTAGTTATCGCTCATGCTTATAGATGGAGAATTATTAATTATAAGTTAATATATGCACATATAACAAATTAATTGGTTTGTTATTTTGTATAATAATTCTTTTTTGTGAAAATTCATAAATAGGAGAACAATAAGTGGGATAAATAACAGTGATAACAAAATAAGAACAGAAGAGAAACAATAATGTCTACAATAATGTAATTGAAAAATTGTCAAAGTAAAATTTTGTATTGGATTGAAAATGAAATTTTTTTTTAACATGCAATAATGGAATAGAGGACCCATTTGTCTTACTACATGATATACATCACTTCCCTTGATTTATAATTATCAAGGTTCACATATAAAGCTGATAGACATCTTGGAAATCAAATATCCCATGAAAAATGGATTTCAAACATACACAAAACAAGAAGTTCATGAACATAATGTTTTGTACTGTATTTTATATCTGTTTTAATTATATTTACTATACACATTATAAAGATAATTATAAATTATTTGGGACAATGAGAGGAAGGGAAAAAAAATTATTTGTTTTCAGCCAAATGAATTTAAAATAAGCAGAACTATATAATTAGATACTCAAGGTATTTTATTGCTGTTTTGAATTTATAAAGCACATGTTCCAAACTAGTGTGAAATATAATACTAAAGCTAATTTTAAATGTCACAATTTAAGTACACTATATTAATTTCATTACATGTAGAAGGTAAAATTTAAAAAAGAGAAAATTGTTATATTGCAATTGCATAAAAAATATAGAAATAACTTATACCTATCTAGGAAAATAATACAAATGAAGACACTTAAGTAAAAGTGTATAAAGTATTTATTGAGACTTTTAATACTTATTTTTTATTAATTAGATAAGGTTTCAATAACAATTATAAATGTACCTATGCCTTCTAATTAATCTGCCTTTACAAATTTTTAAAATACGATGTTCAGGAATTTTAATTAGTATATATATTTCTTATAACACTTCTTTCATATACACATCAATGCAAACAAATTTTTTTAACCTTCTTTATTTTCTTTACAGTTTCGACTGTCCAGCAGTCTTCATCAGAGCTCTAATCTTCTTCACTGCGTTAATTAAAAGATTAGAGCTCTGATGAAAACTGTTGGATAGTCGAAACTGTAAAGAAAATAAAGAAAGTTAAGAAAATTTGTTTGCATTGATGTGTATATGAAAGTAGTGTTATAAGAAATATATATATGAATTTTAATTAGCTCAAATTTTTTTAACTAATTGTTTATCAGAATTTTCTAAAATCTGTTAAACATTTGCACATTAGTAATTATTTATCTAATATCGGCTAATCATTTCTGACCGTTTAACGACTCATCCACATGACTTTAGTAAATTTAATAAAATATTTTTTTATTTTCCTTCTAACAGAGTTTAAAAATATTTAGGTACAAGTGATGCATATATATGTAAGCATATATATATATATATATATATATATATATATATATATATATATATATATATAGCTCATACCCGATGACCATTTCCTATGCTTACCCAATCTGTTGACATGATATGATGCACTGTGATTTCTTCTTATATGGAGTCAGGAATCTCTCATCCACTATGTCCAGAGAAACTTGTTAGCCACTTTACCTTCTCCTTTCATTCCCTACCCTAAGTTTTTCCATATTATTCTCTATCCTGCACCCTCCCATTTTCACAACATAATCTTTGTCACCTCCATAGCCTTTATATCTAAATCCCCTTTATCTTTTCCCAAACCCAGCATAAAAACCAATAACTCACTTTCTGTATAATTACTTTCTTTATATTTATTCTTCCATAACTTCATTATTTGTACACTTTCTGCTTTCAGGCATTTACATTCAATTAACAAATGCCTAATATTTTATATGCCATTCTTGCACAATTTGCAGACCACATTTTTCCATTTACGTATATATTCCTTTGCTGCTAAAGATCCTGTTGAAGCCTTAAACACTAAACTACTTTCCTTGTTATTATCATAAATTTAACTTGCATCCAATATTCCATATATATATATATATATATATATATATATATATATATAAACTTTTTATTCTCCATAATAGTTCTCCATCTCTCCAACTCCCTATTCTTTATTAATGCACCTAATCTTCTATCCCATTTCTTACCATTATAACACTCAACAATTCCCCTAACGCAATCATCCCATCTTTTGTATAACTATGCTGAGATAAATTCTTTATACAAATCTTCTGCATACCATACTACCTTTCTCACCCATCCTGTTGCTTTCCCTTTGCTTGCAACCCAATTAAATACTATTTTGGCACATTTTCATCAAGCTTTTGCATCTCTCATATAAAAACTTGACCATCCCATTTCACCTTGAATTGCCTCCTTTGCCATCCACACATCTGCATCTAATGCATGTCTTCCTACTTCTCTTTGTTGTGTTAAGCCTGCTATACCACTCCCTTTCATACAATTCTAACTACATCATACTTATTATATGAAAACACTGTTAATTTCTTTATCAATCCTGTTCTTTTCTTTGCTTCATTTATCAATTTTTCTCCCATTCATACAAACAATTTCTCTGATTCCCAAATAGTTCCCAAATAGTTATAACAATTTTGCTGATTACTTAAGATGATTCCCAAATAGTTATATCTATTCACCACACTTAACTTTATATCCCCCAATACAACTTATTTGTTTTTTCTTTCCCCAGTATTAATCAACATTATTTTTGAGTTTTCCTCACTAAATTTAATCCTCATCTCTTTACCCACCTTTGTGTAGGTTCTCAGCATAATTTCCATCTTCTCTTTTTTCTGTGCACAAAGACATCATCCATAAATAAAATACCCAATAATGTATATATTTCCTTGCCATCTATTAATGGTAACTCTACCCCTCTTTCTAGTGTTTCTATTGCTCTTTCCATTTTTTTCAAATACAACAAAAAACAAAATAGGTTGCATAGGGCATCTTTGCCTTAGTCCCACCCTATTTTTATCTTTAACTGATTCTATATTTTTTAATTGATACATTTAGTAATTATTTTCATATATTCTCATAACATCCACTAAAGCTCCATCCATTCCCAAATTTACTAAACTTAACCCATAATCTATTTTCTATTTACTCGATCATATGCTTTTTTCTACATCTATAAAAACCATATATAACTGTGTACCTATATTATATATAGAGCTTGCAAATAAGCTCTTATCAAGCTTTTCAGAAATATCCCCAACCCCAAATCAGTTTCTGCTAATGGCTTCTTCTGTGAGGTGCTAGGATATTCAAGCATGGCTTCCTCAGTGAGGTGCTAGGATATTCAAGTATTAGATAATGCTTGAATATCCTAGCACCTCACTGAGGAAGCCAGTAGAAGAAACTGATATGGGGTTGGAGATATTCTGCAAAGCTTGTTAAGAACTTAACTGCAAGCTCTGTAATACAAGCTTGTTAAATTAGGTCATGTGACATATGCCTTGATTTCTTTAACACTGTCTACCTATATTTTTACTCATTTATAAGCTGTGTAATTACAAATAAACTATCTTCTATAGGACTATCTGGTCTAAAACCTCCCTGCATTTCTCTCACTATATTATTTTTTTCCATCCATTTTGTGACCCTTCCAGTACCATATATGCAAAAACTTTATATAAGACTGACTTTACCCCTATCAGTCTATAATTGCTTAACTTTCTATTATCCTTACCCTTTCCTTTAAATAGTAGCCTTACTCTTGTATTACCCCAATACCTTGAAAATCTCTCTTCTGTGCTATCTTAATAAAACATGATAATATTTTTAATTTTGCCCTATGTCCTAAATTTATTACCATCTCTTCTGCCATCCATCCAAACCTCTTGCCTTCCACTTTCCAGTTTCTTTCCTAAGTAGCATACAGTATGTCACCCAGTGCAAGTCTTAGTAATCAATGTATGAAGGTTTGTGCATTAAATATATATATATGCTATCTTCAAATAAATGTGAAAAAAAAGTTTAGAAATAAGTTTTAGTTGAGTACTCCTGCTCTAAATTATGTCCCCAAAAAGCTTATTTCTGATAAATAAGCTATTCACAAAATGTTTTGCCTTTAAAATTAAAATAAAATATATAAATAATATTTAAAGCGCAGTCGATATTGAAATAATTGAGAGAGTGCAAATTTCTCAAGCGCTTATGACTACAACTAGCCAATCAAATCTTAAGCGCTGACTTGGATATATATAAAGACAAGTAAAGAAGAGAGTGGAACCGCTCTTTTCTTATTAAATTCTCTGTCCCAGTGCTTAAGATTTGATTGGCTAGTTGTAGTCATAAGCGCTTGAGAAATTTGCATTCTCTCAATTATTTCAATAAAATATATAAGAACTTGTTATCTATTGTAAAACAATGTTATAAATATATATATTTTTCATGAGTCATAGCATCAACCGGGAAGCGAACCTGCTTACCTGAGACAACTGCTTGTAAAGTGGCTGTCACTGACTTCTAACCACCAATGCCTGACAATGTTATAAATATTTGTTGTTCCAAATAAATAAAGTGTGATGTATAATCAAATCAATCCTATTTTCCATCATACTTACAAGGAAGCAAGGACCGGTGTATTTAAAAAAAAAATCCAAAAAAAGATAGTGATTTTGAATTTCTTTTATTCTATTATTATTGTTTGAATATATTTATCTGAATATAATTATATGATATTGCATTTTATTAAAATATATATAAAGTTGATAGTCAAACAAATTTTAATTTTAAATTCAAAAATCTTATTTTTTGTGAAATTCAGAAAAAGTGCATAATTTAAAGCCTAAAAAATATTTTTTATATAAATTTTGTACTTCAAAATGTTTAAATAAATGTTTTACTTTAAAAAGTGCTAGGAATTATCAATAAAAATATTTATTTTTATGTTTAAAAAAGTAGTGTATTTGAAATATCAGGTAAAGCATTTTGCTTAACCTTAAGTTTAAATTTAAACCACCATTCATTTATATATGTGTGTATATACATGTATAAAGCAATACCACCATTTAGCATTTTTATGATTAAAGGTGATTTGAACACAGTCTTTCAAACTCCCTTTAGTCAATTACCCATCTTATATAACCAATCCACATGTGGGAAAAGATAGTCTCCAATACATACCTGTATTTCATGCTGAACCAGCACTCATCTGCTGGTCTGAATCATTATCTCCCACATATATATATCAATTTATATTAAGATAGATAATCTTCAAAATTTAATGGACAGGCTTCAATCTTTTCCCCTCTCCAACTCTTCAACCATCCATATCATTGAAAATCTGATGATGGGATGCAAAAAGCCCTTGTTGATACCAATATTATTGTCATATCCATATTGACCTTAAGTCATTCTGACCTTTCATATGCAGGACCTTAATACATCCATTTACATACCTTGAAGAGGGATGGGTAGAATTCAGGCTGAATATGTAATATTTGAATACAAGTATGGTATATAGACTTAAACTAGATGTAATTTAAAGGGGGTTTGAACACAGACTTTTAAGCTCTCTTCAGTTATCCATTCAATATTTGTATACAAGTATAATATATATATATATACTTGTATACAAATATAACATTGATATCATTTTATAGGCATAAGTCATTATAATCATCATCATCGACAATATATGCCAGAAAATCAGTGCACTGTAATGACAAAAATGAAATATAATTTTCAATAATTGCTTACTAGGGAATGAAATTGTTTCGAGAATTTGGATTTTCATGTATTTGTATATTTCAGACACTTAATTGGGATAAAAGATGATTTTTCTTTACCTTAATATATTTGGAAGTGGGAAATTATATTATCATGAAACAGTTATATTCTAAAGATGATCTCACTAACTGAGTTTTGAAAATGAATAAATTTCTACAAAATAAGAATCAACAAACAAAGACATTGGTGAATATAGGTCTGTTATATGTAAAGTCTTATAAGCTCAAACAATTCTACATATCTATTTTTGCCCTTAGCATCTTGTCATAGTGCAAAAGAAATGATTCAACCTATGAAATTAAGAGATAACAAAAACGAAGCAGATTCTGTGATCAAAGTTCTGAAGAAATCATTTAAGCCACTAAACATCGCATGATCACAATTTCACTACTGTATGGAGAGTTTTGCCTGTTTATGAAAGCTTTTAGAAAAAGTTAATTTCTGAATGAGAATCTACATAAAATGATCTAAATTATTAATGAATCTGTAACGTAATCTTTGAATCAGCTATCTCTGGGACGTTATGTGTAAAATAGTCCAATGAGGTAGTATCACTAAGAGGTTGTTCAAAATGTGAACAAATATCGAATAATGGAAAGGTTAAACCAGATAATATTCAAGCATTTGGAAAAATAAAGTGGTCTTCATCCTTAAACAAACAGGTTTTGATGGAAATAAGGACAGACTCAATCATTTCCATAATATCACGGATCATCTGAAAAAGAAATATGCAAAGCAAAAACCAGACTAGCAATCCAGTCTAAAGATCATTCAAGACTATGAAAGTAACTTGTTGGATCATAGACTGGTTCAAACCTGGATACTTCCTATTTAAGGTGAACAAAAATCCAAAAATTTTGGGATAAAACTTCTGATATCACAAAAGACTACCAATCCAAATACAACTAGATAAATAGATCATTGTCATTCTCTGTCATTTTAGTTTTAAATGTTCTCTATTGCATCTATACTCAAATATAATGAAAAAATGGATATGTAGAGAATGGAGAGCTATTATACGATTAACTAAGCTTTACTGTTTAACAACTATCTTTATCGAGAGATTAAAAATACTTTTTATAATGAAAGATGAGGGAAATTAATGATGACAACTCAAAGGCCATTATTACACAAAAAATGAATAGCCTACCACTTGACATTTCTATAGTTCAAATTGACTACCAATGTATGCTTGTTCATTTAGCATCATGAATATTGGATATACTTCCATAGGTGGCACAATTCTTGACATCCATATGAAACCTCATAATTTTCACATCAATTGAAATTATATAAACAGATGCCTATTAGAAATCAGATATAATTTAGTACATTTTATTTTACTAGCACAAAGATAAATGAAACAATGGAGTCTTAACTACAAACAAATGAATACTTCAATCATTACTAGAACTGATAAAAGCTTTATACAGTACAAAATATAAACAAATAAATCTCTGTGCTGGCTGCTGGGTTAACAATTGGGCTGCAATTAGAGATGTCATTAAAGACAATCTTTCAAAATAGATGATTCATAAGAGACTGGCATAATATCATTCACAAGAAGTTTGTGCTCTTAGATGATTCTTCATCATTGATAGTTGGAGCAATTCTTGCTTGCAGAAATAGTGTGGTTCAGTCTCCATCACTTTTGTATCTTGAATTCAAACTGAGACTAATAAACTCTGTTTTGGTCTTAGTAGCAGGTAAAGCTGTTTAATTATTAGAATACATTTTAAAAACCAATTTTCTATTGAGATTCAAGTCATCCAGATAAAATGACTTTAATGTAGAAATAACTTCCAACAGTGATATCAGTCATGAGTGATATTCCTGGCCATAGTAATAGCCATTATTGACCAGGTTAAAATGTTACAGTGGATTGGATTGAAACCTGTCCATTAAAGTATGAAGATTGGCTATCTTGATATAAGCTGAGCATTGATCATATATATATATGTGTGTGTGTGTGTGTGTGTGTGTGTGGAGATGATAATCTGGACCAATTGATGAGTGCTGGTTTAGCACAAAATACTTATATTGGTGGTTGTTTATCTTTTTGACATGTGTGATCAAGTGTATCAGCAGTATGAGATAGTGTAGATAGTTGAAGGTCATGTGAAAATCTGAGTTCAAACTCCTATATATTACATATTGGAGTGCAGGTATGAAAAAGCCTGTACTGTAGAAAAAAATCATATATTAAAATATAGTTCGGTAAGATCTGCCCATCCCTTGTATATGTATGTAAATGGATTATATCATGTACATGAGGGGTCAGAGTGACTTATGGTCAACATGGTTAGGATGAGAAGGTTGGCATCAATATGGGCTTTGAGCGTTCCATCATCAGAATTTCAATGAAATGGGTAGCTGAAGAGTTGTGTGGTGGAGTGGATTGAAGCCTGTTCATTAAAGTACGAAGATTGGCTTTCTTAATGTAAGCTGACCATTGATTGTATATGGGTGTGGAGATGATAATCTGGGCCAACAGACGAGTGCTGGTTTAGCATGAAATGCGTATATTGGTGATTGTTTATCTTTTCGACATGTGTGTGTGAGATCAAGTGTATCAGCAGTATGAGATAGCGTGGATAGTTTAGGGTTATGTGAAAGTCTGAGTTCCAACCCCCTATATATTACATATTGGAGTGCAGGTATGAAATCGACTGTACTGTAGAAAAAAATCATATATTCAAATGAGATTACTAATTTCTGAACTATTCAAAACAACCTATTCCTAAATTCTCGCTTTGCACCAGCCAGCTTAGCCAGCCTGATTTAATACTTGGTGAAAGTTTTACTTATTATCGTTTAGTACTGAATAATATTAATCCGTCCTTTCAATACGTTCATAACCAAAATGGTTAATGTGGAAATCGTAAAACTAGATTCACGTTAATTACACGAACTAAAAAACAAAATAAAGAGGAAATTTGAATCTTAAGATTATCCTAATTCAAGCAGCAAAAGCTGACTTTACTTCATACACATAAGATTTATTTTTAATCTTAAAAAAAAAAAAAACTAAGAAATTATTATTATTTAATTTTATTAAAAAAATCAAGTTATAAAATATTTCTTGAATTACGGTGAAATCGCATTTGCTTTTTAAGATTACACTTTATGATTGGGGGAATGGGGATGAGGTTTTGATCATGTGACATCAAGAAGAGATTAAAGTATTCAAACTGAATATATTACTTAGCAACAAATTAATTTTAAAATATTAAATTTTACTTTGAAAAAAAATTTCTAAAAATAATTTTAATATTAGCTGAGCTATTTTTTGTGTTTTTGTTTAATATTAAAAATAAACTTACGCGTTCTCAAGCGTTGGTGGCCGAGTGGGTAGCACAGACGCCTTACAAGAAGTTGTCCTGGGGTTCGCTTCCCCGCCGACGCTTTGACACATTAAAAAAAAAAAATGTTACGCGTTAATCAAAATTATTTGTGTTTAGTATTAAAAATAAAATTAATAAAAATTGACATATTATTAATTGACATTCTTCCGAATTATATATACACTGTATTAATGTTTTATGAATTTATTTAAACGCTAGTAAACTTTGCATCAATAGACTTGCCCAGATTTGGCGTTCGTCATAGTGAACCAATGAATGAATGGATAGATGAATGAATCAATGACAGAAACAGGTCAATAGATAAAGATGTTCAGTGAATCCACTTACCGCCATTAGGGAAAGCAACCTAACTACAAAATGAGAGACCGACACAAATATGGTTAAATATGATATATAAATGTATTTACAATCAATAAATATACTATTCATCGAATAATGTTGATTACGTATGCATCTCGATGCTATGCAAATATTGAAGTGAGAGCTTTCGTGTGCTAGTCTAAAATTACCTAGCATTTCCAGCTATACTATGGCAGCTTGCATCATGTTTGGTTTAAATTCTAGCAGCTTCCAGTTCAATGTGAGCTAACATACCTGTTTTAACAATATTGTGGACAATATGTGTAGATCTATTCTGACAGTTATTTGTTGTTTCCGTTGACTGCCATTTTATAGTTAGGGTCATTTCTGTAGTGGAAGCAAGCAGATTTCCTGAACATTGATCTGTTTCTATCATTGATTAATTCACCAGTCCGTTCATTGGTTAACTATGGTGAATGCTGAATCGGCAAATCCATTTGTTTGATGGGAAGTTGATCCATAACAGTTTATATAATAGTCACATGTAAAACCAATAATTAGAAAAGGATTAGATACCTTGTAAGTGGCAAGATTGCTCAGTTTTTTATTGTCTGAACCAAAGCTTAAAAGTTGGGCCTTTTAAAATTATTTACAAGATCTTAATAGTGCAACTGTCTACATTGTCTATGACCAGGAATTCAAATCAAGCCCACTGAAGATGTTTCTTTCACAAGCTTAGGATTTTTTTTTTTTTTTGAAAGCTGGTCCCAACTGTCCTCATTGGCTATAACCAGGGATTCAAATAAGCCAACTGAAGTTTTTTCTTTCACAATGAGATATTGTGATCATATTTCATGCCAAACTGAAAGGGGAATCATGCTCTTTACTGATCTGCTCTGTAACTATCTGGACCATACTGTACCATTGTGGGCACTAGCCATGCCTGTATTACAAGCTCCTTATATTTAAATTTAGACTTAATTATTTTTTAATTTTCTATATGTTTTTAATAGCAAATTTTTCTTTAGATATCTGGCCACAACTGTCTACATAGTCTGTAGCCATGGATTCAAATCCAACCCAACAGAAGTTTTTTCCCACAGGAATTTTCCTTTAGATGGCTGGCCCATGACTTTCTTAAGAAACATCTAACATTAGCTAGTAAATGAGTATTTAAATTATCTTAATTGGAGAGTATAAGAAGAATAAAAAAACTCAAATCCTTATGAACTACTAATGGCAAGATTGAAAAGTACTGTCTCTTCCTTTATCGTTTCTCCATGAGAAATTGGTGAAGTCTTTGCTATAAAATGGGCTCTGAGAAAACACTTGATAATTATAAAAAAAATATATATTAAATAAAAAGACATCATTAAATAATACATAAATAACATAGAAATAAAAAAATATATAAAAACGTACAGATTTTTTAAAAAAAATCGTATTATATTTTTCTTTGTGCTTTATAGAAAGAGCTTGATAGTTTCTGTGTAATTTGTTGCTTTAGATAAAACTTTTGTTTTATAAAAATTATTGTTAAATTACTTGATTGTTATTAAACAAGGCAAAACTCTCCATACTGTAGTGCCACCCTGTGCCAACCAGAGTAATCAATGGATGCTAGGCTTGTGCAAAAAATCCATATCTAGTGCCTACTCATCCAATATCCCGACTAGTTTCTGTTTTGTGGCCTTCGTCAGTGAGCAGCCTTGAATCTGAGAGTACTGTACCTAGATCTTAGGATCTAATGCAACCCTCCAGCAGCCACCTTTTGTCTCTACTTAACTACAAACTTTGAGAATGAAATTGGAAAACACAAAAATATTTTCAATCTAAGCTCAATAGCTTATATAGTCACATGGGTCTGAACTCAGTTCAGCACCCATACATTTTGGTGTCTTTGAATCTTTAACAACCATAGTCACCACTATTGTATTAGGCAGGATTGGTGTTAAACCATTAAACATCACATGATCACCCTCTCTTATACTAGCACATAATTGTTATTAAACAAGGCAAAATATTAAAGAAGGCAAAACTCTCCATATAGTACTACCACCTTGTGCCAACCAGAGTAATCAATGAATGCCAGAAGACTTGTGCATAAAATCCCTATCTAGTGCCTACTCATCCAATATCCCCAGACTAGTTGTTGGCTTGTGGCCTCTGTCAGTGAAGAGCCTTGAATCTGAGAGCACTGCACCTAGATCTTAGGATCTAATGCAACCCACCCAAGCCACCTTTTATTTCTTCTTAACTACAAAACTATGAGTATGAAATTGAAAGCACAAAAATATTTTCAATCTAAGCTCAATAGCTTATATAGTATTATGGATCTGAACTCAGTTCAGCACCATGTATTTTGGTGTCTTTGGCTCTTTAACAACCATAGCTACCAAAATGTATTGGTGCTCAACTGAGTTCAGACCCATATGACTATGTAAGCTATTGATCTTAGATTGAAAATATTTTTGTGTTTTCAAATTTCATTCTCATAGTTTTGTAGTTAAATAGAGATAAAAGGTGGCTGTGGGAAGGTTGCATTAGATCCTAAGATCTAGGTGCAGTGCTCTCAGATTCAAGGCTTCTCATTGACAAAGGCCAGAAGCCAGAAACAAATCTGGGGATATTGGATGAGTAGGCACTAGATAGGGATTTTATGCACAAGCCTTCTGACATCCATTGATTACTCTGGTTGTCATAAGATGGCACTATTGTATGGAGAGTTTTGCCTTGTTTAATAACAATTATGTGCTAGTATAAGAGATGGTGATCATGTGATATTTAATGGTTTAACACCAATCCTGCCTAATAGGATAGTGGTGGCTATGGTTGTTAAGAACCAAAGACACCAAAATGTACGAGTGCTGAACTGAGTTCAGACCCATATGACTATATAAGCTATTGAGCTTAGATTGAAAATATTTTTGTGTTTTCCAATTTCATTCTCATAGTTTTGTAATTAAATAGAGATAAAAGGTTGCTGCTGGAGGGTTGCATTAGATCCTAAGATCTGCATGCAGTGCTCTCAGATCCAAGGCTCCTTACTGACGAAGGCCACAAGCCAGAAACTAGTCTGGGAATATTAGATGAGTAGGCACTAGATAGGGATTTTATGCACAAGCTTTCTGGCATCCATTGATTACTCTGGTTGGCACACTGTGGCACTACTGTATGGAGAGTTTTGCCTTGTTCAAGTTAAACTTAACGTTATGATTGTTTCTGATGAAAAATATAAAAGTCTTAATGAAAACCTTTTCAAATCTCAGGATAAACTTAAACTTCCAATTATAGACCAACATCTAGATGCAATGCTGAAAAATCAGAACTTAAACTGCAAAAACAACCAAGATATGAATGATTCTGTATCATTACCAGTAAAAAATAAAAAACTGCAAAATCTTTTAAAAAAAAGTGGTGCATTACTGGAAGCGCTCATTATCTACAGTAACGTAGCTGATTCTGTCCAATCTAATGAAAGAAGTAATTTCAAAGTGTCAAATAATGATAATTTGGATAAAATTATAGGTTCCCAGTCTAATTATGAGCCCAAAATTAATGCCCAAAATGACTATATGGTAAATACAAACATCGGTCTTAACCGCAACAATTTAGAAAATTGTAATACTAATTCTAAAATGTAATACGACTTATGTAGTTCAAAAAATGAAGGAAAACTTATTATACTTCAGTTCCCTCCACTAATTAATAACAATGACAGTGCTATTGGGGATAAATCAAGTGCATCCTCTACTGGGACCAGTGTATCATATGCTGATAAGTTAAAATTGGGTGCAACAAATATTAATATGCAAAATAACAGCCCTACTAATGCTAATTTTTTCATCAAAGCTAAAGTTAATAGAAAGGCTGAAAGTGGAGAAATGGCAGGTCTGGTGTTGATGGACTTAGATGAGGAAGAAAACATTAACTTGGACAGCTCTATAATGAACTGTTTGGGTCTGGATAGTGCACTGGGTAGTGCAGATTTTAACACAAACGTTTATAACCATTATAAGTGATAACTTTAATAATAGAATTCCTGTTATGTTATTTAATTCCTTTCTAAACTACACCAGTGAATGCACTCTGATTCTGACTACCACTAATGTTGATTGCAACTTTATATATATATATATATATATATATAAAGTTGCATATATATATATATATATATATATATATATATATATATATATATATATATATATCCATATCATTAACCATTGTCTATTTCTTATATTTATTGTAATGTGCTAGAATATTCATTAATTCTTTGGTTTTATTACTTATGCTGTCTCTCCTTACCCTTCCTTCAGATTTTTGCCAATGTACTATTTCTGTAATCATCAATTTCCTTTCTACTATCTCCCTTTAATCACCCAATCTCACTTCCATATACACCCTACATGGTTTGACATAGTTAAAGCATCCAACATCAATTCAGGAAGTCACATGATTGATTCTGGCACTTGCAATTCTGGAAATTGAACTTCTTATGACTCCCAAGCAACAAAACTATTAGCATTCTTTTTCTATATGTAATGATAAATTTTTCAGTATTGTGATGTATATTCATCATTTATTGAATATTGATATATTCTGATCCCACAATATATCTCATTTGTCACTGCTATAGCTTTTCTGCTCAGTACATTTTATTACTTATAGTTTCATCCATTGTTCCCTTTTGTATGATAATCATGCCTAAATCCTTTTTCAATGTCATTGTCCAACTTTCACAATTCTATTCTATTTTGTTCTTCCAATATACATATTTTTGTTATATTTATTTATAGGCCTCATTTCCTACATTCTTCTCTTCATTTTCTAACCATATAATTCAAATAATTATGATTCTGAGACAATATTTTGATTACCAGCACAGAACAAAGATGAAACTGTATATATATATGAAAAACAAAAAAACACAAGTTAAAAAACTTGCTAACACTTGTATTTATGATAAAAGATGGCGTTCTACCAAAAACACCGTCAAGCGTAGTTTTCTGTTTACATAAACATCAGAGCAAGTATTCACTATCTCTAACTTTAATTCCACTTTCAGATCATGATTTCAAGCTATTTGCTATCTCAGTAGCTTGAAATCATGATCTGAAAGTGGAATTAAAGTTAGAGATAGTGAATACTCGCTATGATGTTTATGTAAACAGAAAACTACGCTTGATGGTGTTTTTGGTAGAATGCCATCTGTTATCATATATATATATATGCAAATTTATAAATAAATATTTAAAAATACAGTATTTAAAAGCTTATAAAAAAATATATGTATAAACGTCACTTAGGAGCACTTTCAACTAGCTTGTAGCTTTGTCAACTATCACGTTTAAATGACATTTTAAACATGATAGTTGACAAAGCTACAAGCTAGTTGAAAGTGCTCCTAAGTGACGTTTATACATATATTTTTTTATAAGCTTTTAAATACTGTATTTTTAAATATTTATTTATAAATTTGAGTATATTATTTTGAAGAAATACAGACATCGATTTATAATATTATATATATTATGTTTGAAATGCTTGTACAGTATTGTATATATGTGTGTGTGCTTATATGCTTGTGAGTTTTAAAAACATGTACACATTAGTAGCTGCTATAATGAACAAAACTGATTTTAGAAAGTCATTTTTTATACTGTGTGTTATTAGTTTATTACAGATTATGCTAAAATAAAAATAAAAAACAAGTTCAGACGCACAGCCTAAAGCAAATTTCTATTCAAAAAATATGATACAAAATCAAAAATGAAAATAGAAAAGTACAAACAAAATATACCCATGTAATTTGATATTGATGAGAACTAAAATATAATTTTTAATGTACTTCCATTTTCTTTTTTGATTCAAACTACTGTTCTGCCTCAGATTGATATCTAAGTCAATTTTTTGAAAGCATAAATAAACTTGCATTAATAAAACGAATCACTTTACTTCTGCTTACTCACTTGGAAATTTTTTTTCTTGACTTTATATTTTTATCAAAATTATTTTTGATGATGTTAATCATCTTTCTAATAATGCTTTTTTTAAAATCCCAAACATTTTGAAAACACATGTTCTGTGAGCCAATAAATAATATTCAATGTGAATTTTGCATTCATTGACAATTTGGATTTTATTTCATGAGAATATTAATCAGTTTTCTAATTTTCAGAATTAAATGTTAAAATAATAATATACATCCACCAAAAATATATAAGTGTAGTATATTTTTATTGCTAAAGGTATAACAAATAGGTACACAAACTAAGTTAATAGCTAAACCTTACAAAACATGACAAAAATTCCTTTGGTATAACATTTGGTTTTATTGTACAAATCTTCAAAGAAAAAATAGTTTTTACATATTATTTGCAGTATAATCCACCATTGTAAATATTTCCTTAAATTGTATTCTATTTTGTTGCTAATAATTTTTACTGATATCTTAATGTGTATAATATTTAAATTAAATTTTATTAAAGGTGTATACATACTGCATAAATATGTTAAAAACATATGTGCTATATAAATGTAAATTGAAAAAAAATTAATAATTGTTTCACTATTATCCAAAAGTTTTAGTATTTATGCAAAGGTTGAAACCATATGACATTTATATAAAGATAAAGCTAAATTATAATCAAGGCTTGATTTCTTATAGTAATAATGAATTGGATTATTGATGCAAACTACAATTGTCATAAACAAGATAATTAGTATAAGCATAAATTTATGCCTACATATAAAAACTATGTAGTTTATATCATTAAAAAGTGTTATTAAATAATGAGTGCTGTTCAAAGACATAGTGAGATTTTAAATGCTAAAGCTAACAGATCTTTTTTACAACTTTAATTATATTAATATAGTAAATCACAAAATGAAAATCGAAATAGGAATGAGAACAATTTCAAATGAATTACATTTTTTAATAGATTTATATATCATATACATATATAGAGATCTGTTACCATATCATCCATATTAGTTATTTTTTTTAAAAAAATCTTAATTGATTTAATTAATCATCATATCATATGCAGGTTGTTGATGAATAGAATTGATTTTTTTATATTTAAATTCAGGTTTACAAGTGATATTTATTTAAATAATTTTGTCTAATAATTCTTTTTTATAGAATTGTCCAAAATTATTCATGAGAAACTTAATTACTAAACATCACATGACCACCATTTCTTAGGCTTGCACATAACTGTTATTAACACAGGCAAAACTCTCCATACAGTAGTGTCATTCAGTGCCAGCCAGAGTAATCAATGGATGCTAGAAGGCTTGTGCATAAAATCCCCATCTAGTTCCTACTCATTCAATATCCCCAGACTAGTTTCTGGCTTGTGGCCTTCGTCAGTGAGGAGCCTTGAATCTGAGAGCACTGCACCTAGATCTTAGAATCTAAAGGCTCCTCACTGATGAAAGCCACAAGCCAGAAACTAGTCTGGGGATATTGGATGAGTAGGCACTAGATGGGAATTGTATGCCCTTTCCGGCATCCATTGATTACTCTGGCTGGCACTGAGTGGCACTACTGTACGTTTATGTTAGAACCTTAATTATTATCTAGTAAGCAAGATTGTATTTTTATGTTTAAAGGTAGAATGATAAATAAAAAACATACGTTTTTTTGATAAAAGTTTCCACCAATAGCAAATGCACCAATAGAGAAGATAATTGTTTTAGTAAATAATAGATATATAGAATTATTGCTATGAATAATATCACTGTGGTAAAAATGAAATTTATATAAGCAGTATCTATACTTTAATAGAGTTTAATCCATCTTTAAACTTGATTTTCTATATTTATTTCAGCTTCATTTGCATTTATCTCATCATTATGTGGATTTTAATATAACTTATGAGGTTTTCATTTATATGGATTTCCATCTTAATAACTAAAGAGAAATAAGGTCCTCAATATGCTAATGAAGAACTAATGTTCCAAAAAAAATGGTTTTGGTTTAATGATTTAGTAACCATTGCTATTACATTCTGCTGCAATTTGTATTGTTTTTATCAGTAAGTATAGTATGAAGATTTGCTATCTTAATATAAACTGAGCACTGATTATATATATATATGTGGAAGGTGATAATCTGGACCAATTGATGAGTGCTGGTTTAGCACAAAATACCAATATTGGTGATTATTTATCTTTTCTACAAGTGTGTGGTGATGTGTATCAGTTGTATGAGATAGTGTGGATAGTTGATGGGGTGCTTGAAAATCTGAGTTCAAATCCCCTATACTTACAATTAAGCTCCAGGTTTGTGAAGAATGCCTAGAATTTTCAAATATTGTTTTTATCAATAAATATATTAACTTTATTTATTTATGATTTAAAATTCTGGAAATTGCCAACCAGTTTTTCTTGTCATCAAGTAAGATCTGGAAAGATTTCTATGGAAACATAGGTGCACTCCAATCTATCAAACTACATGTATGTTAAGCATTTGTCACTAGAACAATTGGAAACTACATGTTATATTTCTAATAATATATATAAAGGCATATATTTGTATACAATTAATTTGGAGATTAGCCAAATATTAGTAAATATTTATTATCATACTTACAATAATGTTAGGTTATACTTTTCATTATCATTTTGAAGTGATTTAATTGTAACATTATTACAATAATTTACAGAGAGAAAAAAAATAGAACTTTAATAAATTGATTCTAAAGAGCAAATACATATGTCATGTGCCCAGATGTGGCAGAGATTGTTAATAGTTTATGTCATTCTTAATTGGTCTTTCACTATTCAAGTAAAAACAAGTCTTCATACAGTAATAGAGATGCAAAATTAATGTCATTTATAATCCTGATGTTCTCCAGTGCATGCAATTAAGGATGCTGGCCCTACAAACTCTTCTCTATGATCATCAGTAAAGAAATGATCGATAAGATTGCTATTTGAAAGTTCTGGCTAAATTAAACCCATCACACTTATAACTCAAATTTTACAAAAATGGATGACATAATTTCTTTACAAACAGGTCAATTTATTGATGAATTTCTTTTATTATAAGTAGCAGTCACTCGAGGGTTGAATTTATTATTAACTGATTTTTAATTAAATAATTTTCAGTTAATGATAATGATTTTTTCAGTAGCCTAATTAATTTTTTCACTCTAATCAGTTGCATTAATCTGCTCTCTTTTTTAAATTCTGTTCAGTTAGCTTATCCCGACTAATAAATCAAGCTTGATGACAGACGGCATGTCAATAGTGAATTTATCGTAATTAGTTCCACATCTATTTTCATTGCCTGGTGATAGATATAAACATTCCACATTATTGTTGTTTGAAATCAATTTCGTCATTTTAAGATCTTTTTTTCCTCCATGTTATTACAGAAAAAAAATACTTTCAATAAAATTTCTATAAATGGTATAATTTTTAAATGACTATCAAAGAAATTCAGTTAACAGATTTGTTTCCGGAATAAAATTTCAAAATGGAGACTTGATATTTATTGACGTAAATATTTTTGTTGGCTTGTTTTGCGATAATTTTGATAATGACGTTTTTATAAAGATGGGTCTTGGAATTTGAATTCAATTCAAAACCTTTAAGAAATGAATGTTAAAAATAATGCATCATTTATTTACAACATAACCTGTCTTGTTACCTATAAATATAGTAATTGTATGAAATGTGAAGTGAATATTTGGTTTTTAATTTTTTAGTGAATAAATAATTTTAACATTTGTTTTAAACAATTATTAATACGTCACAGAACATTCTCATTCTTAAACTTTACCGAGAATTATTTGTAAGCAAACTCAAATGAATCACTTTAATAAACTAACAAATACAACAATGCCCATTTATTCATTCTCCTTTTATCATACAGAATAAATGGACATTTATAAAAGAAAAATACAATTATATTTGCAAGTTTATTAAAATAATTCGTTATGAATCTGCTTACAAATAATTCTGAATAATATATTTGGACAAGAATGTTCTGTGATATGATTATAATCCTAAACATTATATATTTAAGTAGTAATAAAAGTTATTTATGTGCTGTTGAAATTAATAATAGTTATTAATAGTGTTGTGTATTTGCCCATGACTCTAGAAGGGGCAAACCACAATTAATTAATAACTAAAACTAAATTTAATACTAAAGATTTATTATGTTGTACAACACAAAACTAGAATATATACAAGCTTAAATACATACAGACATATAAATGATCACGATGCTCTTAAAGTCTTTAAACACACTTTCAATACTGTCCGACAATTACTGTCATATTTAACAGATTGTCACTTTCCACAACTACACTAAATAACTATAAGTTTCCCAAGTTACAATCTAAGAGCCACTTAGGCTTACATAAAACAAAGTAAGATGAGTAAAATCTACTTTAAATACTAGTCATAATTTTATATCTTCAGATTCCAAAATATTTCGGTTTATTCCCTCGTAGACAGTCATTGGTTACTGACGATGCTCATTGCAAGCCCAATAGCACTTCACCAACACAAAGGAGAAAAAGAGCACTTAAATCTACAATCCCAAGTTTTTATATCTGCAGTTTAATTGTTCTCTTATCAGAAATTCTCCATTACTTAAAATATCTTTGTGAAAGCATTTAATTAATTTCATTTTTTGGATCTACTATTTTCACAAGACTTTGTCTTCACACTAATCAGTTCAAAATTTGCCCTTCCATTCTTTTCATTCAATTTGCAGAAACCTTTTAATTACATAACTCTATTCATTTTCTTCTATCTATAACTCATTGCTAAAACAGTTTCCATTGTCATTAATTACTACATTTAAATTTAACTTCTGGAATCATCTTATCGATATTTTTTACACTAAAATATTTATGGAAATTAAAATATTACAAGTAGAATATCCTATTTGTTTTTATTTTACTTATGATAAAAACACATAGTTGCGACAATTTACAAATTAAAATATTACTTTATTAAAAAATATTTTGCGGACAAGGTATTTTTGATTTTCTGAAGAGACAACAACAACTAACCCAAAACATGAGTGTAATATTCCAGGACTAGGTGTATCAAGTCATTTACCATTGCATATTCATAGTTACTAGAGTGTTATAACTATAATAAAGGAAAGATAATTATGAAGTAATTCACAGATATAAAAAGAATATGGGACATTGTAACGATATATCATATAAAGTGACTAGGTTACAATAAAAAGGCAAAAAAGATTTAAGTCTTGATGATTCTGATGATAGCATCATGTTTAATAATGTACATATTATTTTAGGTCTAAGAACAAAATAGTTTTATAAATAAATTCCTACTAATGATATATTTTTATGATTAGACTACAGACCATTTCAGGAGATCTTATAGTTATTCAAGTGTTACATGTATTAAAAAGCACATATTAATTATTACAAATGCATAATGCTTTCAAACATTTTCAAAATGTAAACATTCGTTTTTCACATCGTATTAATGGAAATCTATGCAGTCTACACATGGACTTTTTAGACTCTCATTTCCGTCTTTCTATTTTCCAGAAAGGTAAATTTTATTTTTCTACGATAAAAAATATAAATTTTATGATAATTTTTGTGATCAAGTAAATTGAATTTTTTTGTCTTTCATAGTTACCGGAAAAAATTTCATTCTGAAAAATATATCAGTAAAAACTTTTACTTTTTCCGATATATTTTGAAAACGTTATGTGAGAGCCCAAAAGTAAGTATTTATTTTTCTATATTTTTTAATTTTTTCTATATTTTTTAATTATTATTAATTTTTATATATTTTTTAATTATTATTTTTATATATATATTTGATAAAAATATCCGAAAAATCTATTATTGAAACTAATATTAAAAAAAATATCATGGTTAACTGCATTTTTTCTATGATATTGAAGTATTTGAAATAGATGATATCAGATAAAGATGTATATGTTTTTCAAATATTATGACCTGATTTATATTTCTTTTTCAAATATTATGACCTGATTTATATTTTTTTATATACACAAATGCTAACAGTAAAGATTTTCACAGTATGTATATAAACTACTAACTTATGAACCTCAAGCTTAACTCCGTAATGAATTTAGTATTCCATTCACTTTTTATTTTATTTTATTTTGTATATAGTGCCTATTTTAGTAGTACTTTTTAATAAATTAGAAACTGTATTGAAGTTCTTTATTATAATATTCAAATTATACTAATTATTGAACAATATTAACTACTTGTTTTGTTATTAGGGATGAGAAATACATTGCAAACCCCTGTATGGAAATACATTTTGAAGGGCTACAGAGAAAAAGGAAAAGTACTAATGTCTTTATTCTAAGAAGTATTCAAGTAATGGATTACATTAGGTAAGTGTTATTCTATATCAATTTGTTAGAAATTTAATGATGCATGCAACTAACCTATTAACAAAATTATAGTTTTAAAATTTATGCATGATAACTTTGAATTTATGAAATAATAGTGTAACGGTCAAATATGTACATTCACATAACAAAATCTAGAACTCTGGTAAATCATCCCAAGGCCGACCATATTACGGTGGTGGAAGCCACGACTCTGGTCTAACCCTAGTTCCTCTACCATTGCTCAGAGATTTACCACCTTTCAGATGACACATATGAGGCCACAGCAGTATTCTCCTTCATCATGTTCCGGCAGTAGAACAACAGTAGAGCAAAAGACTGGGAGGAAAATTGGCGTTCTATCTAGTACAGCTATATAGGTATCATGTGGCTAGGATATTATTAAACAATGAAATGATTTTTAATAACTAATAATAAAATAATTACTAAATGATGGAATGATTATGAGTTGGTGAGCAAGATTAAGACATGAAACGAAGTTAAATTTAAAACAATTTTGAAATAATAATTAAAAACAATATTACAATAGCTAGATGTTTGGTCTCACATGCAGGTGATTAAGGGATGTTTACATTAAATTTGGGTTCACACATAAGTGATGGTTGTAGATATATAATTCTTTATGACTGAGTTTTACATAGTTTGGTTTACATATATAGGAGGTAGATAAAATCACTCGCAGGTGATATTAAGTTTCCAGTTACAAATTAGCGGGTTTCTTACATATATGTGTGTTTATCACTCATAGGTGATAATTTAATATTTACAATTATTTAATTTACTTAGCTATATATATAAATCACTCACAGGTGATGAAATTATAATACATATGAATTTACATTTTCATGAGCTTTAATATTAATTTTATGATTAAATGAATTTGCCCATGCTTATCTATGCCTAGTTTATGCTATAATATGATCTAGATTTGCTTTATGATTAGTGGAAGTGAATATAAAGATTTATAAAGAATATAATACTTTACTAAGCACGAATAATCAATATATTTTTTATATAGCTACTTTGCCTATCAAATTGGATTCGGATTCAGATCAAAGCTGAGAATAACAATCATAATGTGGGATGAACTGATTATTGGCAGCCAGACTTCAGATACTAATGCATATAGAAACATACAATTCTGAGATTTTTGCATCTTGTATATGTGCCTTATTCACAGGATTCTTACCAAGTAATGTTTCCCTTTAACCGAACTCATTGCTGTGAAATAGGAGGCTTTTAGTCCAGATGATCGAGCAATTTATTTAAGTGGGAGTCTTATGCTCCATGGGAATCTAATTGCTCCATTTCTAAGGATGCAGAATGGGGAGGCATGTACCAATCCACCATCTGAAGATAATTGCCCAAACTAAGAGTGATGGTGCAGCATGACCACATACAACCATTAAGTGAGTACACCGTAGCGTTTCTTAAGGACACATATGCACCGCTGTCAACATTATCATATCATAGCAATTAAGATGCTAAATAATAGTTTCCTTCATGAAACTACCCTGTATCAGTTCATATGAAAGTATTTATAATTATACTATTAAGGAAAGTTTATGAATCCAAGTTATAAAGCTATTTATATAGGCTTTTATTTATCTAAGGAGGATTACAGCATATGGAGGGAAATTACAATATAGAACTATAGATTTATGCTGCATTTTATCACTTCAACTGAATATTGGTTAAATATTATATTTAAAAGCAAATCTATCTTAGAATAACTGTAAGTTTGTAAGTATATCTTAATTAAGATATTTATTCATTTCAAAACAGAGCTTTTAGTTTGTGCATCAATATATGCAGGATTACATATATACGCCAAGTTACATATATATGCGTGAGAATCTATATTTACTTCTCACGAATGATTTAATTAGGAATAAAACTGTTTTGAATACATATAGCATAAACAATACCACAACTAAAATAATAAGGTTTGCCATAGACATAAATAAAAGAAATGTATATTTAAAATAAGATAAGATTTCACGTAAATGAAATCTGGAATTTGCCTTTGTTTTAAAGTGAAACTTATGTGACATTCGCTGATATTTGATTGATTCAGTTTCGATAATTTTAAATATATAAGATTAATGACGGCAAATATTATCATTAACTTAAGATATACAAAATGATTTAGGAATTTAATAGTTATTTTATAATAGATCATTTTGCATTATACGTGACAAAATTATATTCAAACATTTAAAATATAGATTTTAGCAAGTTAAAACTAAATTATTTTTAATTATTCAAAATAGGATGAATACGTAACTAAATCAATCATAAATAAATTCAGCAAGTGAACCAACAAATAAAGGAAATCATATCAATAAATGAAAGATGTTATTTATGTAAATAATAACTCGGATAAAATTATAAAGCAGTTAAATCAGTATTTATCAATTAACGAATTATGACAGTAAGTCAGATTATAAATCAGTTTATAAACTACTAAATCAAATTAATTATGAAATCTGTTTAATTATGAAATCAGGCAAGATTATACGATTGAAACAAAATAAAATTACATTTAGAAGTAAGTTTAGTTTACATTATTATTATGGCCATTAGATTAAGCTAGCATTTTAGAGTTGAGTTTAGTTGAAAGCTTTAGGATTGAAGGAGTATTTACCATTTCTTCTCTTCTGCTGATAAGTAATTTCTTCATTATGGGACTTATTTAGGTGGTATGGTTGTTACTTCATCTTTCTCCGCATTCGCAGCTTTTCATCAGAGGTGAAAGGCAAGATTTTAAGCCATCTATCCCGACATCATCATCATTAATGCTTTTCAAGTACTTTATTAAAATTATAATCTTAGAGCTTTTAAAGATGGATGCTACAGCTTTTATATACCAGTACACTCCTCTCTCCTTCATTATATTATTTTTAGATTTGTTTTCTTAGCTTACTCGCTTATTGCCAGTATTCGTGGAAGCCTGCTGTGACTAACTCTTAATTAGGTCAATTTAACCTCCATGACACGCGGCAATTTATGCAATCTTTTTAATTTAAATCTAATTTTAACTTTAAACATAAATTGGGTCAATTTTATAGCCTTTTCTGGCATCACTATTAATAGAAAAACAAATCCAAAATTATGGAAAAACATTTTGTTATATATGTAACTCGACCGTTTAATTTAGCGATATATGCAGAAACATATAATTTCAAATATTACTAATTTAATAAATATTTTAAAATAAAGAAACTTTAATGTTTAAATTCTATTAACATTATTCTTCTAGCATATATGTAGTCTTAAGTTACACATGCAACTTGTTTTTCATTTAATTCTTATTAGAAATATATATGTGTGTATTTTTAGAGATTTACGAATATAAATGCAATTTTCTCTCTAAAAGATATATGCACACACACATAGTTAAAGTATTTAGGTTTAAATTTAGCCAGGTTTTTATGATAAAATTAGCATAATATACGAGAATTTGGTGGCTATTATATATGAAAGAATACTACTATAGAATATAGTAGGTGAAACAGTTGGATTGTACAAGCTGACTGTTTCAATAGGAAAATAATTATTAGAAGTAATTAATCTTTATTCTTCTTTTTATTACTTTGAATATCAATGACTATATTTTTTCAGCCTAATTACATTCTTTGGTATTTTATCTTTAAAATAATATATATTATGTCATTTTTTAGTAATACAGACATATATTATGATAAAATTTGGGGCTTAACAAAACCCGAATTAAAGTAGTATAAAAAATATTGCTTAATAGTAACTGGGTAAAGGATCTCATTGTCAATTAGAAAACATGGTAAAAGTGTTGCTGGTTATAAATAGTGGTAAGAAATAAAAGAAAATATTGTCAAGTTTTTGTAAAGAAAATAATATAGTAATAATAAATAGATAATTTACCAATCATAAGATGAAAATTTAACATGGAAATTCTTTAGATTGTAAAAGCAATTTTGATGGGTTTGAGTATAGATTTATAATAAATTGAGGCACTTAAAGCTTATGTGCATATCTTGAGGGTACCATAAATTTAAATTACAGTTTATAATGGTAGAACTGATATTTTTCTGAAGGTTTGTGATGGTATTTTAATTGGGTATATATATAAATATATAGTATTATATATATATATATATATAACATTTGCTGCCAGTCTGTTAATTAAGTCTTGTTTGTATTTGTATATTAGCATAGTTATACTTTACATATATCTAATTACTGTAATTATAAATATTCAATTACAAGATTACATATATTGATTTGAAGAAATACACACATTGAATTATAATATTATTACACACACACATATATATTGTGCCATTACAATTTAGTCACTAGCTAAATTTATAGTAATGTGCATGTAGAAAAGGTAAACCAAAAATCATCATCACAATTTTATATAACCATAAAAGAAGCTGTAGGGCCTCCAAGTTCAAACCCTACAAGGTCCAGTTCTAAAAGCTTTAAACAGAGAAAGAATGGGTCAACAATTACATGCTTTACTTGTTTGTGTGTTGATAGAAAGGTAATACACACATTTAAACTATTTAATATTTAATTTTTCTTTAAAAAGCAAAGTTATAATGCATACATATAGGCAATGTATGTGTAAATTATTTAATTGTTTTATATTTCAAATATTAAACATTTTAACTTTCTTTAAAACTAACCTATGCTTGATCAATTCTAATATTTTATTCTATACTTTTATTTTGCTTTTCTTTAATTATAAGTGGGATTTAAAAGTTACAGATTTAATTAAATAATTGGGTTATAATTACTAAGCTAGCAATTATATTATTTAATGTTAGTTTATGAATGATTTGAAAGAATGAAGGATGTGTGTACATTACATACAAAAATTTACATTTCCTAAATATTGAAAGAAAAGGAAATGATTAAATCTGTCAAATTATTTTTTTTTGTACAATTTTTTGTTAAAAGAGGAAATCTGTTTAATCAGATATCGATCTTTGTAGCAATTTTTTTTGTAAATGATTGTTTCACTTTGGGAGCTTATAATGGGTGAGAACTCTAATCTTGAAATTGTCTTATCTCAAGATCTAAAGAAGGAAGCTCAAAGATTTGAAGTGTTACCTGGATGTTAAAAAAAAAAAAAAAAAGAAAAGAAAGGAAATAAGGATTGAGTCTATTTTTTTTTTTTAAACAAAAGTGTCTGGAAAAAAGGATTAAACTTTTCAGTTGAAAAATAATTTAGTTGAAAATAAATTAGAGATCTAATTAAAACAAATTTGTCCAAAAATAGCAAGTGATGCTATCTCTGATTGGTTATGGTAGCTAAAAATTGGATATAAAAAGCTGTCTTGAATTATTATTAGGATTATTGTTTATGATTCAGATTATTAAACTATCCAATTGAATGCTGAAAATATAAGAAATGGCTGGCTAGAAAAATTATATGTATGTCCCATTTGCTGACCATCTGGGGAAGCTGCACATCACATAGGAAAGAAAAGATGTTGTGTCTAAAATAATATTCTACACCTTTCAACTGACCAGAGAAATAAGATGTTTTAATAGAAGGAAGAAAGCATTCACCTGCATTCAAAGAAAATGAATTAATCTACTGATAAATATTAATCATCAAGTCCAATTAATTGTTACAACAACTGATTTTAAACTCAAGAAAATTTACAAATGTGAAAACAACTGCTGTATTTCATCCACATGCTTGACAGGAAGAGAAGAAAAATTAATATAATGATTTCCAAATTATCCACTAAAGCAAATAACCTCAATAGAGTCACCATCATCAAATAGTTATACACCTCAAGAAAGAGATTGTTCGCAGTAAAACGGAAATGGTAGCTGCAGAAATATAAACCTTATACAAGACAAGTTTGAACCCTTGGAAATTCGCCACAAACAAAAGATCGGTAATATGACTTTTTATATCTATTTTCTTTATGATATCAGTCTTAAGAAACATTTTAGCAATAAAGTGGTATATTTTATTTAAAGAACCTTTAAAGACTATTCAGATCGATTAAAACAAGAATGTCTTACTAAAAATAACTTTGAGCTTCATAAATGATCTTGAATGTATGAAAATTATTTGTTTATTAATTTTACAGTTATGAAAAATATTAATGTGTAAAACAATTTTTTTTATGGTATTATGATTTTAGTTTTAACTAATATATTATTATTTTGGTTTTTAATAATATTTTGTTATTATGGGATAAAACACGCACATACATAATAATATTTTTATATGTGTATAATTGGGAGTGAATGTGAAATAATGAGTAGTATTAGAATATTAGATTATTTTGTTTCAAGTTAAGTATAGATTTCAGCGCTTGGAAGGGAGGGGGAGAAAATAATTTAAAACTCTTTTCTAAAACTTGCTCTTTCAATTCTACTAACATTTTTTTTTTACATTCTATTTACATGTTGGATTTTTAAAGTATGTGTGTTAATGAGCAGATAATATTTTTTGTCTTGAAATACCTTTCATGGTCAATGTGACGTCCAACTTAATACAAAATACATTTGAAGGGAAAGGGGGAAGAACTTAAAATTAATCTGAGGATTGTTATATAATCAATTATTATTATTATTATTCATGTCAATTTTCATATTTATCTAGAAATTTTTATGTATATGTTAGAAATGTAGTAATAAATATTAGTTTGTTTTATTAAACGAGGCGTATATATTTCATTAAGTGTAGTCTTGGTTAAGTGTGATTATTCATCATCATCAATGGTTGAATATTAGTTATTTAAGATATAAGTAAATATGCTAAAATTAAGCAATAATTATGAATTTCTTCATAAAATTTAGTTTTATGTTTAGGCTTAGTCCTAGAGCTGTAGTTGAAACCCTTGTCATTATTGTTATTATTATTATCATCATCATCGTCATCAACGTTTTAATTAATGAGCTGTTTAACTGTTTAAAGGCCATAAATAAATATTGATTTTATAATATTTAGTGATCTCTTAGTATTATTATAACCACATCCCATCATCTATTTCATGCAAGGATGAGTGAATTGCCATCCTAAGTTAGTTATATATAATCTGAGCTAGTAAACTTATAAAAACATTGAAACACATTTGTTATGCTAAGATCTGAGAAATGATTTATGTTCAATGAACTCCACTGTGGTTTAAAGGTGTTTTACTTTTACCTAAATATTAGTGCTTATAGTGATATGGCTCAAAAAGCAAAATCTTCCATTTTATTATAAATAAAGTACCAAGAAGGGATTCAAACCCGGTACATGTGAAAGGTTATAAGATATAACCGTGTCTAGATTCAGATAATCTAGTGGTGCCCTGCTAGACCATATTCACTTAGTATTTGTTTAAACATGCACTTAACATCAAACCAAGAAATGAAAGTGGGTAAGATTACGGTCTGTATACCTGAGCTATATTTTATTGAATTACTAGTGTACTCACCTCACGTGATTTCATATAATACTGGTTATTAACAATTTCCCCATAATTCTTGATATTTGGACTGGTAATATCTTTTGAACTCTTTAATTATGTTACAATATATATGTGAATGATTTTAAGTTCAACTTACTATAAATATATTGAATTATAATATTATTACACACACACACATATATATATATTGCATAAAAGCTCCTGGAAATAGTACTATATATAGTACTATTTCCAGGAGCTTTCATGCAATAAAAATATAATACAATTTATCCACTCTACTTTGAACACTTTTTAGCAAAAACCTTTTATTGTACAAATAATCTTATGTTTTGACTGCCCCACAGTCTTCTTCAGAGCCACTTTTACATTAATTATTTTTTTTTTTTTTTGCTTTTAAAAAATTAAAGTAAAAATGGCACAAAAAAGTACCAAATTGAATAATGCATTTTAACAATTAATTTAAATATTTGTACCCTAGTCTTAAGGATTGAACCTGTTTTTAAAGTTTTACATTAATATTGAAATTTAATAAACTCTGACAACTAAACTAGAATGATTTTTAACTTTAATATTTAAAATCAAACTTACTAGCATTTTAAGTTTGTAATAGCTTCTAACATTAGCATTTTAAAATCATAAAAGAGTTTCATAAGGCATTTAAACATTATTATCTTACTCTTAAGATTACTTTTAAGTTATAAAATTATAAAAGTTTTAAAAATTGCTCATCAGATAGATAAACATTTAATTATTACTTATTGACAAAGTTTGTTTATAAAAAAATTAAGCTATTTGAATTTTTTAAAATACTATATCATTACAACTTGACATTCAGCTTTAAGGCAAAAACTGAGAGTCACAATATATATATATAATATATTTAATATTCATCTAGAATGTTCTGCAAGTGTCACATGACTTAAGAGTGTGTGTGTATTGTGTGCAAGCTTTCATGTGTTAGGGAAAGAAACATTGATTTCTAATCTTATTAATAAAATTAGATACCTTGTAAATGTTGCAAAATTAAGTCTAAAGATAATATATATATATTGTGCCCTTATACTTGGTACAGACAGTTTAAGTAAGGTTTGAAATTAGCTATTTTAAAAAATTTGAAATTTATGGTAGTTTATAATATGTTATTGTGACTATATAGATAGGAAAGGTTAAAGCTTAGTAGATAGAACGATATAAAGATGTTTTAAATGTGTTAAAATTATTTTAATTATAAGTTAAGTAATAAAGTAATATAGTATATCATTTAAAACATAAAATTAAGTAACATTTATTATATTTAATTGATACAATTGTAATATAATAGTTAAATGACAGTTACAAATATATATAATGTATTTAATGTGTTTGAAATAATTATTTATTTAAATTATTATTTAGATAATAAATAATTTAATATTAGTCTAGAATGTTCTGAAAGTGTCACATGACTTAAGAGTGTGTGTGTATTATGTGCAAGCTTTCATATGTTAGGGAAAGAAATATTGATTTCTAATCTTATTAATAAAATTAGATACATTGTAAATGTTGCAAAATTAAGTCTAAAGATAAAAATTTTAAAAATAATAATTAAAATTATTGTTATTTAAATATAATATTTTGCTTTAAAATTAATGTTTTGAAGTCATTAAAATATTTAAATTGCTTTAATAAAGATATTTGATATTTTAATAAAAATATTTAATATTTAAAGTGCTAAATAATTTGGTATAATAATTTAAAGATCAGATGACTCATAGTTTAAAAAGTATTTTTTAAAGATGAAATTAATTTAGTTTATGTAAATTAAGTAAGTGTTAAAAGCATAATTAACCAATGAAATCATTAGCTCAATATAAAAGGTGTTCAATCAAGTCTACACAGTGTAGTGCAGTGAGTTATTGTGAAATTTATAATTAATATTTTATTTGTTCAATTGTTTAAATGTAATAATTTTTATAACCATTACTATTTTCTATTTAAAAGTTTTAAAAGTATAATTTAGTAATGATTTTAAATAATGATTGAACAGAAACCAGTTGTTTCCTATCAAAAAGTTTTACTTGAAACTTAATTAAGAACTAGTGAGTTTTACAGAAAATGGTAGTAGTCACTTAAGAATGAGTACAATGTGTACCAAATACCAGAAAGAATTTAATCATAAGATTGGAGGCGATACTGAAATATGTAAGGACTTTGAATTTAATATATATAATACATTCAGAGTAAATGAACATTTATTTCTAATAACTTTATCTTATTATAATAAATATAATTTTTGAATAAACTTACGCTAATATGAAAAAAATATCTGTTAAAAGTTATTCTCACAATGTTGAAATCGAGAAATTGCACATCTCTAGCACTCATTACAATACTTAACTGACAGCCAATCAGATGGCATGGATAGCTGTCGAAATGACATCCAAACCTAAATACACAACAAAGATTTTACAAGAAAAGGGCAGCCATCTTTTTCTCTACTCTTCTTTCTATATATCTAAACCAGTCATAAGCATTTAGGTTTGAAAGCTTGAAGCTTTAAATATCTTCACAATTAACCCACTAAGTCTAAATCATAAATGCCCTTTTCTTGTAAAATCTTTGTTGTGTGTTTAGGTTTGGATGTCATTTCGATAGCTATCTGTGGCATCTGATTGGCTGTCAGTTAAGTACTATAACGAGTGCTAGAGATTTGCAGTATCTCGATTTATTTCAATTTTCAACTATCAGCACTTCGCAAATTAAAATATTATTTTCTCACAATGTTATAAATTTCAAGAGAAGGAAAAGAAAAGGTAATATTTTGCATCTGAGTTAAAATCTAGATGACAGAATATTTTTTATGATGTGCAAGTATAATTGTTTTTGTTACATTGATGCAAATGGAATGCCTTATCTTTAGTTAATCTTTAAAGTATAATTTAAATGAATTTATATCTGCAAGTGATATGTTTTTTAAAAAAAAAATTGAAACAAAATGACTTTTGAATTTATATGCTTTTTTAAAATAAAAGATTTACCTATTATAAAATTGATGAATGAACTATATGTTCTAAAATGACTATCTTTATTTAAAATAAAGTAAACTATAATGCATTTCTTTTGAAGATTTGCATTGTATTATATAATTAATGTTTGGATAGTAACACTGTTATTTTACTTAAAGATAGCTAATTGAAATATAAAGAAGTCTTGAGTATTTTTTAATAAAAATATCTGCCTTTAGTTAATACAAAATATAGATGTCTGCTGAAAGAAAACTGATAAATGAATAAATCTTATGTTATACAGTATTCTACAAATGTTTACTGATGGAAATATAGATATTATATGTGACCTATATTTATCATATGTTTTGATATATAACAGAATTAATATGAAATACGAACATAAAGGAAATCTTATTTAGTATAAAAATGGATCCTTATTTTTTTTTCTATTCAAATATTGCTTATGTGATAAATATTCAGAAAAAAACTGAAATCTATATTTATCTCTCAAGGATGATCAATATTTTGTCCAGATTCTGCAGGATTTGGTTTTGTTATTTATACATTTATTGAATGGCACTAGAAAGAAGTGTAATATTTATTCAGAACATTCTACTCACAATTAAAATGGGGGAAGAATTTTGAAAGCACTGAAAGTGCAAGGAGAACAAAAGACTTTTAGTAACTTTAAATTTGTCTTGTTATTTTAGTCTATTGCTAATATTTTAGAATAAAGTTTAATTAACATGTTTATTAGAATATGTGTTCTTAATTTAATATTAAGATAGATTAATTTTTTATATTAAATAAAGAAAAATACATTTTCAGAAAGTAATTTGCTGACAGGTAAGATAGCTTGTTTGGATGGATGGCAGAGAAGAAGCAGATTGCTGTTCATGGTTTCAACAATTGTTGGATTAATGGGTAACATTATTTATTTATATTACATTGTTTGATAATATTTTTAAAATATTTTTTTAATAAATAGTTTATTATTATTATACATCATATTGCTTGAATATATTTAAAAGTTGAATGAATCATTCATATGATTATTATTGTATGTATTTTATAAAGAAAAAGTAAATGTAAGGGAGCATCTCACAAAATATCTAAGAGTATTTTTAAAGTATTTTCCCTCATAAATGCTTGAATATACATACATTTTACAACATGATTGAGTTGTTAACATATTATTATGAATGGTATTGATCTTTAAATTATATGCTACAATAAATGTTTAATACTAATAAATGTTTTATCAAAATCATTTGTGTCTGAAATACCTTTGAACCATCTTGAAGTGAATATTAGATCTTTTTTGTTTTATAGAAAAGTAATTTGAAAATTATTTTGAGATGTGTGATTTGTATTTCTTCGCCATGTTAATAGAGTTATTCAGCATGTGGAAGATATAAGATGGTGGTTGGGAGAGTAATTGTTAAATGAAATTCTAGGTGAAAGGGATAAATTTTGAAAGAATATTATGTGGGAACTATATTGTCACAATTTGAATTTATTAAATATACAGGTAACAAAGGACTGTATAGTATTTTCCATAGACTGTGGTGTTTTTATTACAGTCAATAAGAGCTGAGACATTTAAAGCCATGAGATGCCTTTAAGGTACCTGTTGAATACATACCTTTATTTTTAGTTCTTTATACATGATGTTTTTCTTACTTGTTGAGTTGTTGTTGTTGTTATTATTATTATTATTATTATTATTATTATTATTATTATTATTATTATTATTATTATTATTATTATTATTATTATTATTATTATTATTCTATATCCCTCATTATAATTACTGTCAATTGTCAATGGCATCTTATGTCCACTCCATACGTTCTTGTCGTTGCAGCTGTTATTACTATATGTTTATTCATATAGTTACGAACATGGATGGGCTGCTCACCAACACACATTAGCCAGCGTGGTGAGTTTATTGGCTTTTTACCTCTGAGTTTAAGATCAAGAAACACCATGGTCTTTCTTCTCAATGCCTGATAAGGCAGAATGAATGTTTGTGTAAATGATAAAGATTTTTCCCAATTATACAATTATGACAGACAAAAATAAAGCATGGCCCTTAATCCCAGGAGGCTGTAAAGTCACCAACCAAGGCAGCGGTTGGTGGCCGAAGGTGGAGGGTGCTAAGAATATCCTGGAGGCGGACCCAGGCTGCCATTTGATGACAACTTTTTATTTAGGTACTTACAACTGCAGATCACTTTCAAGTGAAGGAAGATTGCAAGAATTAGAAGAAGACTCTCTTATATTAAATGGGATATTATTGGACTTTGTGAAGTTAGAAGAAAAGGTGAAGAGACAATTGATTTAAAAAGTGGACATATGCTCTAATATAAAGGCACAAATATTGGAAATACAAGTGGAGTAGGATTCATTATAAATAAAAAGTGGAAGAACAATATTGTGGAGATTGATGGTGTATCAGACAGAGTGGCAAGATTAGTTATACAACTTAATAGCAGATATCAAATGCAGATAATTCAGGTTTATGCCCCAACAAGTTCTCACAGCGATGAAGTAGTAGAAGATTTTTATATGGATGTACAAAAGGCTTTTGATCAGAGTAAACAACATTTTAAAATTGTTATGGGAGATTTTAATGCTAGAATTGGTAAACAAATGAAAGATGAAAGTGTTGTAGGTAATTTTGGTTATGGTAATAGAAATGAAAGAGGACATAAACTTGTGGAGTTTGCAGAGAAGGAAAAACTTTATATTATGAATTCTTTTTTTTGAGAAAAATGTTAGAAGGAAATGGACATGGAAGCATCCAAATGAAGGTACAGCAGAATTGGATTATATTTTGACTAACAGGAAATACATATTTCAAGATTGTAATGTTCTTAATAAATTTAACACAGGAAGTGATCATCGATTAGTAAGGGGTAAGATACATGTTAATGTAAAACTGGAGAGACAAAAATTATTAAGGAAAACTATATTTACAGTTGATATTCCTAATCTTCAGAAACATTCTAATGAATTTAAATTAGAACTTACAAATCGGTTTCAAGTATTAGTAGGTTTTGAACATGATTCAGATTTGAATGAAATTAATATGAAAATAACTGATACACTTTTAAACCCTGCAACAAAGATAGCTGGTAGAAAAAGCAGCAATTGACTAATAAAATTTCTACTGAGACTAGAGAACTTATGAAGAAAAGAAGGAATATGAAGATGTGCAAGAATGATGCATTAAAAAGAATTGAATATCTCGAATTTTGTAAAATGGTGCGGAAAAGAGTTGAAAATGATATAAGAAAGTATAACTGTGAACTAGCAAGAAAAGCTGTAGAAGAAAATAAAAGTCTTAAGAATGTAAAACAACATTTTGGTATTGGTAGGAAATTTATATCTGCAATAAGGAAAAAAGATGGAATTATTACTAAAAAGAGGGATGACATTATGAAATTGGTAGAAGATTTTTATCAAGAATTATATAGTAATAAAGAACAAGTACCTCCTATATCTATTACATCTTCCGAATTGCCCAGAATTTTAAATGAAGAAGTGAGAAATGCAATTAAATGTATGAAAAAAGGAAAGGCTCCAGGTAATGATGGAATTATAATTGATATATTAAAAGAAGCAGGTGAAGAAACAGAAAAAATATTAGCAAAGTTATATACCAAATGTCTAAATGATAAAGATGTACAGGATGATTGGAAGAATGCAGTAATAATATTAATATTTAAAAAAGGTGATAAAGAAGATATTAGAAATTACAGACCTATCAGCCTTTTATCAGTTTTATATAAAATTTTTACCAAGATAATTACAACTCGTCTACAGAGAACCTTGGATTTTCACCAACCAAGAGAACAAGCTGGATTTAAAAGTGGTTTTAGTACAGTAGATCATATTCAAGTATTGAAAGAAGTTATAGAAAGGACAAATGAATATGAGTTGTCATTATGTTTTGGATTTGTATATTATGAAAAGGCATTTGATTCTATAAACATTTCTTCAGTGATTAAAGCATTGGATCATCAAGGTATAGATCCAGGATATTGTCATATTTTAAAGAATATTTATAAAAATGCAACAGCAACAATTAGATTACATAATGATACTGGGAAAGTCAACATTGAGAAAGGTGTAAGACAAGGTGACTCCATATCTCCAAAACTTTTTACAGCAGTGCTGCAAGAAGTATTTTGTGGATTAAAATGGGAAACTAAAGGAGTGAAAGTAAATGGAAATTATTTAAGTCATTTAGATTTCGCAGATGATGTAGTTGTTTTTGCAAATAATGCTTCCGAGCTGCAGGAAATGTTGCAGGAGTTATCAGATGAAAGTAGGAAAGTAGGACTAAAGATAAATGTTAAAAAGACTAAAGTAATGTTTAATCGATTTGCTCAAAATATGAAAATAAAGATTGATTATGATGAATTAGAAGAAGTTAAGAGTTACAAATACCTTGGTCAGATTATTAATACAGATGGAAACATAATAGAGGAAATTAATCATAGAATTAAACTTGGTTGGAGTGCTTTTGGTAGAAATAACTTGATATTAAAAGGAAATATGCCTAGGTGTTTGAAAAGAAAGGTTTTTAACAAATGTGTTTTACCAGTTCTTACTTATGGATCTGAGACTTGGACACTTAATAGAAGATCAATACAGAGACTTCAGACCACTCAAAGAAGTATGGAGAGATGTATGTTGGGAGTAACAAGAAGAGATCGAAAACGCAATGTATGGGTAAGAGAACAAACAGGTGTTACTGACCTCATTGAAAAAATTAAAAGATTGAAGTGGAGTTGGGCTGGACATATTGCTAGAAGAGATGATAATAGATGGACAATTGAAATTTTAAACTGGATTCCAAGAGATTGTAAAAGACCCCGAGAAGGAGACCACATGTAAGATGGATGGATGAAATAAGAAAATGTGTAGGGGTGATGTGGAGAAGAGAAGCTAAAGATCGGAGAAGATGGATTAAACTTGGAGAGACCTTCATCCTGCAGTGGATTGATAATGGTTGATAATGATGATGAGGATAATAGTTAAACTGTTAGAAGCTGGTAGTTTATGTGAAGGCAGGATGAAATAAAAAAACTTCTGTCACAAATGATATTGAGTTATTTACTATTCGTTATAATAAAAATAGGAGAGGAATGATTGATATTTTTATAAATATTGTAAGTATTACAGAACATCAAACTCACATAAATTCATATTTGGATGAGATTGGAAGAGAGAATGATGAAAGTGTGATTTCGGAATGCAAAGATTAATGTAAAATTTAAAAATAAATGAAATATAAAATGTCAAGTAATATAATTTATTAATAGTTTAAAATTTTCTATAAAGAATATGAACTTATTAAAAATAGGGAAAAGCTATGAAATTATATTTTAAATATTTTTCATAAATAGTTAATTTACAAAGGGAGGCATAACTATATTTTTCTTTATTTAAATTTTCTGGAGGAGCATATTAAAAGATTAGAATAATGCTTTGTTGAAATGTCAAAAAAGTGTTTAATAATTTTAAGTATTATATATATATTTTCATATGTCATAGCATCAGCTGGTACGTGAACCCACAACCGTCTGCAACCAACTACTTGCTTGCATGGCAGCTGTGATGACCTCTCAGCTGAATTTAGATAGATGTGTTTTAATCTAAACTTATACTCATATATATAAATATATATTTAAAATACTATGAAACATAGCATTAAATTTAGTAAGTCATAATATTTATCATTACTGGTTTATCACCATAGAGACAATAGAATCTTATTGCCTTATTAATAAAAAAATAGTATATCACTATTATATTACTATAGGATTTTATTTTCATTTCAGATAGTCGGAATGAAGGCTATCTTATATTTATTTACTCGTTATATTTTTTTGTGTAAATATTTTAATTTTAAATAATTTTAATTTTTTATATTATAGTTTGTAAATATTTTTCAAATTTTATAATTTTCTTGTATCATAATCATAATGTTATTCAACTATAATAAAATTGTTAATGTTTTTTAAATTACTTTGTTGTGAGAGTTTAATTTGTCTGAGTGTTTTTCTTTGATTCTTCATTTCCACATGCATGGTCCATAGAAATTAATAGTTTGAAATATTATTTATTTGCACATGATTCGTAAAAATTACTTAAAATATCATTGCTATTTACACATGATTGATTAATAAAAATATATTATTATTATTATTATTATTATTATTATTATTATTATTATTATTATTATTATTATTATTATTATTATTATTATTATTATTATTATTATTATTATTATTATTATTATTATTATTATTATTATTATTATTATTATTATTATTATTATTATTATTATTATTATTATTATTATTATTATTATTATTATTATTATTATTATTATTATTATTATTATTATTATTATTATTATTATTATTATTATTATTATTATTATTATTATTATTATTATTATTATTATTATTATTATTATTATTATTATTATTATTATTATTATTATTATTATTATTATTATTATTATTATTATTATTATTATTATTATTATTATTATTATTATTATTATTATTATTATTATTATTAAATTTAATAAAGAAAGTTTTTGGAATATAGATGTTAATAAAATTGCAATTCCCGAAGTGTTTACTGCAATTTCTAAACTTAAATTGAAATCTTCTATGGGATATGATAATATTCCTAATTTTATTATCAAGGGTTGTGCTGAATGTTTGGTAGCACCATTGCATTATATTATTAATTTATCAATTGAGAAAACTATTATTCCTGATATATTTAAGATAGCTAAAATTATACCAATTTTTAAAAAAGGGGATAGATCTGATTCGGGTAATTATAGACCTATTTCAATTCTGTCACCTTTTGCTAGAATTTATGAAAGGTGTATTTATAGTAATATTATTGTAGATATGATTAAGGTATTACCTAGTTATCAGCATGGTTTTTTACTTGGTAGATCTGCTGAAACTAATTTAATGGTGATATCTGATCATATTGCTCATGCCTTATCTGATCAGAAGCAATTAGATGTTGTATATTTTGATATGACTCAGGCATTTGACAAAGTTTCATATATTAGACTTTTGTATAAACTTAAAATTTTGGGTGTTAGTCCTCATTTAGTTGAGTGGTTTTCCAATTATTTGAGGGGTCGAAAATCTTATGTACATATGGATAAAACTAATTCTCTTTTTTTTGATAATATGATAGGTGTTCCTCAGGGTGGAATATTAGCACCATTGCTTTTTAATGTTTATATGTGTGATCTTGATCATAGCATAAAAATAGTATGATACTTACTTATGCTGATGATTGTAAGTTATTTAAAAGAATTATTACTTATAGTGATCATATTGAGGTTCAAAAGGATATAGATAGTTTTATTATATGGTGTAGGTATAACAACATGGAGATTAACATTAATAAAACATGCATTGTTTCCTATACTAATAAAACTGAAAAATCTGTTTATCAATATAAAATTGAGAATGGTGTTATTAAATATAAAGAGACTGTATCTGATTTAGGAATTATATTTTGTAGCAATTTTACTTTTAATGCACATATTAAATGTATTATTAATAAAGCATACAGAAAGATGGGCTGTATTTTGAGATATGGGAGAGATTTATCTATTTCCATAAAATATAGGTTACTTTTTTCTCTTGTTGTTACAGTTTTAGAATATAATTCTTGTATATGGAACTTCAATCTGATTAATATTCAGTCTAAAATATATAATATTGAAAAAAGATTTAATAAATTAATAATGGTTGAATGTCAAACTGTCAAAACAGTATTGAAAGAAAGGAGAATGTTGAAGGATATGATATTACTGAAAAAGTTGATTGATGGGAAAATTGATGTCAGTAACTGTATATCAAAAATAGAATTGAAAGTACCTTGTCGCTTATTAAGAGAAATGCAAACTTTCAAGATTAGTATATGTAAAAATACTTTCTTTGGTAAATCAGTTATTAATAGATTGCAAATGGTATATAATCTAACTTTTAATAATATTGATATTTTTTGTGATCAATTTGTGATGAATGTTAAAAAACAACTAAATGTATAGTTATGAACATATATGTATATATAATTTTATGTATTTAGCTTGTATTTGATTATAATTGTTTTTTTTTAAATTTTAATTATTATCATTGTTATTATTATTATTATTTTTTTTTTTATTGTGTATTTCTGTTAAAGTGTAAATGTTGAAATGCACATAATAAATGGATATTGAATTGAATATTGAATTATTATTATTATTATTATTATTATTATTATTATTATTATTATTATTATTATTATTATTATTATTATTATTATTATTATTATTATTATTATTATTATTATTATTATTATTATTATTATTATTATTATTATTATTATTATTATTATTATTATTATTATTATTATTATTATTATTATTATTATTATTATTATTATTATTATTATTATTATTATTATTATTATTATTATTATTATTATTATTATTATTATTATTATTATTATTATTATTATTATTATTATTATTATTATTATTATTATTATTATTATTATTATTATTATTATTATTATTATTATTATTATTATTATTATTATTATTATTATTATTATTATTATTATTATTATTATTATTATTATTATTATTATTATTATTATTATTATTATTATTATTATTATTATTATTATTATTATTATTATTATTAAAAAAATATAATCATTGGTGATTATTTTAAAATGATCCAATGCCAATCAGAGATGTTTAATATTGCCATTATATCAAAATATAATATATCCTACAAGCCACATAAAATAAATAAAAGATTATATGTTTTCTCAGAATCTTATGATTTTATTTATGTTTAATTGCTGAACATTAATATTTAAGTAGAAGTGTAATATTAATAATGGTTAAAGTATTCTGACTAATTGTTGTTGGTATTTTTATGAAAGTAGTTAGATGTTATGTAAAATCCTTCATTATATTTAACTACAGGGTCTTAATTAATTTGTTTTTATTATTGGTGTTAGAAATGAACCTGAAATTATTTTAAAAGAATTATACAGTTTGTATTAAAAGATGATCAATAAGAATTATTACATAATGCTAGATTTTAAATAGTATTTTATAAAGGAATAGCAATTAATTTATTGTATTTCCATAAAAGTTTTTTAATAAATTGTTAGTTAGGATAATTATATGGGTGCTTAAAGATATGAAAATATTATGAGGTAGTTTTATCATGTTTAAGCCATTGTACCTTGCGGAATGTCTCATGTGAAGGGTTTTCGTAATTATATTTATTATTTTAATTGAACCATATTTTAATTATAATACTGAGCTAGTTGTAACTTAAATTATTAGTAAGATAAATGTGTTAAGTATTTAATTTGAACCCTCATTTATTTATTGTAAATATAAATATTATTATATTTTAACTTGACATTAGTAGTGTATCTTGAGCTAGTCAGAATAATATTAATTATCATAATAGTCATTGGTTATGTAACGAAGGGTACTATATATATATTGCTAAAGCTATTAATATATGGTGTATCTTAATTTAGTTTAGTCTCATATGGCTATTTAAGTTAGATAGCTGGATTTGAAGACATATATACATGTCTGAAAATTTCAGATTTTCTACTTAATAGTTAACTATTAGAGAAATGCTGGGCTTGAGCTGGCATTTTAGATCTAATGTCTGAATATTCTAGCACCTCACTGATGATAGCCAACAGCTAGAAACTGTTCTGGGGATAGGGATATTCAGAAAAGCTTGCTAAGAGTTACTCATGATCATTATATAACACATATATATTTTAATTTCAATTTCTTAATTAGAAAGATTTTAATGGCTTTTCTGCAAACTGAAATATTACATTATATCTCTTATGAATCCATGCAACTTATATGAAATTTTTGTTTTAATTACAAAGCTGAAGTTTGAATTAAATAAAAACTGTATTCATCATTCATTGTTTTCAATCATTATTGATCTATTGCAGGATGAAGGTCTCTCCAAGTTCAATCCAGCTTCTTAAAACTCTAATCTTTCTTTTCCACCCCACCTCAGAACCCTTTCTTATTTTATTCATTTATATCACACATAGTTTCTTTCTAGGTCTTTTACAATCTCTTGGAATTTAGTTTAAGATTTCAACTGTTCATCGATTATCACACCTTCTAGCAATATGTTCAGCTCAACTCCACTCCAGTTTCTTAATTCTTTCAATGTTGTCAAGTAATACTTGTTTATTCTCTCACTGATGTCTTTCATTTTCGATTTTTTTCTGTTACTCCTACCATGTATTAGTCCTTACTTCATTGAATGATCTGAAGTCTCTCTATTGCTCTTCTGTTACATATCCAAGTTCATAGATCTATAAGTAAGAACTGGTATAGCACATTTATTAAAAACCTTCCTTTTCAAATACAGGCACATTTCCTTCTAATATTGTTATTTCTACCAAAAGTATTCCAACCAAGTTTAATTCCATAATTAATTTCATCTATTATGTTTCCATTTGTAGTAATCATCTGACAAAGATATTTGTAGCTATCTAACTCACCATTATTAATCTTAATTTTCTTTTTGTGAGAAGATCCATTGAACATTATTTTAGTCTTTTTAATAGTTATCTTTAATCCTACTTTCTTACTTTCATCTAACAACTCTTGTAACATTTGCTGAAACTCTAAAGCATTATTTGCAAAAACAACTACATTATTTGCAAAATCTAGATGACTTATATAATCTCTGTTTACTTTTATTCACTTAGTTTTCCATTTCAATCCATATAAATTGTATTAATAAATATAATATATACTACACACTTTTCATTTTATTTTTGGTGCATTTATTATTAAATTACATAATACTAAAAAATTTATTTTCTTCTTTACTTTTATCACAAAAGGTATTTGCATTAGCATCAGCAATTCTGTTTTTCTGATGTCTTAAAAAAGTAGGTAAATTATATTTCATCCAAATACATATTTTGTTTATAGTGCATTAAATTTATTATTGTATATGAGCAAAAAAAAATTAATATGTAATGAATAAAACCTATACTTTTTAGATGTAAATCTTACTATTTTATCTTATGAAAAAGTGTCCTATTATGTCAGTAGTGTTACAAATTGGCCACCATTAAACAAAATGGCAACCATTTTAGAAGATTGCAATAATGAATAACTGATTGATATAGTAGATACAAATTAATAATAATCACAAAAATAAATCCTCCAAAAGCAGATTGTATATGAAAGATACAAATATATACTTTTAATTAGTATTACAAAAAAATTAAGTCAAATAAATATATGATCATATCAAAATGACACACACGTAGAAGGGGAGAAAGAGAAGCCATTTAATATTTATTTCATGGCAAATATTTTATGATTTTCGGTGAATTGTAAATTATAAATTTGCAAATATTTAATAAAAAAAAATTTATAAAAATATTTAATATTTAAAATTAAATGTAAATATTTATATTTAAACTTATAATATAATGAGCATGCTATTAGCTCTAAACAAGCTTTTCCAATAAATGCTGCAAGAGAAAGCATTTAAAATCTCTAGCTAGAATCATCCCTATCCTCAAACCAGTTTTGAGCTAATGTCTCTCATCAATGAGGTGCTACATTATTCAGATACTAGATCTAAAATACCAACTCAAGCCCAGCTTTTACCTAATACTTAACTATTGAAAAGAAAATCTGAAATTTTCAGACATCTATATGTCTTCAAATCCAGCTATCTAACTTAAATAGATATATGGGTCTGAATAATTTTCAATTACACCATTTATTGATAGCCTTAGTAATATAACATCACCAAAGCCTTAAAGGGCAAACTATAATATTAAGAAAATCAAGTCATATGTCACATGACTTAACTTAATAAACTTGTATTACAAGTATAATATAATGAGCATACTATTAGCTCTAAACAAGCTTTTCTGATAAATGGTGCAAGAGAAAACATTTAAAATCTCTATCTAGAATTATCCTTATCCCCAGACCATTTTAGCATGCTTATTATATTTTTAAAAATTATCGTAAAATTGAAATACTCAGTTTAAATCATTTGTACATTGATATTTCAGTCAAGTCATTGACTCTTAAACTAAAATTTACCATTATTCTTAGAACTTAAATAGTCTTTTGAATAAAAATCAGAATATCTTGTTTAAAACAGGCAAAACTCTCCATACAATAGTGCCACTCTGTGCCAGCCAGAGTAATCAATGGATGCCAGAAGGCTTGTGCATAAAATCCCTATCTAATGCCTACTCATCCAATATCCCCAGACTAGTTTCTGGCTTGTGTCCTTTGTCAGTGAGAACTTTTGTTCTGAGAGCATCCTAAGATCTAGGTGCAGTGCTCTCAGATCCAAAGCTCCTCACTGACGAAGGCCACAAGCCAGAAACTAGTCTGGGGATATTGGATGAGTAGGAACTAGATAAGGATTTTATGCCCAAGCCTTCTGGAATCCATTGATTACTCTGGTTGGCACTGAGTGGCACTACTGTATGTAGAGTTTTGCCTGTTTTAATAACAATAATGTGCTAGCATAAGAAATAGTGATCATGTCATGTATATTGTTTTAATACCTTGTTTGTTACTTATTTAAATATTTATTCTTTAATATATCAACTAAATTTTGAATAAAGATACAAACAATGTATTTTGCATTATTATTGTCATCTCTAGCAAGTTGGTCATTTTCTTCAAGTTTTCTATATATTTAGTCCTCTTAAATATTTATTTTGGCACTTTCTAAATATCTTTTCGCAAGTATTTGCCACTTTTTGTTTTCTTAGTGAACTTCGGTTTCTATGTTATATTTAAAAGGTAAAACATAAAATTTATACAAATAATGTTTTACGCATAAGTAACAAATATTTCATCTTGCTATGAATATGAGAATACCAAACTTCTCAAAAGCGCTAAGCAAATTTAATTTATAGAAATAACAACTTCTCTATAGTTGCGCATAAGTGCACTTATTATATTTTTACTTTAAAATAAGTATATACAAAATAAATACTATTATATTATTAAGCATTAAATCACCCCACATGGTTAAGAAATCCAGTACCGCCCTCTGTGAACTAATATATAAATACATTAGAGTTCGTATTTCAAAATAGCCAGCTATTTTGAAACTAGAACTCTAATAGAGGGCGGTACTGGATTTCTTAACCTTTATGGGGTGATTTAATGCTTAATATTTGTATATTTATTTCAGTATAGCGTTATGCACTGGGATTATAATTATATTATGTATATTGAAGTATAGGGGATTTTATTAAATTATGAAGTAGTTTTAGATTGGAGATGCTAAACAAATTGTTAAGAGGGTAAAAATGATGATCATACATCGCTAACAATGGTTGGGTTATTACTTGATCCTAACATCTTATTGACTGATTTGATTATACAAGCTATCTTTAACCAGAAACTTTAACAAACTTACATATTTAGACATTAAATTATTAATTGTTTCAGAATTATAATATAAGTTCTTCGAATCCTTTTTTTTATAGAAATCCTGACAAAATTATCTAATAAACCCTACTAAAAGTTATTTTAAAATCAATAAAATTTACTAACTATATTCTACATTTCTTTAAAGATTATCATCATTACTCCAATTTCATTACTTGTCCTTTTTAAAAAAAAATCAAACTGTGCTTCGTGTAAAATATGAGCAATGTGTTAGAAATATATCTATTCAAGACTCTTAAAAATACCTAAGCAGCACATGAAATTAGACTAATTATTCCAAAATCCAGCCATTTTACATAATTATAGATCTTTTCTCTAATGGAACCATATTTACTTAAAGAACACCTACTGAATTTCTAGGAATCATAAATTATTTTACAGACATTAATTCATTCTTTTAAAAACACGTCTAATCAATTTGAATCTCATCAATTCTCTAAGTGTTTCCAAAATCCATCTCTTTTTATTGCTTTTACAAATTTTTTTTATCATAACTGTAAAATCTATTTCACTTTTATCTACCAAACTATCTTTTTCATTCATAAAAAATGGGTTTGTGTACTATCACGCAAATTATGTTTTCCACCTTCTCAGTACCGTTCTTCTTTTCCAATAACCTCACCATTCTCTTCTTTAATAATGGAAGCACTTGTTATATTGTTTGGTATGTTTTAATTGAGATGTTAGTTGAGGGTTTTGAAGAGAGGATAAATGAGAGAATATATGTGTAATTGATCATTCTATTTTATTTAATCATGACAAAATTAAATTATGACTTTCATATTCTGTAAGCTCTAAATTCATCAATCAAAGAAGTGATTGCTATCTAAGGTCAAAAGGTTCTAAGAACATCCAAATTATGGACTTAAATAGTCATTCAATGATCATTTTTTATTTAACTATACATAGTAGATTACTTTTAAATGGAAAAAGATTGCATGAATTGCAGGAATTTTCTAATATTAAATAGAACATTATTAGACTTTATAAAATTAGGAAGATTGGAACCAATGTGGTCTTTGAGCGTTCCACCTTCAAATTTTCAATGAAATGGACAGCTGAAGATATTGTGGGTTGGACTGATTTGAAGGCTGTCCATTAAAGTATGAAGATTGGCTATCTTAATATAAGCTGAGCTTTGATTGTATATATGTGTGGAGATGATAATCTGGACCAACTGATGAGTGTTGGTTTAGCACGAAATACGTATATTGGTGATTGTTTATCTTTTCGACATGTGTGTGATCAAATGTATTAGCAGTATGAGATAGCATGGATAGTTGAGAGCCGTGTGAAAGTCTGAGTTCAAATCCCCTTTATATTGCATATTGCAGTGCAGGTATAAAAAAACCTGTACTGTAGAAAAAATCATATATAAAATTAGATAAAAAAAATTAAGAGATAATTCATTTGAAAACTAGCTACATATTTTAAAATATACAATTATAAATATTGGAAACATATTTAGAGTGGGCCTGCTTATAGATTAAATAAAAAATAATCTAACAATAGCATTATTGAGATTGATGACGTATCAGATAAATCAAGATTAGTTATTCAAATTAATGGAAATACAAATAATTCAGGTTTATAATTAATACGCTTTAACAAATTCTCATTCTGATGAAAAAAGTAACGGGTTTTTATTTCAATAGATAAAATGCTTTTCTTTAGACCAAATGAAATTTTAAAATTAATGCAAAGAATTTAAACGCTGGTCTTGGAAAATAATTGAAAGAAGAAAGAGCTATAGACAAATCTGGATATGGAAAAAAATTCAGACAGGAAATAGATTTGTGGAATTTGATGGGGGGGGGGGGTCTGTATAATTAATTTTTTTTATTTTTAATCTAAAATAGAAATGGACATGGCAACATCCTAATGAAGATTACAATAAACTTGAATTATATTTTGATCAATAAAATTATGTATTTTGAGACTGGAATATACTAAATAGTTTCAACACAAAAAGTGATCAATTAGTAAGCTGTAAAATATTTGTTGATGCAAACTAAAGAGATAAGTTACTAAAAAAGGCGGTTTGAACAATAGTTATCCTTAACCGTCAGAAATGCTTCTATGAATTAAAGCTTGGCTTTTAAATGATTTTAAAATATGAACAGATTTTGATAATGGATCAGATATAAATTAAGTGAATAGGAGGAATATCTGATACAAAAAAGTAACAATTTTCGACTGAGACATGAAAATGTATGACGAAAAGAAGAAATGTGAGAACATTTAAAAATGATTCATTCAAAATAATCGAGTATCTGGAAATTTATCCAATGGCGGGAAAGTTTATGATAAAAAAAGAAAAATATCACACGTTTTCTTTGTATTCGAAGAAACATTATTTTAAAAATAATAAGAAAAGATTGCCCTGTTACTAAAATATGGAATAACATCTTTAAGTGTGTGTAAAAGTTCTATAATGAAGGACATAATAATAAAAGGAAGAAAAAAAAATTATCCTTACAATAACATTTTTTTTAAAATGAAAAGTATTTTAAATAAGAAGTGAGACATACATTCAAATCTATAAATAAAAATGCTCCAGAAAACGATATATTTATTACTGACATCTTAAAAAAACAGTTGAAAAAAATAAATCAAAAAAATGTTCTCAAAACTATATATATATATATACTAAATGCCTAAATGATAAAGAAGCGCAGGTGATTAAAAGAATACAATAGTAATTTGATGTTTTAAAAAGATAAAAAAAAAAAAAGTATACCAATCTTCTTCTGTATACAAATCTTTAAGAATAGTTTTAATCCACTAGGTCACATATAAATATTAAGAAAAGTTATATAAAAAAATCTTAATAGGAATGGATTGCCTTCCAGCCATGGGTTTGTAGATTATAGAAAGATATTGAATCTATAAACATTTTTATTGTAAGTAAAACTGTACCCTATGTCCATATCTCCTTCCGTATCTGATCAGATTGAGCACACATTGCCGAAACAATGTGTAAACATGTGGACAACCAATGTATAAACATGGCCAAACAATAAAAACAAGTATGGCAATGTGTAAACATGTGTATAATATCCTATCATTAGTTAGACTCTCTGAATCCGATTGCTGACAGTAAAGTAAGGGATGTGACAATAAATAGTCAGCCTTTTTAGAGGCAATCCAGAGAATGTCTGTTTAACCCAAATGATAGTATACACTCTTAAAAGAGAGAATGTTTGTCTACCTGAATGACCGAACATGCTCTTCATTGAAACCACTTTCAACAGTGAAGGTGTTTCTACTATATTTACTACCAATATGTTTATGCTGAGAGGTAAGTCCACAATAGGACTGGAAGCTGCTATGACTACGGCAGACTCAAAACAAGCTCTTTAATACAGCAAAAGAGTCATTTAACAAATTTGAGGCAAGCTGTCCAGTACAGCTGGAAGAGTTAAGACTAGAACTCATGAGGCAAGATAATATTTACAGCTGGAAGTTGAGTTCAGTCATTTAGCATGACCAGCTCTTTATTGACTAGGTTATATGTCAAACTGTATTTATTGATTGTATAATATTTATATATATTTGTTCTAATAAATTGCACATATTAATTATTGAGTATTCATATTTTTATTGACATTACAGTTGTTTTGAATCTGAACCTGTAATTTAGCCAAACAAAAGAGCCTATTAAGATACAGACCCGGAATATTGTCATATTTGAAAAAAAATTATCAAAGTGTGACAATATTAACTAGATTATATAGCGACATTAAGATTAACGATAAGAAAATACAATAAGGAGGATACATTGTGATAACATATCACACTATTTTCATCATCTATCATTAAATGTTAAATATGTTGAAAATTTCAACTTTATTTTTCAAATACCAAAAAATGTTAGTAATAACACACAAATAGACAACACAGGTAATTACTAACCTATTTTTTTGTCTATTTGTGCATTCTTACTAGCAAATAAAGCGTTGTTAGCAAGTCAAGTGTTGTTAACTGAGATGTCAGCACAGCTGTCTTGCAAGCAAGCAGTTAATTGCAGACGGTTGTTGTGTGTTCGCCTCCCGGCTGATGCTATGACATATGGAAAAAAAGTTGTTTGTATTTGAAACATTTAAATAAAATTTGAATGTGTAGAAAATTGTTAACTTAATTTAAACTTTTCAAATACCAACAACTTGTTAGTAGTAACACCCAAATAGGCATTATAGGTAATTACTAACCTGTAATGTCTATTTATTATAGTTGATGGAAATAGTTCAACATATTATTACATTTAAAATACTATCATCATAAACTTTTAGATAAATAGAAGGATCCATATCTTCTAAACTGTTAACACCAATTTTAAAGAAGTACCTTGTGGATTAAAATGGGAAGATAATAAAAATATAGGGATTTTATTTCAGTCATTTAGATTTGTGCAAATAATGCTTTAGAATCTCAAAGAATATTATATGAACTACCAGATAAAAGCAAAGTAGAAGAAAAGATAACTTTTAAAAATACTAAAATAATATTAATGTAATATTTTTTTTTTTCAAAATAACCTTTATTTGCACAAAAAGTTAAATATACAGTGTAATTTACAGTTCTTGTTTAAAATCAGGCGTGCTCAGTCTTATACTATTGGTAAGTATGAATCATGAAGAATTAAACATATTAAATAAGCAGTGGACTAATAATGAGATTGCATACCAGAGCATTGTATAAAATAAATTGTGAAATCGTGCTTGTTTAACAAATAGCATATATTAAATTGAATATGTGATGAACAATGGATATTAACAAATGATAACATGAAGTGAATAACTTTCAACATCTCACATTTTTAATGATAAAAACTCATTTAATCAATAGTATGACATCATATTTGAAAACTGAGCATTCATTGTGCAAATACCTTATCATTTTAAACTGAAAACCATTAGTCAAAATTGTGGCATGAGTGTGGGTTACATCAAGACACATTAAAGACTGAGTTGTTATTAAATTAGATGATGAGTATAAGATTATAAATAAAATTTTATGTTATGTTACTTATCAGGCGTGATCTAAGTTGGCATATAAATCCCATGGCATGTAAAGTTTGAGTGTCATGAATAAATTATGCACATGGCAATTGCTAAATATTTAATTGGCTTCATGTTTTCTTGGCGAGGCTAGGCAGGCAAGTTCTTAGATCACTTTCTTTAGCTTTATATAGTAATTTTAGGAAAAGGTATTCAATCGAACCGGCTAACTCTTTATCAAATAATGCCTTACATCTAAATTTCCATATGACAATTTATGAAAGTGGTCAGGTGTATGGAGCCAAAATTTCCATTTTACATGAATGCATCACTAAGGTGGACATTTGTCGAGTTATACCCTATAATCCTCTGTAAGGCGATAGTCTGTAACCAAGTCCACCATTCACATTGATAGAGTATGTGTTCAATGGACTTGTCAAATCTTCTACAAAAAGTATGTATAGCATCAATATTATGTCCCCTCTGGTTACATCCCAATAGGCAAGGCTCCAAGGTTGACCTTAACCAAAAAAATCCACGAACTTTGGTTCCAATTTCAGGAACTTGGTCAGCTTTATTGGGAAGGAAACTAATCTTTGTGTGTGTTCTATCCACCTATGTTTAGAGCTTATTCTTTAAATAAATTAACCATTATTAATCATGCCTAAATCAGGGTTTAAACCCATTATAAGCCTGATTTTTAAAATGGCAAGTTGATTGCACAAATTCAGTTTATATATCACATGAAAGAGAAAGTTTTCATTTTAAATACCTGCAACACTGAAACTCATATTAAATAGCGTTGTACAAAAGGAAAAAAATATGATTGATAGTAATAAAATAGCAGTTAGCAACTACAAATGTTTTGGTTTAATTAGTAATACAGATAAAAACATAATAGAAGACATTTATCCTGTAATTAATTTTGAATAAAGATCTTTTGGTAAAAATAACTTAGTATCCAAATGCAATATATCTATATGTTTGAAAAAAGTTTTCCAATAAATGTGTTTAACCAGTTCCTACATGACTACTTAACAAAAGATCACTACAAAAACCTTAGATGTCACAATGAATTATAGAGAGACATAAGTTAGGCGTTACTATGTGAAATTAGTAGTAAAATATGAGAAAAGAATTGAACCTTACATCATTAAAAGGATTATAGTGGCTAAAATGAAGCTGGGCTGGTCATATTTCTTAATAAGTGAAAATATGGACACCCTAAGATTAATTAAGTTCACTATTAATGTCATCATCTCTATGATTATTGATCTAGTTTGGAACTAATAAAGCTATATCTGTATGTATGAAATGAACAGTGGAAATCTTAGAAGATCCCGGGTCCGTATTTTAATTATTACTACGCCATATTATTCAATACAAATTTCATTTATCTCATATTTTTACAACTGCCACGCATGCAATTTACCAGTCCCTCGCTACCATTAATTATCGTTACGATAAAAAATATCAATTAGCGTTTTTCATTGAGTTAATACAATAAAAGCAAAAATAATAATGAAATTATAATATATATATATAGTATTTTAAAAACTTCTACAGTTAATTGTTCAAAGAAGTATGGAGAGATGCATGTCAGGAATAGCAAGAAGAGATCGAAAATGCAATATATGGGTAAGAGAATAAACAGGTGTTACTGACATCATTGAAAGAATTAAAACATAGGAGTTGGGGCTGAACATATTGCTAGAAAAATTGATAATATATGGACAATTGAAATCTTAAACGGGATTCCAAGAGATTGTAAAAGACCCAGAAAGAGACCACGTGTGAGATAGATGGATGAAATAAAAAAGTGTGCAGGGATGATGTGGAAAAGAGAGGCTAGAGATCGAAAATGTATTGAACTTGGAGTGACCTTCATCCTGCATTGGATTGATAATGGTTGACAATGATGATGATGACAGTTAATAGCAATATTTTTTTGGTATAAATTAAATATAATTATTTTTTAATAATAAAATTGCGAAAAGTGAAATAAACTATATAAAAAAAAATAATTAAATTTTTAGGAAAATAAAGATTTCCGACTGAAAAAGAGAAAATTCTTAAAAGCTATTTCAGTTCCATCTCCTTTTCTTCTAATTCTTTTCTTTGCACTCGAGGAAAAAAAAATACTTTTTTTCAAGTGTCATTGGCAAAAGTTCCTTCAAGAAATTGAACTTCCCCACTTCTCTACTGTAGTTCGTAAATTAAAATTGACACCTTTTTTATATAAATAAAATACGTTTATAACAAATGTTGAAATTTATTTAAATAATATATATATTTTTTAAAATAATTATATTCAATATAAATTATACCAACGTATGTAATTTTTAATTAAATTTTTATAATTCTTTTTTAATTGTATTCAAGGCTAAATAATAGAACGGGGGAAAAAAGTTATGGTTACTAAAAAAATATTACATTTTGCTATCTATTGAAGCCAAGATTAAGCGCTGATGGCCTAGCGGTTAGCATAGCTGCCTTCCAAGCAGCTGGCACGGGTTCGCTTCCCGGTCAACGCTTTGACATATGAAAAAAAAAAAAAGATCCATATTTCTGTATAGAAAGTAATATCTACTTCAATCAGCACTAATTTTAGAAATCGATATATATATATATATTAAGAAGATTTTCTGCATCTGTAAAATGAAGTTGTACACAAATAATCAGATTTGAGCAATGCGTAATTGAAATATTCTTATTTTGTATTATAACTGCATTTTAGTTAATTGTTGTTTGCAGATTCCCTGTATAAAAAAATAAAAGTGTGTTCAAAGTATGATTTGTATATATTAATCGAATTTATGCATAATTCTATTTTTTATGATACAGAAAATATTTATATCACGTGATCAACATTTCATAGGCTTACGCAAGCTGTTAATAACAGTAGTTAATTGTTGTTGCTACACTATGGCTTCCCCTTTCTCGGAGTCAGGGATTTCTCAGCCATTATGCGCAGAGAAACCTGTTAACCACCTTACCTCCCCTTTCCATTCCCGAACTTTAAGTTTTTCCCATAGTCTTCTCTATCATGCTCCATCCCATTTCCATAATATTATCTTTGTCAACTCTATGGCCTTTACTTTTCCCGAACCCAACATAAAAACAAGAACCCACTTTCTGTATAATCACTTTGTTTATATTTATTCTCTTACAACTTCATTATTTGTACCCTTTCTGCTTGTAGACATTTATATTCAATTAACAGAAGCCTAATATTTTCTATGCCTTTCTTACATAACTTGCAGACTAAATCACCCATATTTTTTCATTTATGTGTATATTCCCTTGTTGCTAATGATTCTGTTTGAACTTTAAACAGTAAACTACTTTCCTTGCCATTATCATAAATGAACACATACCCAATAGCAAATTCTTCATAATGTAATCCCTCCAAGTATAAGCCTTAGTAATCAATGAATGCAAGAAGATTTATGCATAAAATCCTTATCGAGTCTGGAGATATTGGATGAGTAGGCACTAGGTAGGGATTTTATGCACAAACCTTCTTGCATCCATTGATTATTAGTGTTATCTTCTTTGCATCTTAAATCTTTGTAAAACTGTATGTTATATATAGGGTATATGAGCACAGACTCTCACACAACTTATCACTCACCACTCCATCTCATAACATTGATACACCTGACCATATGTCAAAAAGATAAAATCACCAATATACGGATTTTATGCTACACCAGCAATCATCAGTGGACCAATTGATGATTGTTGTGTGGAGATGGTAATCTGGACCGACTGATGATTGCTGGTTTAGCATGAAATACATATATTGGTGATTGTTTATCATTTTGACATATATGTGTTCAGGTATATCAGTGTTATGAGAAGAAGTGGAGAGTGATGAGTCATGTAAGAGTCTGTGCTCATATACGCTATATATATATATATATATATATATATATATATACATACAGGTGTATAATAAGCCTGTATTTCAGTTAAAACTGTATGTTGTGTTTTGTATTTGTATTTGAAAATAATGACAGCTTTTGTCAAAAGGTTTCTGTATAAATATTACAAGCCAAACTATTAGTCTAGTTACATAATTTTGGCACTAACTTAGCAGTTACATATTTTTGTAAACTAGAAGGGATTTCTGATATTTAATGATAAATGAATAGTAAAAGCTAGCTTTGAGATTCCTCGGTTTGTGTTTGTTAAACATCTATATCTCCAAAGCGTAAGAACTGGATGAAATCTATGGACCCCTAGATGGCAGAGATACTTGACTGTTACAGGATCAATTTCTAAATGTTTGGCTTTTGTAAAAGTAATTATTTATTGATCTTAATATCAAAATTAGAAGATTAAACAAGAAGTTTATTACAAAAGGAACTAAAACAGCAAAAAATAGCCATAAGAGATTGATAGTACATTATTTTACATAAAACATATTTGTTACTGTTGCGTTTATCCATGATTGTAATAAACACAGACTCGCAAAAAATACCTTAAATGTTTATTATTTGAAACAAATATACAAACATGTATTTTCAATACATACACCTGTTATACTTTTGCCTGATACTATTAGCAAGATATAGCATCTAATTGCCTTGCAACTACTGATGTAAGGGTCTTCGGGTACTCTGCTAAGTTTAGCAACAACTTCCATGCACAAGATAGCTTGCCTCATGTAAATATAGTGACACTTCCAGCAGTTCTGTAACAGCTTGCCTTATGTCTGAATTAAGTTCTAGCCGTGCCTTGCTGCTTTAATGACATAGTAAACAATGAGCATACTGCCGTTCAGTTATGACAGCACATTGTTGTTGTCTCACTTTACCTTAATTGGACTGAATATTTATGACTAGATCCTCACCCATAATGAAAGCAATTGGATTCATTGAACAGCACCCCACTGGCCTGTCTTTCCTATTGTACATATGGTATATCATCTATTCATATATCTATTGGTCTGGGGTGTTGAATGCTCAATCCAATCAAAATAAGATTGAATCTCAACTAATCCATTAATTAAAGTTAAGGTGAGACATAACAATTGGATAATGGAGTGAAAAATATCACTCCCACTTACTTAAATGCAGTCTGAAGGAAATCATGTTGTACTTAGTATTAGTGAAGATAGTTTTTGCTGATGGATTTTTTTTAAACTTGTCAAAATTGAGGAGTCTCCATTTTTTAGACCAAAGCAATAAATAAGGTGACTAAAATATGTTTTTTTCTGATCTACCAAATTAGTCAAGAAGTGTTTTTTATGAAAGTATATTGTAATAGGCAAAACTCTCTATAGGGTAATAGTAGTGGTGATCATGTGATGTTCTTGTTAGATTTGATTGAAAGGTTTTATTAAAAAGATACAACTGCATTTGGGAAGGGCATTTATCACTTACAGATTCAGAAATCCATGATTGATTGCCCAAATCAATTTATATATTATTGATTCTTAAAATGTATTGATTTTTGAATTAATACTACATTGTTTACATTTGACAGTCATATTTTTATTCTGGTCCGATGAAAACATGCTGCAGTCCATTCTTTAATTATAGTCATAACTAATAACATGCATTTAATGCAGAAGAACATGAGAAATTGTGTTATGCTTTAAGACTTTTATTAGCTATGTATTTATTTAGATTTGATATTTTAAAAAATCGGAATCTGACACAGTTTTATTTATGCAAGAAAAAAAATTAAATCATACAATTGATTCTTAAAATGTGTTGATTAAAAATTAAATTATGTATTCTAGTTTTTATTATTGAATTAGTAGTTAAGTAAGTATGAAGGTTTCTATTGACTAATAATGAATTTTCGTGACATCTATTTATATGGAAGTGAGATAATAAAATGTAGAACAAAATAAACAATAGCAATATAATTCAGCAAAACAATTCCAGACAAATACAATTAAATTAAATTTCTAGTGCTATTGTATTATTTAAAAACTAGATTCAGCATGTATCCCGCCCATCCCTGTTTTGTGCATTTAAATCGATAAGGTTCTATACATGAGAGGTCAGAGTGACTTAAAGTCAACATGGGTATGATAATAATATTGGCATCAACAAGGAATTTGGACATTACATCATCACATTTTCAATGGTATAAATGGCTGAAGAGTTGGAGAGTGGAGAAGATTGAAGTATGCCTATTAAAGATTGAGGATTTGCTATCTTAATATAAACTAGGTACTGATTAATATATGTGTGTGAGAGACGATAATCTGGATCAACTGGTGGGTGCTCTTTTTCATGTGTGTTGTCATGGATATCAGTTGGATGAGATAGATTAGATAGTTGAAGGGACCATGAAAGTCTGTGTTCAAATCTTTTATATAATTAATCTTATTTGGACTATGTGTTGTCATGGATATCAGTTGTATGAGATAGATTGGATAGTTGAAGAGACCATGAAAATCTGTGTTTAAATCTTTTATATAATTAATCTTATTTGGACAGAGTGGAAATGGGTTTTTTTTATTAATGCTTAATATTATAGGTATCTCTGACTGCCAGACACATAATTTCCTGTTTGTAAAAATAAGATTTTTTTTATCAAAAACGCTAAAACAGATTATTAAATTTTAGTGTAATCCATTTCTAACATTGTTTGTTCTTTTTTTGGTCACAGAAATATACAATTAATTGTATTAACATTCATGACTAAATAATAGAATGGGGGAGGGGGGAAGCTATGATTACTAAAAATATTACATTTTGCTATCTATTGAAGCCAAGATCCATATGTAAATGTTTTTCCCGATTTTTTTTTTTTGTAAAGAAAGTGATATCTACTTCAATTAGCACTAATTTTAGAAATTGATATACACCTGGGTCTCATTTTATGTGGATTATTTTAATGTGATTTTGAAGTTATGCAATTCATGTTTCTTCATAATATCTTTCATATTTCACTATATTTATTACATATCAAGAAATTTAAATTATTAATAACTTATTTTGACTTGAAATACTTTTTTTTCCAAAAATATAACATTATATTAGTAACTGTGGCCTGAAGCTGTATTTAGAAATCTTAGTTTCTATGTAAATAACCTACTTATACTAATGAGTAAATAATAATAATAGATTTATACTTATGTATAAAAATATCGCAATAAATATTCAAAAATTTTAAACTTTTAAAACGTATTTTGTTAAATATAACAGAAATAAAAAAATTTTTAGATTGTTAAAATAAATAACAAAGATTTTATTGATTTTTTTAAACTGAAAATAATCTTTCTAATGATAATGTATAATCTTTTTGTTTTGATTGTGATCTCATTTTTCAATATAAAAACAGAAAACCATTAACACAGCACAAGACTGAAAGTGGCGGTAGTTGTACATCATGTCACGAATCTGATTCACAGATGAACACATATTCTCAAGTAGTGGTAAAATATGTATGAAAAAAATGTAAAATTAAATACTGTAGTTAATAAAAAAAGGTAAAAAAAGTTTGTCTTGTATTAATTTTTTTCAAATATTTGAAATTTTTTATTAATCATATTTTATTTCCTTATTTTTTTAATGCGAACTTTAAAGTAATTTTTCCTTGTTGCTTTGCTTTTATGCAATTTCTGAAAACTACTAGAACATATCCCCATTTTTCAAGGTAAGTTAAGTCTATTTTTGTGCGATTTCTTTTGTGCGCATTTTCTGAGGAACCTATCTATCGCATAAAACAAGACCCATGTGTATATGTTGTGCAGATTTTTTTGCATCTGTAAAAGGAAGTTGTACACAAATAATCAGATTTGAGTAATGCATAATTGAAATAATCTTATTTTGTATATCTGCATGTTATTTTGAAGACTGAGAAAAATGATCCATTCTATGCTATGACAAAATGATAAGAACTCAAAATAGTCTCTCCTTTCTATTTATAATATACTTTTGATGATGATATTGTTGTTCTAATGACTATTGAAAATTACTCAAATATGAACAATCTCTACAAGAAAGTTTTGCCTCCCTTTTGTAAGTGACATGAAAATTTTAAGAAAAATTGGATACATTGAAAATAAAATCTAAGTTCGATATGATTTTTTTCATTTTTAAACCAAAATAAAGAATTTATATTTCAATTTTGATAAATTCTAATGGATATATTTTTACATATGTTTTTTTTAATAATAATAATTTTCCCAAATTAATTTACAAATAAATATATGTGAAACATAAAAACATTTAATTTTGTAATAGGTGTTACTATGGTAATTGCAGTAACAGAAATTGAAATGTGTGATACTTAATGATAATGTTGATTTTAGTCAAGTAATCTTTAGTGATACACTTAACTATTTCCAAAACCTCTTTATTTATTTGCCCATTTATATATATATTTTTTGGGACTGATCACGACAGATTTAAGATTTTGAAGCTAAAATCAGCAGTAAACAATATTATTTTAAAGTTTTAGTTTGTCATGGTTATCAAGTTAACTTTGTATTTCAAGATCGCCATTATCCATAGATCAAATGAAAAGAAGACCAAACAAGATCAATGAACTTCTTTATTTTTTTTTAATATTTTGACTTACAATTAACCTGAATACTTACAATATATATGTGTAAAAAAATGTCTTTTTGTTCATTGTGTCAAAATTGTGGACTAGTAATAAAAAATTACTATAATATTAATATCATTTATACTCTATTACTTTTTACAATGCTTTTTACAGCCCACTATTGACAGTTTCGATTGTCCCAGCAATCTTCTTCAGAATTATAACAAAACACAATATAAATACATGAATAAGAACTATAACAAACACAATACAAATCCATGAATACATTGCATTTATGTATTTGTATTGTGTTTGTTATAGTTCTGAAGAAGATTGTTGGGACAATAAAAATTGTCAATAATGGGTTTAATTGTACTCATTTATTTGTATTGTTTTTGTTATAGTTCTGAAGAAGATTGCTGGGACAATCGAAACTGTTAAATAGTGGGTTGTAAAAAGCATTATGAAGAGTAATAAAGAACATAAATGATATCAATATTATATGGATTTGGCAGTGCAATAAGAAAGATGAAGTTGTAATACTTCATAAAGAAGATAAAGAATAATTAATAAAAAAATAATTAAATAAAAATATAAACTAAATAAATTTAAATTTAATTACATTTACATTTACGGATGCTTGTTTTCTGTTGACATTTTGAAGAAATAGGTTTAGCATAGAAATGCAAGCTTTTGTATTTTGTACATAGTGAAGAATAAATATGAGTAATACATGTGCTCATATTTTGAGTACATGTATTGCTAACATTGAATTGGCTGGTGCATTTATGCTAAGATAATAAAACTGTCGCCAATAACCCCCCCCCCCATTTGCATTGAAAATGAAATTTTATCATAGAATAGCTTTTTTTTTTTTTTGCTTTGGATATTATACAAGTTTGTGATATTTATATAGTTTACGAATAAATTTTTTTAAGTGAGGATATTATGCATATAATATTGTACTATCATTTTGTGGTGCATAGAGATGTCTGACACAATTGTACTCATATATTAAAACTATCACCATATTTTTGTTGCCATTTACTTTGAAGATGAACTTTTAGCATAGATTCATGAGTTTTTCTTTTATTTGGATATTATGGACAGTTGTGAATCAATATATTTTATTTGCATATCTTACAATATCAATTAACACTTCTTCATAACAGTGTATTATGAATATTATACTTTTTGATGTGATTTACTTCTTGATGGCTGTTGTATTAGTGTCTGGACATTAAAAGCTATAATGGCACCATATTCTTTCTATTTTTATTTGTTTTCCAAATAAATATTAATTGTTATATGCAAGATTTAATACAAGTGGATTATAATAAGCAAAGACTATTATCTATTGTATTAAAACATTATAAACAATATAATAATAGTGGTAATGTAAATGTGAATAATAGACCATGGATGACATTAGCTCTATTCCTAATATTAATAAAAAGATAATAAAAGTTTTAAGTCAAGATTTCCGATTGACATGGAGGACTCTACCTAACCTTAATAGATTAATAAATAATTCTAAGGGAGTAATAAGTAAAGGAGATAAAAGCAGTGTGGTGTATTCTATTAGATGTCCACAAATAAATTGTAGTGCAATATATGTTGGGGAAACCAAGACAAATATTAAATATCAGCTTCAACAACATAAATATAGCTATGATAGAAGAAGATGATAGTTTATTTGGCTTTTTATGTTCACCAAAGTAGTACAGGCCATATATGTAGTTTAAAGGATTTTACAATATTCATGCATGAAATACATGATAAAAATGCAAGATTAAAGAATTATATCTTATACAAAATTCATCTTGTGCTATGAATTCAAAATTAGCCAGCTTTTCGATTAGTTGGTCCTGGCTAATGTGAATTTATCGCTTAGGAGAAAAATAGGATTTTTTATACTGCCTTGATAAGGACTCATAGGAGTTGAAAGCGCTTGGCAAGTTTTATTTATTAAAAATTCTCTGTTTTAGCAATTGATTAATTGTTATATTGCAATTTATTTGTTTTCCAAAATGAAGTTTTAGTCTATAATTGCTTGGGTTTTTTTGTTTTGTTGTATTTATTATCATCATCATCATCAACCATTATCAATCCACTGCAGGATGAAGGTCTCTCCAAGTTTAATCCATCTTCTCCGATCTTTAGCTTCTCTTCTCCACAACACCCCTGCACATTTTCTTATTTCATCCATCCATCTCACATGTGGTCTCTTTCTGGGTCTTTTACAATCTCTTGGAATCCAGTTTAAAATTTCAATTGTCCACCTATTATCATCTCTTCTAGCAATATGTCCAGCCCAACTCCATTTCAATCTTTTAATTTTTTCAATAAGGTCAGTAACACCTGTTTGTTGTCTTACCCATACATTGCATTTTCAATCTCTTCTTATTACTCCCAACATACATCTCACCATACTCCTTTGAGTGGTCTGAAGTCTCTGTATTGCTCTTCTATTAAGTGTCCAAGTCTCAGATCCATAAGTAAGAACTGGTAAAACACATTTGTTAAAAACCATCCTTTTCAAACACATAGGCATATTTCCTTTTAGTATCAAGTTATTTCTACCAAAAGCACTCCAACTAAGTTTAATTCTATGATTAATTTCCCCCATTATGTTTCCATCTGTATTAATAATCTGACCAAGGTATTTGTAACTGTTAACTTCTTCTAATTCTTCATAATCAATCTTTATTTTCATATTTTGAGCAAATCGATTAAACATTACTTTAGTCTTTTTAACATTTATCTTTAGTCCTACGTTTCTACTTTCATCTGCTAACTCCTGCAACATTTCCTGCAGCTCTGAAGCATTATTTGCAAAAACAACTACATCATCTGCAAAATCTAAATGACTTAAATACTCTCCATTTACTTTCACTCCTTTAGTTTCCCATTTTAATCCACAAAATACTTCTTGCAGCACTGCTGTAAAGAGTTTTGGAGATATGGAGTCACCTTGTCTTACACCTTTCTCAATGTTGATTTTTCCAGTATCATTATGTAATCTAATTGTTGTTGTTGCATTTTTATAAATATTATTTAAAATATGACAATATCCTGGATCTATACCTTGATGATTCAATGCTTTAATCACTGAAGAAATGTGTATAGAATCGAATGCCTTTTCATAATCTACAAATCCAAAACATAATGACAACTCATATTCGTTTGTCCTTTCTATGACTTCTCTCAATACCTGGATATGATCTATTGTACTAAAACCACTTTTAAATCCAGCTTGTTCTCTTGGTTGGTGGAAATCCAAAGTTCTCTGTAGACGAGTTGTAATTATCTTGGTAAAAATTTTATATAAAACTGATAAAAGGCTGATAGGTCTGTAATTTCTAATATCTTCTTTATCACCTTTTTTAAATATTAATATTATTACTGCATTCTTCCAATCTTCCGGTACATCTTTATCATTTAGACATTTGGTATATAACTTTGCTAAAATTGTTTCTATTTCTTCACCTGCTTCTTTTAATATATCAATTATAATTCCAGCATTTCCTGGAGCCTTTCCTTTCTTCATACACTTAATTGCATGTCTCACTTCTTCATTTAAAATTCTGGGCAATTCGGAAGATGTAATAGATATAGGAGGTACTTGTTCTTTATTACTATATAATTCTTGATAAAAATCTTCTACCAATTTCATGATGTCATCTCTCTTTTTAGTAATAATTCCATCTTTTTTTCTTATTGCAGATATAAATTTCCTACCAATACCAAAATGTTGTTTAACATTTTTGAGAATTTTATTTTCTTCTACAGCTTTCCTTGCTATTTCACAGTTATACTTTCTTATATCATTTTCAACTCTTTTCCGTACCATTTTACAAAATTCGAGATATTCAATTCTTTTTAATACATCATTTTTGTATATCTTCATATTCCTTCTTTTCTTCATAAATTTTCTAGTCTCAGTAGAAATTTTATTAGCAAATTGCTGCTTTTTTCTACCAGCTATGTTTGTTGCAGTTTTTAAAAGTGTATCAGTTATTTTCATATTAATTTCATTCAAATCTGTATCATGTTCAAAATCTCCTAACACTTGAAACCTATTTGTAAGTTCTAATTTAAATTCATTAGAATGGTTCTGAAGATTAGGAATATCAACTATAAATATTGTTTTTCTTAATAATTTTTGTCTTTCTAGTTTTACATTAACACGTAACTTACACCTTACTAATCGATGATCACTTCCTGTGTTAAATTTATTAAGAACATTACAATCTTGAAATATGTATTTTCTGTTAGTCAAAATATAATCCAATTCTGCTGTACCTTCATTTGGATGCTTCCATGTCCATTTCCTTTTAACATTTTTCTCAAAAAATGAATTCATAATATAAAGTTTTTCTTTTTCTGCAAACTCCACAAGTCTATGTCCTCTCTCATTTCTATTACCATAACCAAAATTACCTACAGCAATTTCATCTTTCATTTGTCTACCAATTCTAGCATTAAAGTCTCCCATAACAATTTTAAAATGTTGTTTACTCTGATCAAAAGCCTTTTGTACATCCATATAAAAATCTTCTACTACTTCATCACTATGAGAACTTGTTGGGGCATAAACCTGAATTATCTGCATTTGGTATTTGCTATTAAGTTGTATAACTAATCTTGCCACTCTGTTCGATACACCATCAATATCCACAATATTGTTCTTCCACTTTTTATTTATAATGAATCCTACTCCACTTGTATTTCCAATATGTGTGCCTTTATAATAGAGTATATGTCCACTTTTTAAATCAATTGTTTCTTCTCCTTTTCTTCTAACTTCACAAAGTCCAATAATGTCCCATTTAATATAAGACAGTTCTTCTTCTAATTCTTGCAATCTTCCTTCACTTGAAAGTGATCTGCATTTGTAAGTACCTAAATAAAAAGTCGTCATCAAATGGCAGCCTGGGTCCGCAATCAGGAGATTCTTAGCACCCTCCGCCTTGGCCACCAACTGCTGCCTTGGTTGGTGACTTTACAGCCTCCTGGGAATAAGGGCCATGCTTTATTTTTGTCTGTCATAATTGTATATATGTATTGGAAAAATATTTATCATTTACACAAACATTCATTCTGCCTTATCAGGCACTGAGAAGAAAGACCACGGTGTTTCTTGATCTTAAACTCAGAGGTAAAAAGCCAATAAACTCACCACGCTGGCTAATGCGTGTTGGTGAGCAGCCCATCCATGTTCGTATACTATATGAATAATCACATAGTAATAACAGCTGCAACGACAAGAACGTATGGAGTGGACATTAGGAATTTGCCCTGCTCGGTTCCTTTAAGGCCTCCAAGAGGAATCAAAGGGTCTCCTTTCAGTTAATAGCAAACTCCTTTCTGCAGTTATACACAGTTGAAAATCAATATGTATTACAAGTATTTACGTAGCATAGAAATAAACACATTTCGACTTAATTTTTTAATAGATTAATATTCTTGGGAATTGAAGACTTCGTGCATTTTTGCGACACCATACTAAATGATCTAAAATTTCTTAGAAAATATGTTTTAAATTTATCAACGTAATGTAATAAAAATGTAACAATAATTAGTTTTGGCAACTAATTTGAAGTAATAAAATACTAGTTAATGAAAATAAATTTATATTTAATAAAGTAATGTTTTAAGTATATATTTAATTTAAATTTGTTCACTAAACACAGGGAATAAAAGTCTATTTTTTGCTTGTACTTCTATTAAGTAAGAGTGGTAAGCAATGGCAAACTAATTCTAGTGATGATTTAGACATAGTATCTATGGTGACGTTTTAGTACGCGTTGATAACCAATTTCCGACACTATATCCAACATGCTTGCAAACTGTTTCAGATATCTAACCTCTTTACCCTTATATGCCTTTAAGAAGGAGCACATTCATATTACATTAAACAATTATTTATTTATTTATTTTCATATGTCATAGCATCGATCAGGAAGCGAACCCGCTAACCTGAGACAACTGCTTGTAAGGCAGCTGTGCTGACCACCAACGCTTGACAACAATTATTTATTTTTATTAACATTTATGTTGTTTTTGCATATTTGTTTTTGCATATATACTAAAGCATGCTTATTAAAAAAGAATAATCTTGAATGTAACTGACATGATGTTATATTTATAAATTGCAGTCGCATTTGATGTAAAATGTTATTATGTTAGACCGTTATTTTTTTATATACTTGTCAAAAATTCAACTAATTTGAAGTCGTGATTCTAATTCTTTTACTACAAAAATGCTTCTCTTAATTATTTTAATCATTCATTAGTTGCTGGAAAATATTTTTGATTCACATTTTTTAGAAAAATATCTAGGTTCACTTATCATTTTGATGACAACATCAGAAATTTTTACAAAGTGTTGCTCCTATCTGTCAAGTGCTTCAAAAGAGGAATAATTTTGACAGTGACAAATGGTCTGATCTGAATTCAGCGTTTCATTGGTGCTTCTAACATGTTATTTTTTATTTTCGTTTCCTGTACGTCAATCTTTAACATATAAATAAATAATGATGATTTTTATAATGAAATAATCATTTTACGGAAAAAATCACTGTACAAATATAAAAAATATTTTATTAAACTATATGTATATCCCTTAACTTATAAAACGACTGTATGAAAATATTTTATCTATAAACATTTTTTTTTAAAGTAAATTAATTACCAAAAATGAATTAAGGTTATATTTAATGTTCTAAATATTTTCTCTAGAGAAAAAAACAGCGTTTTAATGCATTTAATTAATTACATACACAATAAAATTTGACAATAATGTCTGATGGTGGCCAAACCCCCTGCTATAAGTAAAATTTACCATTAAATAAAATTAAGCTTCTTTTCATTTGCGAATGCATATAACATCAAATCTATGTTATTACTATTATACAGTACTGTCTCAAAATTATGCATATTTCATTAATTAACCAAGGTTAATATTAATATTAAAAAAATCAAATGGAGTTCAAACCCGGAAATGGCGAGGTCAAAATCTGTCAATCTACCACTATACCAAACTGCTAGATAATAATAATTAAACAATGTTATAGTAATTCAATTTATGCAAATATAAATCCACATTGGTGTAATGAGTTAAAAATCTTTTTTATAAAGGATTAAAACCTATACATTTTTTTATTTAAAAAAAACCTTATTATTTGGAATATCATACTTCTAATGGTACTTAAAATAATCTTATCCTTATTGGCATTTTTTTTTTCCATTTTTAAATAAATTTAATTTTTTATTATACTTATTTAACACTGTTTTACATATATACATATTTTTTAATTATACAAATATCCTCTGATAATGTTTTTTTTATTTTATTTTGTTTCTTCTAAATTTTCGTAACAAAGATCTGTTTCTGAATTTTTTCAACCGAAACTAACATCCATGTAGTCATTGTAATTAACTTTTGGAACAGTTTTCTTTTTCTTTTAACGATTCAAATCATTAATATTTATGCATTGAGGATACTTCTGCTCACCAGCACACATTAGCTAAAATGGTGAGTTTATTGGCTTTTTGCCTCTACGCTTAAGATCAAGAAACACCACGGTTTTTCTTTTTAGTTGCCTGATAACTCTTAACTGAAATATCAGTTGAGTTTTCAATAAAACAAAATGAATGTATGTGTAAATGTTTTTTTTTTCTTAATATATATTTACCTTAAAAAATCACATGTGATATGGATGGATGAAATAAGAAAGTGTGTTGGGTTGCTGTGCAATAGAGAGGTTAGAGATTGGAGAAGATGGCTTGAACTTGGAGAAACTTTCATTCTGTAATGGCTCGATAATTGTTAAAAATAATCTTGATAATTATATGCATAATATTTTTGTATTAACTAATATTGGACATATACAAATATAGTAAATTATGGCATACATTTAAGTAAAAATATTAGGTACTTGTGTACTAAACAACCAACGAAGAGAAGATAGGAGGACTTTTCACATTTCGTATCAATACACCAGTAACTTTCGAATGTTATTTTGGCAACCATTTACAAAGGTATCAAACATTACAAAGTTACTGATGCATTGATACAAGTGTGGAAAGCCCGCATATCTTTTCTTCGTTGCAGGAATAGTACAAAATATTTTTTAAAAAGGAGCAAAATAATTAAGATTCCATGAGATATACTTGTATGAAAGCTACACATACGCAGACGACCGAGCTTTGACACTTAATTCAATCAATTAGTGTAGTTTTTTTTTGGTCCAAAAAAACACATAATGGGTACACTTTTCGCAAGATTGCGAACATAATTTTTGGATCTATATGTCAAAAGTTCACGTTGTCGCCCTCCCCCCCGAAAAGAGATGTAATTCAAAGTAACGAATAAAAACTACCAAATGTTACAGACGCATAAAACAATCACTAAATCATCATCATCAACCATTATCAATCCACTGCAGGATGAAGGTCTCTCCAAGTTCAATCCATCTCCGATCTTTAGCTTCTCTTCTCTACATCACCTCTGCACACTGTCTTATCTCATCCATCCATCTCACATGTGGTCTCTTTTTGGGTCTTATAATCTCTTTGAATCCAGTTTTACAAAAACAGATAAAATATACATTGATACTACTTAAGCTGTAATAAAGACTTCTATTATAGGCTAAGACATAAATATTATAACGATAAACATAAAACTATTTTTATGTAATTTACAGCATTATATTTATAGAAACGTTAACAGATAATTCAATTTAAAATTCTTTTGTTAGGAAAAAAGTTCATTTATTAGCAAAAAATTAATTTTAGGTGCAAGTTTAAGTTTTCTTTGTTTATGTTTAAAAGAGAAAAGCAGAGACAGAAGAGATAACCTTTATTCATTAACTGAAAAATAATTTGATTTCTCTTGTGATTGTTGGTTAGAGCAGGATGATATCTCTGAGTTCTTGACAATTATTGGACAGTTGTTTTCAAACTGCAGAAGTATTCTCAATGCATAAATATTAGTGATTTGAATCCTTAAAAAAAAACTCTTCTAAAAGTTAATTACAATGACTACATGGATGTTAGTTACGGTTGAAAAAAATCAGAAACTGATCTTTGTTACGAAAATTTAGAAGAAAGAAAATAAAATAAAAAAACATCATAAGAAAAAATTTGTGTAATTAAAAAATGTGTGTAATAGTGTTAAATAAGTACAATAAAAAATTAAATTTATTTAAAAATGGAAAAAAGTACAAATAGGGATAAAGTATATGAGCACAGACTTTACATGACCCACCACTCTCCTCACTATTTCATAACACTGATACAGATAGTGAGGAGAGTGGTGGGTCGTGTGAAAGTCTGCGCTCATATACCCTATATATTACATATATAGACACAGGTATATAATAAGCCTGTGTGTTTCAGTTATTAAATAGGGATAAGCGCTTTGAAGATTTTAACTATAAATGAATGAATACTAACACTCAACCACATGAGACTTTATCATGTGGTTGAGTGTTAGTATTCATTCATTTATTGTTAAAATCTTCAAAGCGCATGTGCAACAGCGTAATGCTGTGTTAAATATTACAGTTTACAAACATCGCGCTATAAAAAATGATTTATTTAAATAGGGATAAGATTATTTTTATTAGAAGTATGATGTTTCAAATAGTGTTTTTTTTTAAAAAAAAAAAAAAGTATAGGTTTTAATCATTCATAAAAAAGATACTTAACTATGAGAATTTATATTTGTATAAATTTCCTAAGAAAAGAGTTTTAAATTGAATTATCTGAGAGTGTTTCTGTAATTATAATGCTGTAAATTATATAAAAATAGTTTTATTTTAATACTTATAACATTTATGTCTTAGCGTATAATAGAAAATATTTAATATTTTCATTTAAATCTATGCTATAATTTACTATATTTGTACATATCGAATATTAGTTAATATAAAAATATTCTGCATATAATCATTATCTTCATTTTCAAATCATTGTCGATCCACAGCAGGATGAAGGTCTCTCCAAGTTCAATCCATCTTCTCCAACCTCCGACGTCTCTTCACCACATCACCCAGCACACTTCCTTATTTCATCCATCCACCTCACATGTGGTCTTTTTCTAAGTAAATATATATTTTAAAAAACCATTTATACACACATTCATTCTGCATTATTGAAAACTCAACTGATATTTCAGTTGAGCTATCAGGTAACTAAAAAGAAAGTCTGTAGTGTTTATTGATCTTAAACTTAGAGAGGTCAGAGTGATTTGAGGTCAACATCGGCTTAACAACAATATTGACACCAGCTTGGGATTTGGACATTCTATCATCAAATTTTCAATGGTATGGATGGCTGAAGAGTTGGAGGTTGGAGTAGATTGAAGCATATCCATTAAAGTATAAAGATTTGCTATCTTAGTATAAACTGAGCACTTTTTATATACATATGTGGGAGATGATAATCTGGACCAACTGATGAGTGCTGGTTCAGCATGAAATACACATATTGGAGATTATTTATCTTTTCTACATGGGTGTAGCCATGTGTATCAGTAGTATGAGATAGTGTGAATAGTTGAAGGTTGCTTAAAAGTCTGAGTTCAAATCCCCTATATTTATAGGCAAAAACCAATAAGCTCATCATGCTAGCTAATGTGTGTTGGTGAGCAGCTCATCTATTTTCATAGTAAGAGTTGCAACAACAAGAATAGCTGCAAATTTTATAAGATATGACAAATCAATCTGGTACTTATGATTATGATGTAAACATATACACGTTAATCATCATGGCAGATTGATCAATTTCAGTGCTTGAGACAAAACTTAAGAATTACACATTTTAAATTTATTTAGAAAGTTTTGGAATGCAGAGACAGTGCTTTTGCCTATCCATTCTATGATCTGGGGTTCAATTTCAAGCCAAATTATTTTTTTTTCAAAGATTTGAGAATTTTTTCTTAGCTAGTTGGCCCATAGTTAGCTTGGCTAAACATCCAATATTGGTCAATAAATGAATATCTAGCTATCATTAGCTAGAGAATAAAACAAAAAATCATTCAAACCCTCACCATCTAACTATTTCTCTGCAAATGGATGTTGAAGAGACATTTTCCTTTCAATGTGCTGATTATTACAAGAATTTGCTTTATTTACTTATTTAAAATGTATGCTAAACGAAATAGTGAAAGTAATAGAGAAAATATGTATTAAATAAAAGTATATACAATTATATATATATATGTAAAAATTTAAAGAAATTCAGAAAAATAAAACAACCCAAATTAAAGTTGTAAAACAGAAAATTTAAAATCTGTCAATTAAATTGTAGTAAGTTTCTATATATATATATATATATATGAACAAATGATGAAAATATGTATAAGAGATTGTGATCTGGGCCAACTGATGAGTGCTGGTTCAGCTTGAAATGAACATCTTGGGGGACTCATTTATCTTTTTCACATATCTTTAATCCTATGTTTCAGTAAAGTGTGATGGAATAGAAGTTTGAAATATATTTAAATACATATTATGTGAAGATATAGGGGATTTGAACTCAGACTATCAAATATTTATATTATATGAAGTTAAGCATAAGTATCTTTAAATCAATAATGTGTATATGAAGTTAAATTGTAATGTGTGCTATACAGCTTATTGAAAAAGGGTATACATTTTAAATGTATCTAAAGTGTGAAAGGGTGATCTGACTTCTGTGCTGATGGATGATGGTGATAGGAATGAATTAAAGGTGTAAGAAGCACTGATAAAAACAAAAGAAACTTGCAAACTAGATTAAAATATAATAAAAAACTTCGAGTGAATAAAAAAAATATAATATATAAAATCATTTTTGGAGTTTTATTATAACAAATAGCTTAATAAATTTATAATTTGTAGTTTTTAATTGAATATTTTCTATAGAATTCATCGTTAATTTATTTGATTGGATCTCTCAGGACAATATATATATAATATAAGATCCAGAAAGAGACCACATGTGAGATGGATGGATGAAATAAGAACATGTGCAGGGGTGATGTGGCAAAGAGAAGCTAAAGATCAGAGGAGATGGATTGAACTTGGAGAGACCTACATCCTGCAGTGGATTGATAATGGTTAATGATGGTAGCGGTATTTAAGATTTAATTTAGAAAAATTATTTTGGCTACCATTATATGTGCATGTAATATTAGTATAAAATTTTGAACTGCAATAGTGGAATTAATTGCATTTAAAATCCTTTTCATATATGGACTTCTAATATTATAATCTGCATTCAACCATTCACTTATCTTAGAACTTGCTTGTCTTTGAATTCACAAGTAGAGGTAAAAAGACAAAGCCTTTCTGTAAAAAATAAATGAATGGGACAAATTCCAAATATAACTTTTTTTTCCTTCTAAAAATGCAAACGTGGTGAGGGGAGCATTATCATAGGTAACAGTCTCGATTTTCCTTATCCTTATTCCATGTTCATGGTCAGCGGCTATCTAGGTTTATTTTCAAATTGTTTGTTTTTAATAATTTATTTTTAAAATACTATTTAAAGCATGGGATTATTTTTGAATTCACTTTACAATTTTATAAATTCAATATATAACACTTCTTCAATTTCTCGGAAAAAGTTGCGCTCATTTTTTAAAATCAATATGAGTAAATAATAATGAAAAAACCTAATATTTTGATTACTTATTTATAAAAGTAATAAGTAGATAGATCTGGAAAAAATGTAAATATATATGTAGTCTTCCTCACATAAACAAATTTTTAATTGAAGATTTTTATGTTAAACATCAATTTGTATCTGTTATTTTGATTAATATTTAATTATTTGTTATTACTATGTTTAGAAAAAATTTGAAAGGTTTATCTTTTTAAATCCTACCATATTTTTGAATGATGATTATATCATAGACTAACAAAGTTATACAATAAGTGAAATCATAAAAGCAATATTATCTTTATAGGGTAAAACAGTGGCATTCATATCGAGAGAAAAAAGGTCCATTACTGTACAAGTTTATTCTTTATGGAATTAAAAATATGTTTTTATTGGACAGTATTATATTGTATATTATATAATAATGAAGTGCAATTGAAATAAATACAAATATGATTGCCATATTTATCTCATTTAATATCCTTTTAAGACAATTGGTATTATAACTTGTGACACATCCAAGATGAATAAAACTTTCATTGATAATGACAAAGGTCATCAAAAACAAGCTTTGGTGATATACAGCAACAAAGTACAAATTAAAATAAAAGTACGACTTGTATTCTAACTTCTATTCAGTATTCTTGAAATTCATTTATTGTAAGATTTCTAAATTATTTAAAGTAATGGAGACTTTTATCACAAACATTAAAAAAATGTCAGCAAAAAAGAAAGCAAAAAAAATAACAAATTTTATTCAGTGCATAACTGAAAATAAACTTTGATCATATATAATAACAAAATACCTTAAAAAACAATTTTTAAAATATATCTCAATTTTGTATTAGTTGAATCATATTTAGTCTTAATTCACATTTAATATTATTAAAATTGCTTACTCTACTCAAATCAAAAGCGTTGTTACCACAAATCAAAATAATTTTAGATTACAAGGTGGGAAAATTATTTCATGCATTATACAATTAATAATCAACTTTATATGATCAAAGAGTACTAAAGATAAATTAAAAATATCACTTGCTTAATTTTTAAGCAGCACTCTCACAATTAGGCTACAGTATGTTTCTGACATGCATAGTCACAGAGACTGAGACTGTCATTGCAAATATAAAAAATGCCAACAAAAACAGATTTAATAACTTTATTAAACTACTGCAATCAATGATAAAATAAAATAAGCTTGTGGTTTACGACCTGTAGAAGTCCCTACTATTGCATTTATACGCATGTGCTTGAGGCTACAGCCTTAATGAATATTACTTAGTAATCAATGTGCGTTTAAATAAATTTATAATTAGAACTTTAAATAAATTTATAATTAAGACTGTTTTGTGAAAGTCATTGTTTTTTTTAATCTTTTTCAGACATTATATTTATAACACTAGCAAACTTTCCAGACCATAGCATCACCCAATGTAAGCCGTAATAATGAATGGATGCTAAAAGGCATTTTATTCACAAACTTTCTGGTATCCATTGATTATTATGGCTTACACTGGGTGGCACTACTGTCTGGAGAGTTTGCTACTGTTATAAACAGCTTGTATAAGCATAGGAAAGTGATCATGTGATATTATGTTGGTTTTATAATATTTATTATAACTTCTGCCTACAATAATAAAATTCAAATGTATTTATTATAAAAAGAGATCAGTTTTTAATTATTTTAGATGGCAGGGGTAGAAAGTAGAATAAGTTTACTTCTTTAACATCAATGGTGATTTTATTTGATATAAAAAGATATCTTTTTAATTAAAAAGTAATCAATCAAGTTATCTCAGATAACAAAGGTAGAAACTAAAATAATTTTACCTTTGTTTTATTCACAACAATGGGTTGTTTTTTTTACTTTTCATGCAAATATTATGTTTTGTAAGTAATGTGTATAATAAAAAAAATAAAATCTGAATCCATAAAATGATACTTTTCTTAGGAGCATTAACACATAACTCTTGTAGTTTTAATGTTACAAAATTGATTGTAGTTTATGGGCTAATATTAATTCTTTTGATAAATGTGAACATTATAAGAATAAAAATGGTAATAGCCATTATATAAATAATATGGGAGGAATTTATATGATTAAATGCAAAAAAGTAATGATTTGAAAATGAAAACCAGTTATTTGAGGCAAACTAAAAATGATATGACAATATGTCACATCATTAAATATTGATTGTCTATAAAAAATGGAGGGATTAGGAGGATTTGAACCAATCTTCATAAAATTTCTACTGATTGTTGCCTTTGACAGAATAACTCAGTTGGCTAGAGTAGTGTTTCTCAACATCTTTGCTGTGCAATGCAATACACTTCACTGAAATAGTTATTGACCCAAATGTTTATTACATAAATTATAATATAAAATAAAAGAGATATTCCATCAGCACAGTACTGTATATATGTATATATTCGGATCAATTTGATAATATTTATAATGAACAAATAATTTGTAAGTTAAAACTTGAGTTAAAGTTAAACTACATATTTTTAATTTAAAAACTTAACACATTTTGCTAATTACCCAAAAAAAAGTGTTTTCTTTTCAAATAAGGTTGCATTAATTTTCCACCACTGGCACTGGTTGATACTTTGGCTGCATTTATTTTAGTTGCATTTTTGGTTGCAATTTTTTGAACAATTACATTTTGAAAATAATCGCAAAATTTAACATTATGATTATTTAAGTTCAAATTTCCAATTGCATTTGAGAAAACTACACAAAGCATAGGTAGTATTACTTACTATTTTTCTTTATTAATACTAATGTTTTCTTAAAATGTAAAAAGATTTTTGCTATCAGATATTTGTGTTTTTATTTCTTGGTGCATATTCGTGACCCATTAAAAATTTAACATGACCCAATATTGGGTCATGACCCAAAGGTTGAAAAATGCTGGGTTAGAGCATAGCCTTAAAAGTTAACATTCAAGAATTTTAAAGATGTATGTTCAACTCCTATGCTAATATTGTCACTGGTGAGGTCACCAACATTTGAAAAAGACTAGAGAATACTACTCGAAACATTCTGTAATTACTAATCTGTGCTGTCTATTTGTTATTACTAACAAGTTGTTTATATTTGAAAAGTTTAAATAAAGTTTAAAATTTTCTACACATTGAACATTTAATGATAGTTGATGGAAATAGTCCAACATATCAAATCTAATATACCATCATCACAAACAAATATTCAGGAAAACACAAAAAATGAATTAAAAACTAGATTAGAAGAACATAACAATGCTAAAAATTCTGCACTTAATCAATAAAATATAAACTGTCTGATATCAAAATATTGGAATTTGTTAATAATTATGAAGAATGAGTTATATAAAAAAAATCATTACATATTACACAATTAAAACCAGATAAAAGAAACTTACTTTGTTCTAATTACTATTATTCTTTAAATATGCCATATTGATTTTTTATACATTTGGTTGGAAATACAATTTTCACACTAACATTATATTACATAAGAATAAAGATAAAATACTATATGTTTTATAAAGCTAATTTACCGTAAAAGGTAATAAAACTGAGAAAATATAATCATTACCACAAAATAAAAAATATCAATATTTTTAAAATTATTAATTTTAAATCTATTTATAAATTGTGAATTTTCATATATAATTTTTTTAATTTTAAATTATTCTACATAAGGTCTTAATTAAAGCGACACACTATATCACTTATCCAGATTTATTATTAACACTTATCAGTTAGCCCAATCGCATTCTCTTACATGTATCTTTATCATTGTTCAGTATATAAAGATAATCAATTTACTACAGATTAATTGATAAGTGTCAAATTTTTTGCCCTCACAACTTTGACACAACCACTTGATGGAAGTATATTTATTAATTTTTATTAGTCATTCATCGGATTAGAGATTATCCATTTAACGACTATTTCTATAGTATTATTTTCATTACACCACTCTCACTCAAAGTATGGATTCACATGTCTGGTCATATGTTTATGATTACATACCTCCACAAGGTGTTAGAAGCAAATAGAAACCAGTCCTTATTTTAAGTGAGTGTGGTATAATGAAAATAACACTACAGAAATATTATTCATTAAATAGATAATCTCTAGACTAATAAATGACTAATAAAAATTAATAATATATTTCCATCAAGTTGTTTATATCAAAGTAGGGAGGACAATAAGTTTGACATTTATCAATTAAAGTGTAGTAATACCCCATCTATATATAGTGAACAATGATAAAATATATGTGGAATAGAATGTAATCTAGGCCAACTGATGAGTGCTGGTTCAGCATGAAATGTGCATCTTGTTTATTAATAACAATTCATGTTTTTTTTACAAAAATTAGTATTTTATTTTTAACTCAATTTCTAAATAGAAGAGATCCATTTAAGAGATGCTTTTTTGTCTAACAAAATAAATATTATTTAATGTAATAATTTGTTTTAAAACATTTATTTAATAATAATATTGATATGAAAAAATTTGGAGTGTAAATATGCATTATTAATTATGTTTGAGGATTTATATATATATTGAAGCAGTCATATATATATACATGCATATACATATTGAAGCAATGGATCTGTAGACCAGATCCATGCTTCACGTTCTTTTTATGTTCTAACCTAGGATCGAACTTGATTCACTTTTAAATGATTATAATAAAACTTTCCAATTTGTACATATTGAATCCCCAGACGAATTAATAAGTCAGTAAAATCATGAATTTTCTCTTTAAAACTTCAGTTATAAATTTTAGGTGTATGCAGATATATATATATATCCGTGGAAACATATATATATATAATTATAGATGGAAATTTTTATGAAAATCAAGAAATAAATTTTACAATTATATATTTTTTATCTTTCATTTTATTTATGTCAGAGTATTTTATTCGGGAGATTAGATTCACTTTTACAATGGCCCCTAGTCACATTCTTTAGTTAAAACAAAAGAAAATCCATTAGCGAAGTTGAAACAAAATTGTAATAAAATTAAAAGTTAAATCATAGAAGAAATATTTTAAAGAGAGAATTCTTCAAATCTATGTTAAGCTTGAAATAGCTTTGAAACAATAAAAACATTGGGTTTATTGGGAGAGTGGATCTTCTTAAGACAATACTTAAATATTTTATATAACTGATCATGATCACCAGAGTCAAATATATCAGTTTTGCCTTGGGTGAATGTAAAGGGGAAATTTTCTAGAAGACAACTGGAAAATCTATAAATAGGCCAGGAAAACAATAGATGAGGCCATTTTGTTTTATTTAGAGAAGCACTGTGGTAAATCCATGTCAGTTTATTTTAAAAGATAAGTGTGAAAATATGATTGTGGGGTAGGCAGGAACCAACCTGCTTGGTCCTCATTGGCCCAGGATGTAATCATAGAAAGACCATGAAACTGGAAAATTTTGTTAAAATGTTTTTGGACTGCCGAACTGTGGAACTCTGGAAGTAGAACTTAATAGCTAGCTATTCCTATGCCAAAATAATAAAAACCACCATTAAATTATCATTCCGTTGTGGGACCTAGACTTCAAATTTGGACTGCTAATAAATTAGGTAATGACTTTAAACTGTTATATATCCATAACCTCCTAATTTATTGGGTTTTTTTTCATTTCCAGTTGACTTTATATTTAATTGATATATACAGAAAATGTCTTCTAAATATAATTCTACCTAAATATATATAAGATGCTCTGTGAACTAAACTTTGTAATTTTGATGCCCTGATGTCTTTGCTATATTTTTATTAGTCCTAATGTATGCCTCTTTTAAAGTCAAAACTTTCTCATAACACAGTCTATAATTGATCTTACCACTTACCTATAGATATATATTGTCTCCATTTATTACCATGTGATTTAAAGAAATATCTTTGTATGCCAATTTGTTCCATCTTGACAAATTTATACTTGCCTTGTCCTTTTGGTGTTATGACTTAAAATGATTTTCTACCTATTTTCTGACCAATGATTGTTGGTAAATAAATATGTGTTCACTCTTAATTATTATTTAATTAGAGTACCCTTTTTGTCGAGATGAAATGATTTTTTTTTATTTTTTTATTATTATTCTAAAACACCCCTTTTGGTTGAAACTGGCATACAAAATGTACCATTACCTTGTGAAAGGCATGGATGTAATTGAAAGTGTATATCAATGAGAAATGAAGTAAGATAGCGAGATATTAAAGAATAATAAATATGCGTTATTAAAATCATATATATATATAAATTTAACCTACCTGTGGTTCGTGTTAATTAGTTTTACTTTGAAGTTAGCATTTATATCTCAATATTGTGATTTTATCTGATGACTGAAAGACACACACACCCTTCATTAATTAGTGCACATGCATAATTAGGGTAAATGTCAGTGTTAAATGTTAAAAAAATACCTGTGGCTCATGTTCTACCACTGATGATGTGGGCTGGAGTTTGGAAAAGATTAATTGCTTGCCTCGAAAGTGTTGTTAATTGGTTGTTAGATTCAGAGAGTGGGTAAACAGGTTAGAATCCATAATATTCTTGATCTTCGATCTTGCGAAGGGTTGGATTCGAGGGACTTTTACCCACATTCTGAATCATGTTGAATTTATATACAATTTCAATCAGTATAATATATATATATATATATATGTGTGTGTGTGTGTGTGCTTCACATATACATTGTTGCCATATTTTAAAAAATAATGTAAAAGGAAATTTAATTTTATTATGATATTTAATTTTATTACAAAATGTAATGTTGTTATGTGGGAGTAAGGAAGGGTTGAAATCAGCAAAGAAAATTTAACTAATTAATTAAAATGAGCTGATGTTGAAAGAATGTATGAATTAAATTCTAATTTTAGAATTTACTTTACTGTTGTCATTGTCATCATGGTAAAAGGTGATAAGAAATGTATATTTACCATGGAGATTAGATAAAATCAAAGGTATTCAGAATTTAATTAAGAAAAATAATCGGCATTAAGCTAATGCACATGCACTTTGTGGATGTTAACAATAAATGAATACTCTCATTTTTCAAATCCAAGATATAAAGTCTTTGTGAAAGAATAGAATGAATCACATATTCTTTCAACCCAAATGCTAAGTATGGGCAAATCTTAAGTATCTGAAAATGAGAGCGTGAAAATCTAATTGGTAAAATTTTAAAATTAAACTAGATCAAGATTATAATCAATAAGATTTTTTTAGATAATAAAGAAAAGAATTTTTTTTAAGTTTTAAAATTAATTAATCAGTTTGAAATGATCCAGATGCCTTTGTTTTGAAAGCAGTATGTATAGGGATGAGTTTTTAGTTGTCAAGTTTTTGTAAAAAAAAAATTTAAGCTGTTATATGTTTAAGTCATGCTATGGTTAATGAGTAGAGTTTGTGAATTTTTCTGACCATCTTCAGAGGATCGTGAGTATGGAGTCTCCACTGTACTTATAAAATACGATGCTGCTAAAATCCTTGCCTACAACTGATGATCCCAGTTGCTGACATACCATGCCATTGCGACCAGGTGACCAGCCTGCCAATATCCAAGAACACTATTACAGAAGACCTATGAACTATACCAAGAAATTCTGCATAGTATTTTATCACCAATCAAAATACTTCATGAAGGTCTGCTAAAGTAGTAATTTCTTTTCTTAACTTTATAAACTCTGCAAATTCTCAGTAAATAATTCCACTTTTAATAATCCACTCTCTTTACTCATATAATTTATTTATTAATCTTTTATACACTTAATTAATTTAATATTAAGGATGATTGACTATTGTAATATATTCAATCCTTCTTAAATCTGCTACACTTGTTATTTAAGAATCAGATGAAGGAGGTAAAATTAATAAGTATATTACAGTAAATAAAAATGTTTAGTAGTCCTGCATTTTGGTCAAATCAAGATATTTAAATCCTTCCTCTCATTGATTCTAATTTGCATATATATATATATGTGTGTGTGTGTGTGTGCTTCATGTATATATTGTTGTCATTAAGTTATAATACTGAGCCATTTAAAAAAATAATGTATAAAAAAATTTAATTGTATTATGAAATTTAATTTTATTATGAAATGTAATGTTGTTATGTTAGAGTAAGTGGGGGTTCAGTAAGATTTTTTTAGATAGTACAGAAAGGAATTTTCTCTAAGTTTTAAAATTAATTAATCAATTTGAAAAGATCCAGATGCCTTTGTTTTTGAGGGATATATATAGGGGCAGGGAAGAAAGTTTTACTTCTTGTAAAGTTTTCTAAGTGTTATAGATTACATCATGCTATGCTCAATGAGTAGGGCATCTCAATTTCTCTGCCTATCTCTGAGGAGCATGAGTATGTGGAATCCCCATGGCACTGATAAAATGCAATGCCATTAAAGTCCCTGCCTACAATTGATGATCCAAGTTGTTGACATGCTAGTCCATCACCATCAAAAGGAAGGCCCCAGTATATAATGCTACTGAGTGACCAGCCAGCCAATTCTACTGTTTGTTAAAATCCTTCATGAAGGTGTGTTAAAAGAATGATTTATTTTAACTTTGTAAGTCTCAATTTACCAGTAAACAATCAAAGCCTCTGATATTCTGCTTTCTTTGCTTTAAATTGTTTATTTATTAATCGTTCTTTAAAATCTTTTTCCTTAGTATTATATAATCTTATTGTATTATTAAAATGTCCTTTTGTATTATATTTTGACCCACAATTAATTTGATATTAAGGAAGATCGCCTATTGTAATATACTCGATCTCTCTTAAATCTGCTAGACTTATTGTTTAAGATTAATGTCATCTAAAAGAAGTCCATTAATTCTATCAAATCAAGACATGTAAATCCCTCCTCCAACTGATTCTTTTTTTTTATATATTTTATTTGCGAATTTAAACTTGTCTATTTAAAATGGCAATTACAAATGGTTTATAAACAACTTTTAATTTTTAAAATAAAATAAAATCTAATGTTAGGAAGTTAAAATTTTATTTTTTTGAAAGGGCCAAATATATATATATAACGCAGGTATGTTATTTTCAATTCTATAAAATTTGTTATAAATAAGCTTAAGAGATAGGGTCACGTGATCTATGGCTCTTATTTTGACTATATGATGCAATAGTTTATTCTATAAAACTTGTAATACAATTTAGTTTAATATATTATCATTTTGGGCTGTCATATTATGGGATGGATCTCCAATTAAGCAGGAGTAATTTTCTTATGAAATTTTATATATATATGAATAACTGCATGGGCCTTGATTACACCTATATAATAGATGTCTGCATAATGTGAACTTATGACATGACTGTTCCATTTTGTTTTATTATATAGACTTGGGTTTAAGACCAAATATTTATTATTGTTATAAATTTTGCATTACTGGATTGTCTAATTTCATGTTTAATTCATTGCGTTTCTTCAGCAGTTGTATACACCTGCTTCGTAAAAATTTAATTTGATAGGTTCTATTTGTCTAAGGTCCACGCAAATGTGGGAATGTTTTCTTTTTATTTCAGACCCTGAGGGTCTTGTTCTCATTTTGTTTCCAGTGCAGTGGATTGTTCCTGCCTGTTAATGAGAGTTATTAAGAGTTATATGTAGACTCTCATTCCTTCATTCCAAGACCTACTTATTCTATGAAATTTGGATCTAACTTTGCAAAAGTGAAGATATTCCTGTCATTGCCTTCTTGTTGGATTTGTTAACCATATTTTGTAGAGTTAATTAAACTTACCTTACTTCATTTATTATCATGTACCTGCTTAAGGGATATTTGCCCCAAAGATCACCAATCTGTATAGCAGCCAAGATCCCTTATATATATATTGCAACCATTAGTTTCTGTCATGGAGAAACTAACGAGGGGTAAATTCAGTGTAACATTAGTTTTTACATAATCTAAGAAGAATTTTTTTTTATCAAAATTTTAAGTTAAAAAAAAGTTGGATTTTGTTTTAGAATAAAAACATCTAAATCCGGAAATATATAACGTATAAATAAAAGTATGTTTATACTTTTTCAAAACTACAATGTAAATTTCAAAAAGATTATAAAATCAGTCTATTGTTAATTAAAGTAACAATAAGTACATTGCCAGTAATTAGTAATTATATATACATGCGTGCATGTATGTGTGTGATGTATATAATTTTAATTATACAGAAAATCTGAAAGTCTTATACATCATACAGGGTACCATTCGATAGTGTTTTGAGAGGGGTATTATTTTATATGGGTATTAAAAAAATCCATTATGGTTTTCACTCATAAATCTTTAAACAAAATTTAGTCTATTCATTTTTATTGAAATAATTTTTTTTATAAAATTTTCCACCATTTTTTTTATTTTACATTTTGTTGTTGTTGTTGTTCAAAGCGGAAAAATATTTCAAGAACACGTAGGAAAGGAAGGTTTGTGAATAACTAATGTACAAACAAAAACTGAATAAACCAATTAAAAATTAATATTAGGGGTCAAAGTGTAAGCAGTTAGATCAGAAGAGTGATTGATGGATAGGTTTAATAAAACTAAACTCATATTTGAGCTAGGGGTCTTCTCTAAAAATCTTGGGCCAAGTGAGCACGCAATAAATTCCATTTCAATCTATCGTCTGACTAAAGTTATTAATTTTTATTTAAAAAGTGAGTAAAACTGACTGTTCGGCCACAACATTTCACCCTCTATTTTTAAAAAACTGAACTATATTATTTCATACTAAGGGTATCTAACTATAAATAAACTATATCTAACTATAAATGTTTTTACATAAAGGTTAATAATAAAAATAATAAACTTACATTTTTATGCATAGTTTTGAGCTATACACACAATGAAATTCAAGAAAACGGTGTCATGTTTGTGCATACCTCTAAATGCAAATTCCTGCAGGTAGGATGGATAAAAGAAGTATGATTCATTGATCTCCACTACAACAAAACATTATATCAACCATGGTGTTCAAATACAGATGGCTTCGGAAAAAAAATGATCCACTTCTTTTTCCGGAGTTTGAAATTGTTCAAGCAGGCAACGTGTATTCCAGCTTTCTGCCAGAACAGCTGCAACATTTAAAATTTCATTGTGGGGAACCAAAGAAGTGATAGAAATTCTGTCTGCAAAAATTACATGTGGCAAAAGTAGTTCATAATTTTGACAGCAGGGACTTCTTTTGTGACACTTGTTAAGTTTTGACATATAACCTAGTGCAAAATTGCTCATAAAAATGTCCTTTTTTTAAATTTTATTTATTAACCTTCATGTAAAAAATAATTTATAGTTAGATATACTTTACAATTAAATAGTAAGAATAACGTAGTTCGAACCATGGATAGTGGAGATCGATGAATCGTACTTCTTTCATCCAACCTACCTGCAGGAATTTGCATTTAGGGGTGTGAACAAACATGACACCGTTTTCATGAATTTCCTTGTGTGCATAGCCCAAAACTACGCATAAAAATGTAAGGTATTTTTTTATTATTATTAACCTTTATGTAAAAACATTTATAGTTAGATATAGTTTATTTATAGTTAGATATATTTAGTATAGTTAGATACACTTAGTACGAAAAAAAATTTAGTTCAGTTTTTTAAAAATAGAAGGTAAAATGTTGTGGCCGTTAACAGTCAGTTTTACCAAAAAGTGTATATTGTATATCTTAATAATGGGGCACTAGAAGGTTCATAGGCATACTTATCTCCTCTATCAAGTCAATTGGTGCCAAAAATTTTACCAATCTACAAGGAAATCAATACACCATGCTAAAGTCAACGCGTCCAATTCAGAAGCTTCAATCTACATATCTGAGAATGTATCAAGTACGGACTTTTATTGTCGCTTGTTTTTTATTAAATGATTTAATAAGTAAATTTGGATGGATCATTGTACTACAAATTTTTCTTAATCTTAATCTTATTTGGAATAAATCATTTTTAATATTTGAATATTTAATTTTATTACAAACTTTCGTAATATTTTATACTACTTCAAATATTTAATTTTAATACTGGAATAAATGAATTATCAAAAGGATAATAAAAGGCTGAAAAAGTAATCATAATAGTAAATGCCACTTTTATTTTTACTTTATATTTAATTCAAGATATAATATAGTTAAAAGAATAACTTATACTTACTGTAATTATGATTCCCGAGCCAAAGAAAATGAAGTATTGTGGAGTTGAATGAGTTGTGGTGGTATAAATCACTCTAGTGGTGATTTTGCTGTGGTTGGCTCATCATGACTGTTACTATATATATATTTACATGCACAAACATACATGTATATATAAACAAAGCAAAACTCTCCATATAGTAGTGCCATCTTGTGCTAACAAGAGCAATCAATGGATGCCAGAATGCTTGTGCATAAAATCCCTATCTGGTGCCTACTCATATAACATCCCCAGACTAGTTTCTGGCTTGTGGCCTCATCAGTGAGGAACTTTGGATCTCAGAGCACTGCACCTAGATCTTAGGATCTAATGCAACCCTCCAGCGCCCACCTTTTAACTCTATTTAAAAAAAACAGGCAAAACTCACTATACGTATGTCACACACAGCAAGCTAGAGTAATCAATGGATGCCAGAAGGCTTGTGCATAAAATCCCCATCTAGTGCCTACTCATCCAATATCCCCAGACTAGTTTATGGCTTGTGGCCTTCATCAGTGAGGAGCCTTGCCTGTTTTAATAACAGTTATACACAAGCATAAGAGATGGTGGTCATGTGATGTTTATTAGCTTAAAACTCTATTTAACTACAAAACTATGAGAATGAAATTGAAAACACAATTAATATTTTCAATCCAAGCTCAATAGCTTATATAGTCATATGGGTCTGAACTCAATTCAGCACCCATACATTTTGGTGTCTTTGGCTGTTTAACAACCATAGCCACCACTATCCTGTTAGGCAGGATTGGTGTTAAACCACTAAACATCACTGATCACTATCTCATACTAGCACATAATTGTTATTAAACAATTCAAAACAAAGCACAAGATGGCACTACTATATGGAGAGTTTTGCTTTGTTTTGAATTGTTTAATAACAATTGTGTGCTAGTATGAGATAGTTAGTGATCATGTGATGTTTAGTGGTTTAACATGTATATATAGTTAATTTCATATACAAACTATTGATATACAGTATTTAAATTTATTTTCACCATAAAAAATAATCTTAACATTCTCAAAAATAAATTTGAAATAACTTATCAAGACGGTTCAATAAGATATAAATATACTTTCTATCACTTCATTTTTAAAATGTCTGCATATGAATTCTCTGATTTTTTAAATTTTCATAAGTAAAAAGATTTTTCAAAAAAATAAGTTTAAAAAAATTCACAAGAAGACTATATTGAAGTGTCATTTTAAAACTATCCTTTTAAAGTAAAATAAATTATTTCTTACAGTAAATTTGCAATTTATTTCTATTTGTGATGCCTTATATTGGGAGTATCTCCTCACAATTTTTAATTTTTTTTAATAATTAAAAAATACAATGAATGGTATAATTTAGAAAATAATTTTAATACATTATATAATTAGATGGGATTTGAATCCAAACTTTCAAGCTTCATACAGCTATCCACTGCATCTTATACAACACATACACATAACCATACATGTGAAAAAGATAAATGATCTCCAATATACATATTTTATGCTGAACCAACACTCTATCAGTTGATTCAGATCATCATCTCCTCCCTCCCATATATATATATAATCATTAAGTAATATTTACTGAGGCTGTTACCTTAGAAATAAGCGTCTGAAAAATTCGAAGGTAGGGACCTCTACAGGTCTTCATTAACAAAATGTTGTTTTCTCTTACGATTTATCGCTGGATTAATATTTAGGTGAAATCTGACCGTCTGACTAATACATAAGTACCAAAATATATTCAGTCTCAGCGGCCAGCAAATGATGTGCCTGATCAGTACTACTCATTTCCTATTGGTTGTTGGAGAACTTAAAATGGCTGTTTAATTAAATATTATAGTTAGTAAGTTATTGCTCTACAAACTAAGAGAAGAAGAGAATATACAATTTTTGTTTGATCAAAAAAGATTATGCATAAAAAAATAATAAAACCTCTCCTGAAGGTTTGTGATGATGGTGTTTCGTTTGTATTTTTATATTGGACTATTTCCATCATCTAATATAACTATTGAAAGTTTTTAGAAAAATTTAACTTTATTTAAATATTCCAAATACATTCAACTGTTAGTAATAGCAATATACTAACCTATTGGATGTGCTATTACTAACAGTTGAATATATTGGGAATATTTAAATAAAGTTAAATTTTTCTAAAGACATTCAATGCTCATATTAGATGATGGAAATAGTCCAATCTAAAAATGCAAATAAAATCTCTCATTTGCTTTTTAAAACATTAATTTCATTGTTTTTATTATTTCCATTCAAAAGGAAGTATAATTCTTAATTTTGAAAAAAATTAAATATATAATGGCATTAATTTTTTATATAGTTCTATTTAAACCAATGGTCGGCGATCTTTTTTTTAAACCGAGGATACTCTTTCTATATCGAACATTTGACAACAGCTTCGCAGTCAAATAATTCAATGCTATAAAGTAATGATTACTGACAATATTTATGGATAATGTGAAAAATAATAGTAATATAAATAAATGTATTAATAATATATTTAAGATTTTTAAAAAAAAGTGTATTTGTCCTCTATAATGAAACTCAATCTCAAAAAATAAAAACACTTTTTCGAAAAACATATAAAATTGATTTATATAAAACAGCAATAAGTCAAAAATTTAACTACAAACTATAAAGATCAATAAATTCTTTACCACCATTTTTGTCGCTTGAAGTGAAATCTGGTTAGTTTTGTTGCCTATTTAATGTTAACACAAATTCAAAACTGTCACATGTCAATTGTTTTTTTAATAAATTTGAAATATAATTCATCTGGAAAATATTTGTTCACAAACATAAAATAAAACAAAAAATAGTTGAAATAGATACTACTATTTGTTCATTAAAAATAAAGAAGATATCAGAAATTACATATCTCTACATCACATGATCACCATTTCTTATGCTTGTTCATAACTGTTATTAAAACAGGCAAAACTCTCCATACAGTAGTGCCACTCAGTGCAAGCCAGAATAATCAATAGATGCCAGAAGGTTTGTGCATAAAATTCCTATCTAGTGCGTACTCATCCAATATCCCCAGAGTAGTTTCTTCTCTCAGATCCAAGGTTCCTCACTGATGAAGGCCACAAGTCAGAAACTAGTCTGGTGATATTGGATGAGTAAGTACTAGATAGGGATTTTATGGACAAACCTTGCATTCATTGATTATTAAGGCTTGCACTGTGAAGTTCTATGGAGAGTTTGTTACATGTCATATATTGTTGATTACTGTTCTAAATATTTTTTTGAACTATATGAAGTTTTAATCCAATAATAGAAGCTTACATTGGATTAAATTTATATTGGCATTATCTCCTGGAATTTTAATATTTTAAACCTCATCACTTAATATAATGGTGGAACTGTCACTTGTTTATAAGATTATTGATAATTTTCTTATTACTAAAAACCTTGGGGGAAAGGATTACATTCAAACTTATATGATTATATAGCAACTGGTAATCCATATGATCTTTTTTAAGGAATTACCACCACTTTATTATATTGTCTTTTCATCTAATGTAATCAAAATATTTTGTAGTATTTGATATAATTTATAAAAGTTTTCAGAAAAGTATGAGTAATTGTTATAGGAATTATAAGGTTACATTACATATATACAATTTTGTGCATTTTATTACATCAAGACATGTTTGAATTCTATATACTGTTCTTTCCTACTGTAAATGTATGGATTGCTTTAACGTGAATATATATAAATTACTGGAAGTAAATTAAAATTTTAAAAACAAAGCTCAAGAAGTTTGTATGATAGATTACTTTATACTTAGTGTCGTCTTAAAGCCAGATATTTAAATCAGCCCATAAAACAGGCAAAACTCTCCATAAAGTAGTGCCACTCAGTGCAAGACAGAGTACTCAGTGGATTCCAGAAGGCTTGTGCAAAAAATCCCCATCTCGTGCCTACTCATCCAATATCCCCAGACTAGTTTCTAGTTTGTGGCTTTCATCAGTGAGGAGCTTTGGATCTGAGAGCACTGCATCTAGATCTTAGAATCTAATGCAACCCTCCAGCAGCCACCTTTTATCTCTACTTAATTACAAAACTATGAGTCCAAAATTAAAAACATAATAATATTTTCAATCTAAGTTCATTAGCCTATATACTCATATAGATCTGAACTCAGTTCAATACCCATACATTTTGGCATCTTTATGTTATTAAAGAACCAAAGACATCAAAATGTATGGGTACTGATTTGATTTCAGACCTATATGACTATATAGGCTAATGAGCTTGGATTGAAAATATTGTATTTTCAATTTTGGACTCAAAGTTTTGTACTTAAATAGAGATTAAAAGGTAGCTTTTGGAGGATTGCATTAAATCCTAAGATCTGGATGCAGTGCTCTCAGATCCAAATCCCCTCATTGATGAAAGCCATGAGCAAGAGACTAGTCTGGGGATACTGGATGAGTAGGCATTAGACAGGGAATTTATGTGCAAGCCTTCTGGCATCCATTGATTACTCTCGCTTGCACTGAGTGGCACTACTGTATGGAGAGTTTTGCCTGTTTTAGTAACTGTTGTGAGCAAGCATAAGAAATGGTTATGTTTAGTGGTTTAAATCAGTCCATATAATACAAATCAGACTCTTTTTGTCAAATATGAAGCTATTTGTGATATTGCATTATAAAAATTCTATTACATGTATATGTTTTAATATAAATGCTTCTTGCACAAATATAAAATGTCAAAATATTTATTAATTAAATTCTTAATTGCCATTTTCCAGGCAGAGACTCTCTTCATAAAGCATGCATTAGAATAAAATTACATGAGACCTTTAAATGTACTACACAAAATACATTTTAACATACCTGCACAAGCCAAGATACTACATCATTGATAGGAATGCCCAGTAGTATTGATTTTCATTAAATACTGATTCAGCAGTTGATATATAATCATATACCATGTATAATCACATAGAAGGAAACTAAACTTCAAACATGCACCACTTGTATTAGAAGTTTGAATCTGCACACACTCACCTGTCAGTAAAAGTTTTAAAACTACAGGTAAATTGTTTTTACTAAGAACTTATTCTCATATAAGCCAACTTTTACTGATCCTGCTTATCTTAGGGGTTTGATCCTACTCTGTGCCTGATGGTTTAATTGACAGATAAACTACAAATTTTGATGTTACTTCATAGGAAAGAGAAAGTATCTCATTTTTTTAATTACATGTAATTAAATGCATATTGGTTTAGAATCTTTATAAATCCATAACTTAGCATACGTAATCATATAGAAGGAAATTAACCTTTAAATTTGCACTGTTTATATTTAAAGTTTAAAGGTAAGTGAACTCATTTTCGTTTTCCTGTTAGATAATGTCAAAATTTGTGCAATTATGTTGTCTATTAAGCCATCAGGCACAGAATAATATCAAGCCCTGAGTTAAGCACAGTCAGCATGGGTTGGCTTATATAAGAATAAGTGTGCATAGATTTAAGCTTCAAACAGCATGTTTGAAGGTTAATTTCCTTTTACATGATTACATATATATGCTGCATTAAATTATTGATTTATAATATCATATATATACATATTTATTACGGCCATATGTTATATTGACAATATATTATTGTATATTACTATAACAAACAGGTATTGCTGACTTCATTGAAAGAATTAAGAGACTGAAGTGGAGTTGGGCTGGACATGTTGCTAGAAGAGATGATAATAGATGGATGGTTAAAATTTTAAACTACATTCCAAGGGATTGTAAAAGATCTAGAAAGCGACCACATTAGAGATGGATGTAAGAAGTAAGGGAAATGTGCTATAGTGATGTGGAGAAGAGAGACTAAAGCTTAGAGAAGATAGGTTGAACTTGGAAAGACCTTTATTCTGAAGTGGATCATAGTAGTCTAAGATAATGCTGATGATGGTATTATTTTTAGGTAGAACTCTATTATGATATAAAGAACATTTACATTAATTTTTGGATTCATTTATGAAATGAAAAAAAAAGACTAAAATAAAGAATGTGCTAATAGCTCTAACAAGCTTTATCAAGAGAAAGTATTTAAAATCCATTATCTAGAAATTATCCAGAGTCTCAGACCAGTTTCTAGCTATTGGCTTTCCTCAGAGAGGCACTAGGATATTTAAAACACTAGATCCAAATTACCAACAGCCAGCACATATTTGATAGGTAACCTTTAAATAGAAAATCTGAAATTTTCAGACATCTATATGTTTTCAAATCCAGCGATCTAACTTAAATAGATATATGGGCTGAGAAATCTTCGGCCATACCATATATTAATAGCCTTAGCAATATCACATCACTTGAGACTTAAAGGCAAAACTATAATAGTAAATAAAATAAAGTCATACATCATGTGACTTAATTTGATAAGCTTGTAATTATAAACTAAAATAAAGAGCATGCTAATAGCTCTAACAAGCTCTTTATTTTAGCTTATAATTACAAGCTTATCAAATTAAGTCACGTGATGTATGACTGTATTTACTATTAATACTAATAGAAATCTCTTAAATTGGAAAGTCATAACTATACAGTCACTCATGGTAGTAGTAGCAAGAAGCCTCACTATTATTAGTAAAATATTCTATTAATAACGCAGTAATCACGTGACATTAATGGAACTTCTCACTCGGTGTATATTTCTTGTATAAGAAATACTAAAAAAATTTATATTACAAAAGCATTTTAAATAAGAATTTTTTAAAATAAATAAAAAGTCCTTAAATTTAAATTTTTAAAATTTATAAACTACAAGTGCAAACCATTTTATATTATTGGTAATAATTATATGTAAAATTTAAAATAAAGAGCAACACAAGAAATTAAGATTCTAAGTACCACATGTCAAACATTTTCAAACTACTCTGACACGTCATTCATGTTTAACAAAGAATTATTTAAATAAAAATGATTTTAGTTATTGATTAGAATATGCAAAATTTACAGCTAAAGTTAAACAAAACATTTTAAGAGAGTGCATTGATTTTCTTTAGCAACTATTTCAAATAAAACAAAAAGTAATTTTAATTTTATTTTTTAAATCCAACGTAATCTCTTTCCATGTTAAAATATGAATGCATTAAATCAATAAAATAAAGATGACAACAAATAAGATTTTAAAGCATAATTTTCATCACACTACTCTTGCACACGATAGAGACTGGTTCTATACACGACCCCCGAAATGCATATTTTAGGCTGAACCAGCACTCATCAGTTGGCCCAGATCACAATCTTTACACATATCTTTATCACTGTTTGACACATCAATTAAATTGTAGAAATTGGTTATCTATATACTAAATAATAACAAAGATATGTGTAAGAGATTGTAATCTAGGCCAACTATTGAGTGCTGGTTCAGCATGAAAGGTACATCTTGGTGATCATATATCCTTTCTGCATGTTTTTGATTACTCCTTCCACAAGGTGGATAGAAACCAGTTTCTACCTTGAGTCAGAATGGTGTAGTGAAAATTGCACTTCTGAAATATTCATTAAGTGAATAATCTCTAGTCTAATGAATAACTAATAAAAATTATTAAAGTTAATAAATGAATTTTGTATTGCGGTTCTTTCAGACTAGAAATAAACAAAAATCAAAGGCAAAATATTGGTGATTTTACAAATCAACACTGTTTTTTGTTATAACAGATGCATACTACTAGGAACCATGTTTAATTTTATAAGAATCTATTGCATAAATAAACTGATCTGAAATTCCTAACAGGAAGGAAGAGTGATAAACCAGAGTGCTTCCATAATTTAGTAAAATATTGCATATGCAGAGCAAATTTTAAAAATGTAAGACACAAGGGCAAAAGGAAGGATTGTCAGTAGCCTTATGCAAAACAAGAATTGGTAACTCCGCCTAAAAAATAAAACAAATTCTACATGATTTTATATACATTTTAATGTTTTATTAAAGATAGCAATGAAAAAAATTACTATTACATAATTATAAATTTACTTTCTGAGCTTTTACAGAACTAAATTTAGATATAATATCATCAACACTTAAGAGTATTACTTACATCACTCTCTACAGCAATTACTGATAAATTTATCAGCCAATCTATAATTTTTAATTTTGAAAATGATATTCCTCCATTAGTTATACCTGTAGGAAAAGTTAGTAATATTTTAGTGATATGCTCAAATGTGAGAACAAGACAGTGAAATCATTTTCAGGAATACAAGTTACAATATCAAATGCATTTTTGAAGTGAAGTAATTCATGTAAAAATATTCTTTTTATTGCATAAGATAATCTAAGCTAACATTTATCAACGAAAGACTATGATGTGTGTTGCTAGAAGCTTTCCTCTATTAAATAATATTATTTATATGTCAGTCTTATTTCCACAAAAGTAATTATATAAATGTTCATATCATCTTTAATGTAGGTATATTGATAAACAAAAAGGGTAATTCTTATAGAATAATTCAAACTATATAATTATTTATGATTATTCTTTAGATACTTTATGGTTCCTAATAGTAATAGCATAGACAATCTTAGATACCAATAAAATATATTTAACTTATGGATAAATAATAATAATTGATATTCTCATCAAAGCAAATTACACACATACTAAGTCATAATATTGAAATTATATATATATATATTATTAAATTACATTACCTAGAGAATCTCTTTTTTTACTTGAGCAACTATAGATAATAGTAAGTAAAAACAAATATTCTTTATAATCTAAATTTCACTTAGTCTTTAAGAGTTTCAATTATTTTTATTTTGGTGAAATCTTTTAATTTTTTTTTTTAAAAAGGTTAAAAACCTTTGGCACTTTAATTAAAAAATCACAGAGGATGGAGAAGAATTAGGTCTGGTAGAACAATAAATGATGACAAAATTTTATTTTTTAATAAATCCATTTATATAGTAAACTTAAAAAAATCATAAGTTGTTTTTCTTCATTTGTATGCATGTAGAGTAGATAATTAATAATTTCTTTAGAAATGAAAGAAAATTAATTACAAAAAATAATTCTGTTAATTTTTAAATTGCAGGTGTACCAATTTTTTAAATATTTGTTTTAAACTATGGCCGTTGGAAAAATAGATTATAATTTTCCACTTCAAAACCATCTTTAAATTTATTTTTTTAAATCCATTTTACTTGATAAATATTTTTCAGATGCTTTGTTTATTTATTAGGACAGTTGAGAGGTATGCTCTAATAAAATTAAATATATAAATCACAATATTTACAATAAATATTTATATTACAGATATTAAAATACATGAAACTTTATTTACCATTCTCACAGTAAGTGAGATTTTATTTCAGATTTAAAATAACTTTACCTAAATATTTTAAAATAGTATTGTTTTGTGTTTAATTATGCATGCATATTCACATTTAATTATTGCATTAAAAGTTATCATTACTGTAAACAGTTTTATCATTATGTGTACACTAATATAAATATTGCTTTATTAATCCTATTTTATCTAATTTATTCACATGTATGCAATATTATATATTTTATTAGTGTGTTGTCCACCTTTTTTTTTCTTTTTAAAATTAACTTTATGTTGTTTTTAAAAGTAAATAGGAAACTGTGATTTTTCCAAAATTATTATATGAATTTTAATCACTATAAAAATACAAGAGGAGACATCTTGGATTTTTTTGTGTATTTTGCTTGATATGGTAACTTTAGATATTTTTATAATAAACAAATACAAATTTTTAAGTTATATTTATTATTTTTATTTAGAGTTACCAAATAATGGCAAACAATATATACATAAAGGCATGGATAGTAATAGTAAAATAGATTGTTCCATTTTCACATTACATAGCAATGTGATGTGAAATACAGATCATGTAATATCAGGGTGAAAAGATGTAACTGATAAATTGCACTTCAGAAAGTGATTGTTTATTTTAATGTTTATTTTTCCTTATTTTATCTATATGTAATGACATTAACTGTTCATACTATTTCTATACAAAATGTAATAAGTGTGTTAATATGCAACTATAGAAAAGCTTGTTATTTCTATAAATTAAATATGCCTTAGTGCTTTTGAGAACTTATGGCATTCACATATTCTTAGCAAGATGAAATAGAATAATAATGGAGAAATGAGTGTAATTGTATATACACCTGGGTCTCTTTTTACGTGGATTTATTTAACGCGATTTTGAAGTTACGCAATTCATGTTTCTCTGGAAGTCAAACTCCGATAATGTGCTATTACTTTAAATAATAAATTTCGCGTATATTGAAAGTAATAGCACATTGGAATTCGACTTTCATCTTAGTACTTTCAATATTTTCAGTGCTTTATAATAGTAAGATTTTATGCAATAATGAAATTAAAATCTTGATTTCCACATTTTATGTATACACACATTAAATTTTACAAGATTATAATGTAAATTTGTTCAAACATTGTGCATGTTAATTTTGCATTTTAAATCACATTCTGTTTTTGCTTTTTAAAAAAGAATGTAATCAATTATTAATCATTTAGGGTCCGCAAGTTTATTTTTAAAAGGTGAGTAATAGCAGTGGGCACAATTAAAATTGAAAATTAAAAAATTAAAGACAAAAATAAAAATTTAATTTTTAGTTGTTAGATTAATTACTAATTATGTTGTCGCCAGAAAACCATTAACACAATGTGAGAGTGACATTGGCGCTAGTTGTATTTCCTCTTGAGAAGAATCTGATTTTTTACCAGTTTGCAAATGAACCTGTTTATCGGCAAATAGTGATAATAATTAAAACGTGTATAAAAAATGTAAATTACTGTAAATTATGCATAAAAATATATTGTTTTGAATAAAATTAAATATTATAGTTAAAAAAAGTTTGTCTTGTATCAATTTTTTTCAAATTTGAAATTTTTTATTAGTCATATTTTATTTCCTTATTTTTTTTTGCGCGCGAATTTTAAAGTAATTTTACATTGGTGCTTTGCTTTTATGCAATTTTTGAAAAATCACAGTCCATATCCCCCCTTTTTCAAGGTAAGTTACATCTATTTTTGCACGATTTCATTTGCGCGTGTTTTCTGAGGAACCTATCTATCATGTAAAACGAGACCCAGGTGTATTTGAAAAGATTTTAAATTATTTAAAGTCAATATTGGATATTTAAATTATAACATCAATTTTTGGAGAAAGAGCAGGATGAATCTCTATGGTTGATAGCATTTGTATTATTGGCTATATAACAAACCTTCCTTATTTTTCTCTTTGAATCATTTCTTTTGATGTATTGAATGATTGCATAGGAGAGAATAAATTGGTGTCCTGTTACCTTTTGGTACTCAAGGAATGTAGAGCTATATTCTGGCTTATCTGAAGCTCTTTTGTATACATATTGGTGCTGGGAAAGACATGTAAACAAAGATGCTTGGGATTCCTCATAATAGATTGATTAACATCCAGTTTGAGGGCATTTAATTTTGTGAATGGTGATAAGGATACGTTCAGATTCAAACTAATCTTTGGAGTTGTTCAGTACTCTATTAACTAAAGGGGGAATATGAAAATCAAGGTGATATTTTGAAGAGAATGTTTCATTAAAGGTTTTGGTTAAGGTAGTAGGTATGTATGGAAGCCATGGTCTTTCATCATTGGTGGGGGGTAGAATTTAATTTTCTGGAAAATTTTCTTTTTTTCTTTTTTAAAAATACTATATGTAAATCCCATCAATGTTAAACTTTAACATATAAGTCCATGTTTGCTTTGCAAGTTGTTTCATGCTTACATAGAGCATGGTTCCAGGATAAAAAGAAAGATAGGCTAATCAGTTTGTGAGATCTAAGTACAGTTGAGCCTGGATGAATTAACCCACAAATTTCCAGCAGTTTGATTCTCATAGAATAATCCAATTTATAGAAAAAATAAGCTTCTTTATAGTTACATATAAGCACTCTTATTACATTTATTATTTCCTTATTTTATAGAAATAATAAGTCAAGTCACATTAATTAATATTCATAAGTTAACTAATATTCTAACAGCAAAAATGTATTCTTAATTCTGTACCATTTTTGCACCAGCCTTGTATTAGTACCCTCATACCTTACTTACCTCGCTTAACGCCTTCATCTGGTCCTAAAAGACACTGTTTAGTCATTTCATTAAACAGGCACTTGCTATATTTTGTAGAAAATATATTAGGCTTTAGTAACTACAGAGCTATAAATTATAAAGCTAAGTTTTACATCAGAAAAAAAAAACAGTAATGAAATGCAAATACATGTCTAGTTTAAAAATCAATAAAAAGATTGCTACTAATTAATGAAAATGTAAAAGTAAATAGATATGTAAGTTTTAAAACAGTAATGAAAAATAAATTCTGTAAAAATAAAGAAAACTTTATTTTGATAATTTAAGTTTAAGTCTAATTCAACGAAGAAAGGTTGGTTAGACTTAAACAGATAAAGATTATAAGTTTTTTGTTTTTTTTTTTCATATGTCAAAGTGTTGACCGGGAAATCACCAACGCTTGACATAAAGTTTATAAATTAAAAGCGTTCCATAAAAGATTGCCGAAAGATAATGCAAATAATTATTTTCAAGGCCGAATATAACTCATGGTTTAAAATACCAAGAAAACTATTGTTAAAATTGAACCATTAAACTATTTTAGTAGAAAACAAATGGAATAATTTTTTTTTTTTTCATATGTCATAGCATCGTCCGGGAGGCGAACCCACAACCGTCTGCAACCAACTACTTGCTTGCAAGGCGGCTGCGATGACCTCTCGGCTAACAACGCTTGACAATGGAATAAATATTTGAAGCTAGTTACTGAGGAATGCGAACGATCGTAATTAGAATCCGGATTCTTATCATCATTATAAAAATACATTAGTCAAATGGATTTACTTTTACATTGGAATTTTACATTGGAATGGTAGGAATTTATCAATGAATTCAAGCAAGGAAAAAAGAGTATAAATACTGCGTGCAAAAAGAGCTGTGTCGTCAGCTTTTCTCCACTCATCACATGCTGTTGTTGTTGTTGCTGTCATAAGGTTCTTTGAGAAAAAATGAGGGAGAAGTGGCTCCACTTTTCTGCAATGATGGAAGTGCCCCAGAGCTGGTGCCTCTGCAGGTGAAAGATAGTCGGCTAGGAAAAATGTTTATAGATCTCACCAATCTTTTATTATTTGTGTAAGCCTGAGAAGACCCATTGAGCATTGTATTTTAAGTACTGTGAATATAAACTTTTAGTATTCACTTAGGTCCACCACTATTGCAGTGGCAATATTTGTTTACTTGGTGGCGATTATAGCATTGAAGATTTAGAACTTTAAATCAAGGACTAATTGTTAATGTGCATATAAAGGATTATCTATAAAACTAAACTTTATGTTTAATTGCTAGTTATAAGTCCCACGGTTGTAATCAATCATTCATTTCTTCCTTATGAAAAAAGTCAAATTCTTTTATTTTTTTTCAAATTTCTTTTATAATTTTAGTCTTTCTAATAAAACTTTTATTTTAATGTTTAGAATAGAAGAAATGCAAATGATATTTTTATTATCGATTATATAAGACAACAAAATGAATTTAAAATAAAATATAGATTAATGGGTTATTTTTAGACAGTTTATTAAATCCGCTTTTTAAAATTCATTGGAAGTATTTCAGATCAATAAAACGAATGTTTAAACTGAAACAAAGAGGGGCAAATGAAATCCAAGAAATGTTAAAATCATATGTTCTTAAACTTTTAAAATGCTTAGAAACTTTTTAATGTTTGCTTTCATGATATTCCTTTATCCAGAAGACAAAAAAAGACAATAACAATCGATACGTTTAAATATTCTTGAATTTAATAACTTTGAGAAACAGAATATTTTACTAATATAATCTGCTTTGAAAATGTTTCTTTAAATAACAAAATCTAACTAAATTCTTTAAATCAGATAAACAGCTATTTCTTTGAACTTATTTTTCTTATTAATTTACTCTTTCAATATTTTTCTAAATATAGGTAAATAAAAAGTAGGGGTGTTGGTGGTCTAGCGGTTAGCATAGCTGCCTTTCAAGCAGCTGGCCCGGATTCGCTTCCGACATATAAAAAAAAAAGTAGGAGTTTTTGATGAAGATTTTTTAACACCTGAAATGGACAATACTTGTGGCTCATAAATAGTCAAGATTTACATTTAATATAGCTGCTTTTACTGAAGACTAGCTTGCAAATATTGATAAGTTTAAATGAAAATGTAGATGATCATAATGAATAATATTTCTGTAGTGTAATTTTTACTACACCACTCTCATGCAAGATGGAGATTGGTTTCTAACCACTTTTAACACCTTGTAAAAGGTTGTAATCGTAAACATATAACCAAAAACATGTGAAAAGGTAATATGATCTCCAAATTGCACCTTTTACACTGATTAGTACTCATCAACTGGCCCAGATCACAATTATTACTGTCCCGTATATATAAATATATAAAGAAAGTTGACATTTATCAATTAAACTGTTATAATTGGTTATCTACATATACTAAACAGTGACAATTATATGAGTATGAGATTGTGATCTAGGTCAACTGATGAGTGCTGGTTCAGCATGAAATCTGTATTTTGGGGATTATACATCTTTTTCACATATCTTTGGTCTTATGTTTATGATTACATCCCTCCACAAGGTGCTAAAAGTGGATAAAAACCAGTCCCTATCTTGTTGGAGAGTGGTGTAGAGAAAATTACACTACAGAAATACTATTATTAAATGAATAATCTCTAGTGTAATGAATGACTACTAAAACAATCGCAAGTTTTTTAGAAAGACAATTAGTTCACCAAGTGAAAGGAGACTGTATGGTCTTGAATTTACTGAAAAGACTACCCTATTCTTTTGTAATCCTGAAATTCCTAAAAAATATTAATTTACACAGTGGTATTTATGATTAATGTGTCAGTAATTTTTTGAGACAACTTTTATTCTTTATCGCATAGTATTATTAAACAATATTAATAAAATATAAATTTTTATTAGGAATCTTGATTCAATTTTAAGTGCTTTTTTTAATATAGTTAAAATATAATGGTTAAAAACTCAAAACATATTTTTGTATAATATGTATATTAACAAATAATAGCATAGCCAAATTCACAAAATTGATTAGAAATATAGAAGATTTAAACTCAGACTTTCAAGCACTCTTCAACTATCCACACTATCTCATACCACCGATACCCATGACCACATACATGTAGAAAATATAAATAATCACCAATATATGTATTTCATGCTGAACCAGAACTCATCATTTAGTCCAGGTTATCATCTCCCACACATATATATAATCAGTGCTCAATTTTATATTAACGTAGCAAACCCTCATACTTTAATAGAGGCTTCAATCCACTCCAACTCTTCAGCCAACCATACCATTGAAATCTGATGATGGAAAGCTCAAATCCCATGCTAGTGCCAATATTATTGTCATGCCCATGTTGACCTCAAGTCACACTAATTCCTCTTTTTTTAGGATCTTATGAGTGCTGGTTCATCACAAAATACATATATTTGTGATTATTTATCTTGGCTACATGTGTGTGGTCATGTGTATTAGTGTCATGAGATTGTGTGGATTGTTGAAGGATGCTTGAAAGCCTGAGTTCAAATCTCCTATATTTACAATTAGACTCCAAGTATATGAAGAATGTCTGTATTTCAAATATTTAAAATTGATTAGAATAAGTTAGAATTATAGATGAATAAGTTACTGATTATTGATATGAATTATTATAACTACAGATATATAAACTAAAAAAATTGTACAGTGATAAGAATTATTTGATTTTTTTAACAGAGAAAAAACATTATGAAAAAAGCAAATGATTAAAACCTTTACGTTTCTTGTTTTTCAGGAATGGGAATCTGTTTCAAAATATTATTTGTTGTTTTTAGCAAATACCATCGTTGTTAGGTGACTGGTGTTTACTGTAAAATACTAGATCTCTGGATGTATTTTAATAATTTCAATATCCAAATTAATCATTTGTCATAGATACTGAAACAGGAAATATCAAAAGTATTTTTAAAAAATTAATATATATTTGTCTACCGAATTTTGCTTGTTTTCATTTACTATGTAATTCTATAAATAACGTTAATACGCTTCAAAATTTAAAAGATTAAATTTGCTTGACAATTTAACAAGTAATTTGCTGAGTATTGTTTTCTACCCGGTGGTGGTGGTGGTGGGGTAATAATCATAGTGCTCTAACTTATCAGCTAAACTGGTGATATTATTGAAAAAAAAACCACAACCTTAATATTTGCTGGTTAATATGTAACAACGTAATTTGCATATTCCACTTTTAAGACAAGGCTATACAAGAGTCTTTTTTGTTTATCAGGTGGATACTATTAGTGACAAACTTTGCCTCTTTACATTTGTCCCCTGTCATTGCATTTATCCCATACTATTTTAATATTCTGTGGATCGAAATCAGGGCCAGAATCTATTTGATGCTCTAGAAACACTGACTTCACATTAGGATCCTTTTTTGCATGATAATACATATAATGATGTTGTTCCAGGTGCTATTGCATTCAATTCTCCACAGTTAATTGCTTTGCAATTATTCATATTGTTTAAAAGGTTATTCAGATTTGGAGATGTTCTGATAACATCCACATGATAAACAAAAAAGTCCCCTGTATAGTCTTGTTCTGGAAGTGGGATATTTAAGTTACATACTTAAATACTAACTAGAAAATATTAAGGTCTTGTTTTCTTCAATATTTAGTCTGATAAGTTGGAATACTATGATTATGGTCCCACCTCAATTAAAACCAATGCTCGTCAAATTATTTATTAAATTGTCAAACAAAATTTACTCTTTTCATTTAAGTGTGTTAACATTATTTATAAAATAATACATATTACAATATTTTTCAATGGGTCTAAGCTGCCAATTCTATTTACTGTAATGAAATGGAAAAGTAGGCTTTCCAAGAATCTCATTTTGATCCTAATTGTTATTTAAGCAAATTGCTTTTCTGGTAACAAATAATGTAAATTAAAAATAAACAAAATTTTAGAGCATTAAACACAATATTATTTTTTTAAAAAAACATAAATCTCTAACAACATCTATAATAATTTTAAACATGTTAATTTCAAATTCAATAATAATAACATGAATAGAGTGAAGACAATTTCTTTTAATATATATGAGTAATATTGATTTTCTCTTTGTATTTATAATTCAAATTTGCATATACTTACTCATTTGCATAATTAAGTGCTTTCTTCTTTATAACCTAAAGCTGAGTACACTTTCAGTGAAGTTTATCACAATCATAGCTCTCTTAACCTTAATCACAGCTTTCTTAAGAGAACTGATTATGGCAAAATTTCACCAAAAGTGCACTCAGTTTTAGATTATAAAGAAGAAAGAAACCACTTACACTTCAGTATGCAGACAAACAAACATATGCAAATTTGAATTAAATGTTAGTAGTGAATCACTATTAACATTTAATTCAAATTTGCATATGTTTGTTTGTCTGCATACTGAAGTGACTTCTTTCTTCTTTATAATCTAAAGCTGAGTGCACTTTTGGTAAAATTTTGTCATAATCAGTTCTCTTAAGAAAGCTGATATATATATATATATATATATATATATATAAAAATAAAAAAAAAAATATATATATATATATATAAAAACAAAAAAAAAAAGACTTATAAATCCAATAAATAATATTATATTTCAACCAGAGGACTGGTTTTCATCAGAAAGAAAAAAAATACACAGTAAATTGGTGATAATCACTAATGGAATCAAGAGTTTCAAATCCTTAGAATATATTCATTTTCAATTAAATAAAAATGATTGCCTCTATTATTTATGATCTTGAAAAGGTTTAAAGAAAATTTGAAAATGTTTTTCTTGTATTATTATTGGTCGGTATATATTTTTAAAATTTAATAATTTATTAAATACAGTAAATTACGTTTAATATTTTGGGACTCTAGTATTTTATATTTGTCTTTTATTTTTAGCACCTCTATATGATATTTTAAATTTGTTGCACAAATTCACTTGTTACACCCTTCAAGAAAATTGGTAATATAATAAATCTCTTTCAGCATGATGGCCTGAGCAAGGGCTTGACTCATCTAATACTTATTCCTAGTTTATACTATATGTTGCAAAAATATTTCACTAATTGTTGTTAAAAATTACAATATATACAGTGTGTCCCAGTGAAAAGATGGATTCTTCCTCTAAGCTATCTGCAGAGTCATCTTTGCATTAACACAAGAGTTACACAATTACAGAGTTTAGTTATATACCACAAAAATTTTAAGGCAGTAGCATGAGTTATGACCTGAATATAACAATGCGTTTTGTATCTTTATAGAAAACCCATATGGAACAATGTTCTAACATAAATTTTATTTTAAATTGGATAAAACTTTTACTGAAATATTTAAAATGATTCCAACTCTTTATGGGATTGAAACTATGAGTTGCATGAATATTTTCAAGTGGTTTATAAGATTTTATGATGGAAGAAAAGTGTTAAAGATGATTCACAACCAAGCACATCTATCCTTGCAAAAAGTTGCCAACACTCTTAGACTGCTATAGAGGAGGAATTCACTGAAATTTCTAAAACCACTATTTATTGCATTTTAACCAACCAAGAGAACAAGCCGGATTTAAAAGTGGTTTTAGTACAGTAGATCATATCCAGGTATTAAGAGAAGTTATAGAAAGGACAAATGAATATGAGTTGCCATTATGCTTAGGATTTGTAGATTATGAAAAGGTATTTGATTCTATAAACATTTCTTCAGTGATTAAAGCATTAGATCATCAAGGTATAGATCCAGGATATTGTCATATTTTAAAGAATATTTATAAAAATGCAACAGCAACAATTAGATTACATAATGACACTGGGAAAGTCAACATTGAGAAAGGTGTAAGACAAGGTGACTCCATATCTCCAAAACTTTTTACAGCAGTGATGCATGAAGTATTTTGTGGATTAAAATGGGAAACTAAAGGAGTGAAAGTAAATGGTGATTATTTAAGTCATTTAGATTTCGCAGATGATGTAGTTGTTTTTGCAAATAATGCTTCACATCTGCAGGAAATCACTAAACATGAGTAGGCACTAGATAGGGATTTTATGCACAAGCCTTCTGGCATCCATTGATTGCTCTTGTTAGCACAAGATGGCACTACTATATGGAGAGTTTTGCTTTGTTTTGGATTGTTTAATCTGCAGGAAATGTTGCAGGAATTATCAGATGAAAGTAGGAAAGTAGGACTAAAAGACTAAAGTAATGTTTAACCGATTTGCTCAAAATATGAAAATAAAGATTGATTATGATGAATTAGAAGAAGTTAACAGTTACAAATACCTTGGTCAGATTATTAATACAGATGGAAACATAATGGAGGAAATTAATCATAGAATTAAACTTGGTTGGAGTGCTTTTGGTAGAAATAACTTGACACTAAAAGGAAATATGCCTATGTGTTTGAAAAGGAAGATTTTTAACAAATGTGTTTTACCAGTTCTTACTTATGGATCTGAGACTTGGACACTTAATAGAAGAGCAATTCAGAGACTTCAGACCACTCAAAGAAGTATGGAGAGATGTATGTTGGGAGTAACAAGAAGAGATCGTAAACGCAATGTATGGGTAAGAGAACAAACAGGTGTTACTGACCTCATTGAAAAAAATTAAAAGATTGAAGTGGAGTTGGGCTGGACATATTGTTAGAAGAGATGATAATAGATGGACAATTGAAATTTTAAACTGGATTCCAAGAGATTGTAAAAGACCCAGAAAGAGACCACATGTGAGATGGATGGATGAAATAAGAAAGTGTGCAGGGGTGATGTGGAGAAGAGAAGCTAAAGATCGGAGAAGATGGATTAAACTTGGAGAGATCTTCATCCTGCAGTGGATTGATAATGGTTGATAATGATGATGATGATGAACATAAATTTGAAAATGTTGAAGATATGCTTGGTGCATCTCTGGTTGATAATCATCCCGCCCCCTCCCCCATCCAAAAAATTCCATTATGAAGCATTGCAGAAACTTGCAAAGAATCACAACTATGGCTCCAAACATCTTGCCAAACATCATAATAAGTTATGAGAAATAATGTTTCTAATATGATTCATTAATCAAATGCCAAAATGGAGATTGGAAGCATCGGGAAAATACGAAAAAAGTTACAAATGCAAAAATGTCAAATCAAAGCCATTGGTCACCATTTTTTTAATTATAAAAGCATTATTTGCCACAACTATATTTCTAAAGATTAGATGATAAACACTAACTATTATTTGGGCATTTTTAATCGTTTGTGAGTCAGAATTGGCACAAGTAATCTAAATACTGAACCAAATCTCTTAATTATTCTTGCAAGAAAATATGCCAGCTGAGAGAGCCAAGATTAAATTAAACTTTTGCTTTAAAAAAATCACTGATTTAGTATTTTTGTGATCTTCTACTTATTTTTGAATATTTTCACAATTGAAGTTGGTCATGAAAGAAATATATCATGGTCCAAGTCAGAATGCCCAAAAACTTTCAACAAAGATTTCTCTGATGATTCTGGTGGAAAATTTTAAGAACTGTTTTAAACAATTTTCAATTGCTTCCAGAAGTGCATAGAATCACAAAAAACCAAAACAAAACATAAATAAAACATTGTGTTTTATTTCCCATTAGTCATCTTTTTACTGGACACCCTGAGGGTATTCAGTGCATATTCACATTTAATAAACATTAATTTAAAATGCATTTTACTTTTCATCCTCAAAATAGTTTTCCTTATGTGATGCTCTCTCTACTTGTTATGTTAAAAATTTTGCACAAATATATGAATTGACAAACATGAACATTTTGCTTTATCCATGTTAAAAACAATGGTTTCTAATTCACTATATTATCAGAACATCTAAGAATTTAACATTATATAACTACTTCCAGATATCTTGTTGGAGAGATTATAAATTGGGAAGTTTCTAAGTTAAAATAATATTTGGATTTAACATAATCAGATAATTTGCTTTTCTTTTTTTTACCAACAATTGTTCATCATCACATGATCACCATTTCCTATGCTTGCACAAGCTGTTAGAATGGTAGCAATTCTCTCTACAGTAATGCCACCCAGTGCAAGCCATACTAATCAATGAATGCTAGGAGATTTGAGCATAAAATCCCTATTTAGTGCCTAGTCCTTCAATATTCCAGACCAGTTTCTAGCTTGTGGCTTTCATCCAGTAAGAAGCATAGGATCTGAGAGAAATACACTTAAATCTTAGGAGGTAATGCTGGAAAGTTGCATTCGATTCTTAGATTTAGGTGAGTGTTCTCCAATCCAAATCCCCTCACTGATGAAAGCCACAAGCTGGAAACTATAGGATGAGTGCATATGCACTAGATGAGGATTTAATACACAAATCTTCGTGAATCCACTGATTACTAATGCTTTCACTAGGTGGCACTACTGTGTGGAGAGATGGGGATTAAATTTAGTGAAGAAAAATCAAATATAATGATGGTTAATACTGGGGAAGGAGAAGATGTAGAATTTTTATTGGGAGATATTAAGTTAAGTGTGGTGAATAGGTATAGTTATTTGGGAATTATTTTAAGTAATCAGAAAAATTATTTGGATGAATGGGAGAAAAAATTGATAAATAAAGCAAAGAAAAGAAAGGGATTGATAAAGAAATTAACAGTGTTTTTATATAATAAATATGATGTAGCTAGAATTATATGGAAGGGAGTTGCAGTAGCAGGGTTAACATATGGAAATGATGCATTATATGTTAGTAAAGAGATATTAAATTACTTAGAAAAAGTTCAAAGGGAAGTAGGAAGACATGCATTGGATGCAGAAGTATGGACAGCAAAGGAGGCAATTCAATGAGAAATGGCATGGTCAAGTTTTCATATGAGAGATGCAAAAAGTAAAATAAAAATGTTTGGTAGATTGCAGTTTATGGATAATAAAAGAATAGCCAAAATAGTATTTAATTGAGTTATGAGTAAAGGGCAGGCAATAAGATGGGTGAGAAAAGTAATGCAGTATGCAAAAAATTTGGATAAAGAATTTATATCAGTATATTTGTACAAAAGATGGGATGATTGTGTTAGAAGGATTGTTGAATGTTATAGTGGTAAGAAATAGGATAAAAGAATAGATTTATTAATAAAGAATAGGGAGTTAGAGAAATGGAGAACTAGTATGGAGAGTAAAAAGAGTTTAAATATATATAGAAGTAAACAAAATATTAGGTGTGAGGAAAAATATGGGTGATTTAGTCTGTAAATTGTGTAAGGAAGGAATAGAAAATATTAGGTATCTGTTAATTGAATGTAAATGCTTAAAAACAGAAAGGGTACATATAATGAAGTTATGGAAAAATAAATATGAAAAAAATTATTATACAGAAAGTGGATTATTGGTTTTTATGCTGGGTTTGGAAAAAGATAAAGGGGATTTAGATATAAAGACCATAGAGTTGACAAACATTATGTTGTGGAAATGGGATAGAGCAGAATATGGGAAAACTTAGAGTGGGGAATGGAAAATAAAGTGGCTAACAGGTTTCTCTGGGCATAATTGCTGAGACATTCTTGACTTCGTTTCAGGAGAAGCCACAGTATATCACAGTATATCACATCACATCAATCAGGCAAATATTTTAAACCTTTTTGTTAAAAAGAGAACATGAAAATAATTATAAAGTCACTAACATAATAAACTAAATATTTTACATCTTTTTTTAAATATAGGTAAGTCAAAAAATTAAAAAATTTTAAAATATAAACCGCAAAATCTGAGTAGAGAGTAATTGTAGCTTAGAATTATTAAGATTTAATATTGATATAGACACTTTTAATGAAACTCATCTGCCAGAGGAAGGGAGTTTAATGACACAGATAGATGGATTAAGGTATTTTTTGGAAAAGTAGATTAATCTGTGAAAGAAGATTATAAGGTATTGAATTTGCTTTAAAGTTTAAATCTTTTATGCTTCATAATTTCTCTATGTATCAAGTAATAACTTTGTTTTGGGAAATGGGACCTGTGTGCCTTTTATTAATGCAAATGCCATAACCTTATATTTAGGGAATTCTTTTTTTCGATAGTATCAATATTATTAAAATTAGTCTGAAGGTTTTTGATGGTAACATTTTAATAATAGCTAAATATTGGCCTATTTTTATCATCTAGTTCAAATACATAAAACAATGATATGGGAGGATAAAATAGGTATGCCTAATGTGACAGACCCTACATGTACCAATAAGCATAAGTTCTATTGAAAAAACAAGAATATTGATCAAAGAGAAAAAGCTTAAAAAGAAGTTAAAGAAGTTGTATTTTTATATTGGACTATTTCCATCGTCTAATATGAGTATTGAATATCTTTAGAAAAATTTAACTTTTTTATTATTATTAAACTATGAAATTTAGCTTCAACAAACTCTTTTTCTAATGGTATTCAATGGATATGAACTTTTAGAAAACAAAGATATATTTTTAAGGGGATAAGTTTTTAAATAAATCACTAATTCTAGCTTTGACAGAATAGCCGTTTATCACGCTAATTAAATTTTCAATTACATTGAAGATGTCAAAAGAAATGTCATGTTTTAATTGAACATTTTTTCCCCAAAAACCAATCAATTTTATAAAATCTTTGCATAATGCTTTCTCTTTATCCTATTAGGAGCATCGCTTTTATCAAGATCAATTAAATTTTTAATAGACTCTGGATTTAATAGCTTATTAATATTTTCATTTGTATTACTCTAGTTTAAAGCTAATGAAAATAATGTGCTATAAATGTCTAAGTAATTAGTTTACAGAATTATATTATTATCACAGTGGTTATCTTTTACAATTTTTTTAAGTGTAAGAAGCATTATACTTTTATGACTACACTTTATTTTCAACCATCTTTTGACTCCCAAGAGGTTTGTATAAAAGCTAGTTAAGCGAGATAGCAATATATTGTGATAGGGAATCGTCACATAATCACCATTTCTTATACTGGCTTATAACTAGAAACTAGTCTGGGGATATTGGATGAGTATGCACTAGATGAGGATTATATGTAGAAGCCTTCTGGCATCCATTGATTACTCTGGCATGCACAGAGTGGCAATACTGTATGGATAGTTTTGCCTGTTTTAATAGGGAATCTTACTGATGAATTACGCGTTTTTGTTTTTAATTTTATATTTTTAGAAACTTCCTCAAAATTTAATTAACATTAATTATGAAATATTGTCTTAAAAATAATAAAATATCTCAAGAACTTATTTTCTGCTTTTAAAGAATTACTTCTTATTGACATTGAATATTGTTTATCAGAGCCTACTAAAATCTAAGAGTGTCGTGAAATAACGTTGTTTATGACAACTAGCGAACACAAAATAGTATTTTAAAAAAAAGCATATATTTACATCCTTTTTTGCATTTTTTTTTTTATAAATAAAATTCAATTATTTTTTCAGTAGGCAATTCTTTATTGTTCACAAAGCTGTCTGCCAATATCTCAAGTATTCTTCAAAAATCAATACTAGTAATAAGAGTCAGACGCACGGGCTTCAAATACGTACTTGATTAATCAAAGAAAGAAAAGCGATAACATTAGTTCTCTTTTTATTCTTGCTAAACGTATTCATGTTTGGGTCCGAAGAGGATTTAACTAATAGTTTATTTTTTATTAGTTTGTAATTTTTTTTTCATTGTGTATTGACAAAGGATTTATAAGTGACTTCTTTTTAACAACAAACTTGGAATTACGTTAAGAGGAACAATATGATTTTTAAAAAAATCAATTCTAATATTCCAAACAATAATTTCTTATAATAATAATAATTAAATAAGTTTGCAATATTTATATGTTTTAGATCCATTTATCATTATTTACTTATAATCAATCCCATTAAAATACAATGGTAAAATCGATCAATTATTTCCTATTGAGTGCCTGCCGTGAAGCGTTGGTGGCCGAGTGGTTTGCACAGCTGCCTTAGAAGCAGTTGTCCCGACGCTTTGACACATAAAAAAAAAATACGTATCACATTAGTCACTTGCCGGGTTAACGGAACAATTAATTATACTACATGAAGATCCCAGTATTCTTTTTTTTTTTTCTAAAATAAAATTTTATTTAACTTTGACAAATAAAAAAAAATATCTATTAACATTCTCTTTTGCAATTTTTTATAAAGTTCAATTATTTTTTCTGTAGGCAGTTCTTTATTATTCACAAAGCTGTCTGCCAATATCTCAACTGCACTCTCTCTTCAAAAATCAATACGAATAGCAAGAGACAGACAGACGGACCCGCAGCAATCATCGCTGCTTTAGATGAGTCGGAGAAAAATGCTAAATACTTGATTAGTCAAAAAAATTCAAAATAGCATCTCTTCTCTTTTTTATTCTTGCTGTTTTATACATTACACACACGCAAGTATGACACCGTTATATAATTATTACATGAAAGAGATATCAATTAATATACTATTTATATATTGATTCTATTTGAAGACAGTGAAAGATAATAATTAGATAGAATCTCCTTAGATTTAGTTCAGAACCATCGTCATTAGTAACTATTGTGGGGGGGGGGACTTGTCAAGAGTTCTTCCTTTGGCATATAAGATACAGTCCTTTGTCAGGGTTCTAAGCACTGTGAAGAATTAATCAAGAACATGAAAATTAAAAGAACTGACATATTGGAAAGTTTATTCCCAAATGTACTTTGTGATGAAGCATTGTCTTTTGTAAGGAATGACATATAATCGCTTACAAACCAGGACAATATTTTTTTGGTATTATAATGAAATTATTAACATTATGAATAACAACAATATATTTCTAATACAACATGGAATTCTTTCAACAAAATCAATGGATGTACATGGGCTCAGCACTGTCACCTCTGATTAATAACATATGAACCCACAATTATAAATAGTATTCTATATCTACCTATAATTTGGCTTCACTATGTTGATGATTCATTTGTTGTACGATCACATGGTGAAACATTATTATAAACATTCTGGGCACATACCAATACCCTTCAATTAAATTAATGATAGAATCAGAACAAGAACAAAAATTGGCATTGTAGACATTTTTGTGACAAGATTCCATCATAGCAAAATCAAACTACTGTTTAGAGAACATCTCCCCCTACATCTACAGGAATGTACCACATACATCCAATCACAATAGAAACTTAAAACATGGAGTTATACTATCACTATAGAATAGAGCAAAAGAACTTTGTTCAGAAATCAATGATTTGGAAAAAGATAAGATCTACAAAGAACAAACCCTCATGGATAATAATTATGTCTCAGCTGTCATTAAGAAAACTGCTTCACAAGAAAAAAACAATTACTGGTATTGTAGTAAATCCATACATATCAGGAATAGCAGACAACCCCCCCCCCCAAAAAAAATGCAATCAATGTAATATCAGAATAGCTTTTCAAAGCCATATCACACTAAGAAGAATTCTAATATCTTCCAAATCTAAACTTGAAATGCTGAAAATCAAAATCTGCATCTATGAAATATCAAGTGAACATGGAAGGATGTACACTGTTGAGACCAGTTGTTCCATTGAAAATCAATTGAAGAAGCACAAATCAATAGGAAAAAAAAGGCTGACACACCTAAAATAGAAAACTATATATATATACATGTAATAAATATATTGATTTAAATATTACATATATATATATCATATATCATCAACCATTATCAATCCACTGCAGGATGAAGGTCTCTCCAAGTTTAATCCATCTTCTCTGATCTTTAGCTTCTCTTCTCCACATCTCCCCTGCACACTTTCTTATTTCATCCATCCATCTCACATGTGGTCTCTTTCTGGGTCTTTTACAATCTCTTGGAATCCAGTTTAAGATTTCAATATATATATATATGATCACTAAATGGAGTTTTACCAATAGCCCACTATCAAGCTTTGTTTACATAAACACTGAGAGAGATAGAATTCAATATCTCTTTCAATTGTCTCCAACCTTTAAACCTCGAGCTAGTTGGATCATGTCAGTAAAGGAAGACTACCCTTTACTGATGTGAGCCAACTAGCTCAAAACCATGGTTTAAAGGTTGGAGACAATTGGAAGAGATATTGAATTCTCTCTCAGCATTTATGTAAACAAATCTTGATAGTGGGTTACTAGAAAAGCTCCATCTAGTGATCATAAAATGCAGGCTATGAGCAAGGTATGAAATTTATAACTTGTTTATCATATATATATATATGTAATATAGGGAGCATGCTTATAACTCTAACAAGCTTTTTATTGATAAGTGCCACAAGAGAAAGCATTTAAAATCTCTATCGTGTATTATCCCCATCCCCAAACCAGTTAGAAACTATTGGCTCTCCTCAGGGAGGCACTAGGATATTCAGACACTAGATCTAAAATACCAACTCAAGGTCAGCTCTTATCTAATACTTAAGTATTAAGTAGAAAATCTGAAATTTTCAGAAACCTATATACCTTCAAATTCAGCTATCTAACTTAAATAGCTATATGAGGATAGGGATAATTCTAGATAGATATTAAATGCTTTCTCTTATAGCACTTATCAATAAAAGCTTGTTAGAGCTATTAGCATACTCCCTATATTATATATCTATAATACAAGCTTAAATCAGGTCACATGATATATGACTTGATTTTTTTTATTATTACAAATTATGCTCTTGAAGCTTTGGTGATGCTATATTGCCAAGGCTATTAATATATGATGAGGTTGAAGGGTTTTCAGACCCATATAGCTATTTAAGTTACATAGTTGTATTTGAAGATATATAGGTATCTGAAAATTTCAGATTTTCTACTTAATAATTACGTATTAGATAATTGCTGGCTTTGAGTTTACATTTTAGAGCTAGGGTTTGAATATTCTAGTGCATTATTGAGGAGACCCACCAGCTCAAAACCAGTTTTGGAATAAGGATAATTCTAGATAGAGATTTAAAATTCTTTTGCTTGTGGCACTTATTGATAAAAGGTTGTTAGAGCTATTAGCGCCCTCCCTAAATTACATATCTATAATACAAGCTTAAAACAAGTCACATGATAAATAACTTGATTTTGGGAGTATATATATATATATATTGTAACCTTTTGATTGGTTAACTGTATTAAAAGTAGGTTATAAAACATATTATAACAAATTTTAAATTTAAAGAATATGTAATCATAGTATTATTAATTTTTGATATATAATACATATAAATAGCTTAATATATAGGGTTTAAAGATGGAATTCTATGGAGATAGTTAATACACACCTTTTATTTATAATTATTTATATTATAAACAGTCATATATAATTTCATTATAATAATCTTTAATCAATACAAGTAGATTTGCAGTGTCCCTATATAAATTTATAAAATTTATTAAAAGTTACAATAGTAATAAATCAAATCTCAATTTATTTAGATGACAGTGATCCTTTAAGGGTGAATGTACAATTTTATGTACAGAATTCTAGTAACTAAGTATAATAATTATTTATTATAAGATAATAATTTGTTTTATAATAATAATAATAATAATAATAATAATAATAATAATAATAATAATAATAATAATAATAATAATAATAATAATAATAATAATAATAATAATAATAATAATAATAAATAAATATCTTAGTAAAAATGGATTAATATCATAATTTATTAATATCATAATTATATTCTAAATTTAAGTTTAAAAGTTATTTACTTTATTAAGTTTTTAAATATTTATTAATCTTATTATTTTTAAATAATGTAGACAAAAATCTAATTATGTAAAAAATTGCTAATTGATTTTGAGTCATTGATCAATAAAAATGACTTAATTAGTAGTCTGACATCACACCGTCTGCAGTATATAAGGTAATAGCAGACAAACTTATTAGGAGAAATTCATTAAAAGAGTGAACACTTGTTTCGCTAAATTCTTTAAAAAATGTACAATTTTTACTGCATTTCATTTTTAAGTAATTAAAAGTGATTAAATAACTAGTTGAATAGTGTCACATGATCACCATCTCATACTAGCACATACGAAGGTCACAAGCCAGAAAATAGTCAGGGGATATTGAATGAGTAGGCATTGGATAGGGATTTTATGCACAAGCCTTCTGGCATCCATTGATTACTCTGGTTGGCACAGGGTGGCACTATTGTATGGAGAGTTTTTCCTTGTTTAGTTGAATAGTGGGACAATATATTTTAAAAGTGGCATATCAAAACAATGGAGTAAATAAACCTTTAAATTTTTTCTTAAGGATCTGATCACAGTATTGGATGTCAAATCATAATTATAATGACAACTACTGGAATTTTCAAAGAATGGTTAATTTCATTATTATTTGAGAAAACAAAGAAAAACATTATAAAGTACAATTACCTAGAAGGCGCAGCTATTTTCATGTAAGAGAACATTTAGTTATCTCTACAAGAGTAATTAATTTCACTATTAAGTTATATATTCAGAGGAACATATGTAATACAAAGCTATAATTTTTATCACTCTAGAAAATTAATTTGTAAAACTTAGTAATAACTCAATAATAAGTTATAAGTCTAATTGAAAAGAATTCTTTCTTAAAGTAAAATAACTTACATATTATAGTTAACTTTGCAAATTAGAATGAAAAATATTTACTATATAATTAATTAGTTATAAAACAGTTTACTATGAAAACAGATATTTATTATGTTTCTATATTACATGAAAAACTTATAAAGAGGAAGTTTTTTCCGTAGCAAATAGAATGATATTTTAATAACAAAAATGCTAAAGAAAAAAAAATAAAAGCTAACAATAAAATCTTTTATAATGATTAATTATTTATAGACTTGAATGAATTTATCTATGTGTATTTTAAATATATGAAACTACTAAGCATAAATAATTAACAAGAAGTAGAAGTGAAGTTAGTTTGCTTATAAACTGACTTTATATATGCCAAAGTTTAATATTGGAAAATATTAATATTAAAATCATATTTAATATTTCATAAACTATTTAAATATTATTAGTGTTCCAGAATTCTAAAGTACATTTCATTTTAAGGGATGTCAAGATTTAAGGATGAGATATTATTACAATGAGTTTAAAAACTTTTATCAAGTTATTGTTTGTATTTTTTTTTCTTAAACAATTTTACTTAAAATTATATGTGTTTTGCTAGCAAGAGGAGAATCAACAACTCACAAGGAAACTTAATCTTCATTTGTTACCATGGTGATACTGGACAAGGAGTTTAAATAAATTGTTTTTTCTCATGTGTCATAGCATCAGCCAGGAAGCGAACCTGCTATCCCGGAGCAACTGCTTGTAAAGCAGCTGTTGCTGACCTCTCGACCACCAATGCTTAACACAAATAAATTCTCTTTTTTTTTAAAAAAAAACATTTTTAATTCCTGATTTTATTGTTAAGATTTATAGATACAAATACATAAAATTGTATCGTAATATTATAAATAATTTGAATCATTTTATAAGTAATTAATGTTTAATATTAAGATAATTTGTTAATATATTATTATATGTTCAATTTAAAAGAATGAAGTATATGCTTATAGAACTAATATGGGATACATAAGTTGTAGAATAAAAGTTTGTGTGGGTAAGGTAGTAATTTAAATTTATGATCTTTTAGTAGGTATGAAGATTAAAAATCTGATTGTGCTAAAACTGTCTTAAATTAATTCAGTAATTTATTATAGTAATATATATTTAATGATTGTATTAAATGGGAATGATAAATCAATAAATGGAATTCTATTTAAATAAATATAAATATTCCATAGGAATATAATGTGATATATGAAAATATAAAATGGAATGAATGTTAAAGTGGAAAAGTGATTGTATGATCTCTATCTTTGTAAATAGAAAAGTATAATATTGACATTTGTCATAATAGTTATTTGTTTTGTAACATGATCTATAATGTTTATTGATGAATACATAATCGAAGATAAGATTATACTATTAGAAAAGAGGAAGTTAATAGATGTAGATGCTAAAGATATATAGTGTCCAAAGATAAGTTGAAATTCCAGGATAAGATAAAATATTATCCTGAAGAACTGATAATAGAGTTTAGAGGATATAATTAATGTGATACCCATATTAATATTATAAGAAGATGAGAGGATCTTCCAAGGAAATATAAATGTTATGTTCCATAAGAGCTTGATAAATAAGCTAGGATATATATTGGGATAGAATCATTAAGAAAAAGCAACTATCTCTAAATTATAACATATCTAAAGAGAGGAAACTTCCATTTTTATATTTTGGTACAATCATTTAATAAGATTAGTTTCTTATCTGCAAAGTTTTATTTATGCTACTAGAATATATAATAGGCATTGTAAGTTGGCCAGTTATTGTTTTTGAATTATAATTTTTCTTCCTAAATTTTGTTTAGAATGGTATCAGAAATATTAAGATCATACCCAAAACAAATATTCTTGATATCAATCAATTATTTGAAAATGGTAAATGAAATCAAAATAAGAATGCAAATGTGAGAGTTGTTGATTACATAAAAATGAATTTCATAAAGAAAATCCTTGATTCAATTATCTATTTAAATGCATTATTTGTATTATCTTCTGATTGTCATAACATAAACAATTTCATTTGTAAATTATATTACACCTGGGTCTCGTTTTATGCGGATTATTTTAATGTGATTTTGAAGTTATGCAATTCATGTTTCTTCTTAATATTTTTCACATTTTACTATATTTATTAGATATCAAGAAATTTAAATTATTAATAACTTATTTTGACTTGAAATACTTTTTTTTTAAAATATAACATTATATTAGCAGCTACCATGAATATGACCTGAAGCTGTATTTAGAATTTTAGCTTCTATGTAAATAAACTACTTATACTAATGAGTAAATAATAATAATAATAGATTTATACATATGTATAAAAATTTTGCAATAAATATTCAAAAATTTTAAACTTTTAAAACATATTTTGTTAGATATAACAGAAATAAATAATGTAGATTTTTAAAATAAATAACGAAGATTTTATTGATTTTATAAACTAAAAATAATATTTCTAATGATAATGTATAATATTTTTGTTTGATTGAGATCTCATTTTTTTAATATAGAAACAAAATGTTAACATTTAAAATTTATTTCAGTAGTAAAAATCAGTTGTCAACAGAAAACCATTAATACAGCACAAGACTGAAATTGGCACTAATTGTGTAAATAGGATGGAGCAGAATATGGGAAAACTTAGAGTGGGGAATGGAAAATAAAGCCACTAACAAGTTTCTCTGGGTATAATTTCTGAGAGATTCTTGACTTCATTCAAGAAGAAGCTACATCACATCGATAAATCTGATTTCTTACCAGTTTACAAATGAACCGCATATCATCAATAATAATGTAGTTAATAAAAAAAGTTTGTCTTGTATCAATTTTTTTCAAATATTTGATATTTTTTATTAGTCATACTTTATTTCCTTATTTTTTTAATGCGAATTTTAAAGTAATTTTTCCTTGTGGTTTTGCTTTTATGAATTACAGACCCTATTCCCCATTTTTCAAGGTAAGTCAAGTCTATTTTTGTGTGATTTTTTTTAATGCGGGTTTTCTGTGGAACCTATCTACTGCATAAAACGAGACACAGGTGTAATATATTTTCATACTATTTTTAAATGATATAAAAATATTATAACTTTGTTCAAACCATTTGGATTATAATGGATTATTTAAATATGTGGAAGATGGCAAGAAAATGACCCATCAGGATGAACACATGGATGGTAAAATTAGTGATAATCTAAATAAAAGCATGTGAATTAATAATTCTGAATGAAAAGAATATTTCTTTTCTTTATGGTAAGTGTAAGGAATTTTCTTGTAAATTTGTAATTATTTAAATATTAATTTTATGAATCATTTATATTATATCTGATATTTATAATTGTTGTAATGAATTGTATTTATTGTTATAATAAATAAGTATTTTAATTTAAAATTGGACTATTAGCTTTATTTCTATCTAGAATCATTTCTATCACAAAGTCAAAAGAAAGTTATATGTATTTATTAAATATTTTGTTTATCGAATTATACTAAAAAATTGGAAATTGATAAATTAATTATTTATTATTTTGAATTATAACTTTATTAAAACATATTTCATTGATCTTTATTTTATTAAATATGAAAACACTTAAGACTTATTTGAAAATTGAATTTTAAAGTTATCATGAGTAGATATTATTTTCAATAGTCACATTCCAATTTTAAAATCCTATTAAAATTTATTGTATAATATGAATTCAACATATTATTACTCCAAAATGCTCGTTATTAATACCATTTGTGATGTTTATTTATGAAAGCTGAAATTAAGATGGGTATGTGCTAATTAATTAGAGTATTTAATTGACTTAGATGTAGGAGGTAGTAATTAAATTATAAAGCTTTCGATTATTATTGAATGATTATTCTAGTTTTATGATAGTTATTTATACATTATACAGGTTTAAACCTGCATTTATATATTAATATATGCGGGATTCGAACTCAGACTTTCACATGACTCACCACTCTCAGTGCCATCTCATATTGCTGATTCACTGGGTGACGCACATGTTGAGGGTAGTGGGTCATGTGAAAGTCTGAGTTCGAATCCTGCAGATAGTTATTTATAGAAGTAGGAGAGCAAATATTTGTAAGGTTAATAAATTATTTCATTTAAAGTAGATGAGTAGATTATTATTATTAGTCTCAATGTATTATTATTATAGTTGGACTAATTATCAAATAGTGAATTTAGTTTATATTTGTAATTGTAATTCTTTGTATAATTAGATCTCAACAAAATCCCTTTTGTTATTCAATTATCTAATTACTAATAATCGTTATTATGAATAATCATGATCTCTGAAATATCCATAGGATAGCATTAATTATTTCAATTAATTTAATCTCTGTATTTTTTTATAGTTTCATAAATTACAAAAGAGTAGCTTAACAATTATTTTAAATGAAATATTATGTTAGTCGTTGTTTGTCGTAGGGATTTTCCTGTTGTTTATAGTAGGATAATAGCTGGAGAATTTCTACGATGACAATGTCATTGTGAAGTAGTATATTTTATATGCTTCTCAATGTTAAAACCTATATGTTGTGTCTGTCCCTGAAGTCTATCTTATGTATTATTATCTTATGTATTTATTTTATTGTATTGTATGCTCATATTAGTTAGAGATTCTCATCCTGTTTATCCTTCATTAGTATACTTATAGTTGAGCTGGGGTGTGTCATCATCTGTTGGGAAGATTATTTATATATATATATATATATATATATATATATATATATATATATATATATATATAGAGAGAGAGAGAGAGAGACAGACAGACAGACAGACAGACAGACAGATAGATAGATAGATAGATAGATAGATAGATAGATAGATAGATAGATAGATAGATAGATAGATAGATAGATAGATAGATAGATAGATAGATAGATAGATAGATAGATAGATAGATAGATAGATAGATAGATAGATAGATAGATAGATATCGACAGGTGATTGGGAAAATATATAAATACTGGTTAGAAAGGAAAAGTACAAAGAAGACAATTCAAAAATGTTCCTCATGTGATAATGGCAAATAACACCATGGGAGAACATAATGTGATAATACATAATGTCTGGAAGCTACTAATTAATCTTGACTCTTTGAAAAAAGGGGAAAAAATCAGGAGTGCCCTCATAGATAAGTATATCAAATTTCTATTGATGGTTGCCTACCATAAAATGCTCTAAAGCAGTACCTTAAATTCAATATTTATGAATCTAAACATTTAAATTCTCTTCCTATGCTAGTACTATTACCGAATTATGCCAGAAACCCTGAAAAAGAGGGGAGAATAATACCACAGAGGCAAAATTCTCCATTCAATAGCACCATTCAGTGCAAGCCAGAGTAATCAATGGATGCATCTGTGAAAAACAGCTTGTGTAAGCATAAAGAATGATGGTCATGTGATGTTTGATGAGAATAATACCACTTTAAATGAGTTATAAACATTTCCTTTATAAATTAACAAAATACTGAAAGATGCAGGGGGAAATGATAAAATTAATGAAATTAAAGACAAATAGACAAATATCACATTGTGTTATGTTTTAACCTGAATGCTATTACTAAGAAATGAATGTATTTAGAAAGTAATAATAAAGTTTGAATTTTTTTAAAAGACATTCAATATTTTTTTCTCAGTGATGAAAGCCTTTATTCATCAAAAAGACAAAATACAAAACAGTTAAAAAGGTTTACAAAGAGATGATTACATAGCGAAATGAAATTCAAGTACAATATGGTGAAGGTGAAGGGAATACATATGAAATGGGAAGGGGATTTGGAAAGGGTGTGTAGTCCAGGCAAAGAAGAGGCTTTGGCAAGAAGCAATATTGATAGGCTTGATTGCCATGGTGGATTTATAGGAGGATCCATGTGTGACATTTACTTTGGAGGAATTGCTATATGTTAAGTCTTTAGAGATTTCAGGGATGGATGAGATTTCTGAGTAACGCTTAAATGTAACAGACTGATTTTTGTCTTTTGTAGATGAAGAATTTTTAGTTTTTTCCATTATATTTGGAGTAGCATTATGATTGGTCATGTTGTTCTTTTTGACTTGTTTTTTATCTTTGATAGAGCAAGCCACAGCCTGAAAGAGAGGAAAATCTAGAGGGTAAGGAGAGGGAGATTTTGAAATAAGTTATTTGGTGATAAAGTTTTGTTTGAAATTTGATTTGGATAAAATTTTGATAAATTTTAAAGGTTTTAGTTCATGTAGTTTAGGTCTCTGCACATTTTTGCCGCTAGGGGCAGCAGCCATCTTTAAACCGTTTGAAAGAATGATAAATAATATGAAGAAAACAATTTTGAAATGGAAAAATTAAATATACTGATGTAAACGCAAAAAAACACTAGAAAACTTGTTATTGATAATTTTAGTTGAGTAATGAGAAAATAGAGTGGAATTTTACGCAGTTAGCTAACCCAAAGGAGGGGATGTCTGAAAAAAAATCGTTCGAAATGGCCTAAATAACTGGAACAACATACAAAAAACAGTAAAAGCCTGAAATCTGGGCAAAGCCACTTGGAGCGTTGATGCTAGACAAAATCAATGAAATATAACATTACCGGGCCACCACAACTTTTTTCTTTTTTTATACAACAAGGGTTTTTTTTTTTTTCTAATATTGATTAAACGAATAATTTTTATTTCATTTACAACATGATTTCTTTATTATAAAACAAATTTTGATATTCATTTTTGTTACTTTTTGTGGGTTTTTGTTTGGAACCTGATATTTTTTCAACAAATTTTGCTAATTGTATTTTTTTCTTTTTATCATTTTAAAACTTCGGACCGTTTCACGATGTCAAAAAAATTTGTTTGAATCCCACCGCCAAAAAAATAGAATACAATTATTTGCGACTTGTTTAGAACTTAATTCTACCTTTCTTTTATTTTTTTTGTCTTGACTAAATGGTTTTTCTTATTATTATTATTATTAATTTTCCTTTTTTTATTTAAACACAACTTGTTATCACTTTGATTTAGATTATGTCTGAATTAGCCTTTTTTTTTTTTTTGGCTACTACAAGAAACAGCTTTTTGAGCAGGGGAGGGGGGGGAATTCGTACTGTTTATTATTCACAAAAAGGCAACAAAAATAGTCAATTATTTTAACAGCGCTGAAAAAAGAGAATCAACTTTGGGACTTGTTTCGAATTTTGATTTCTTTTTGGTTGAAGTAATTGTTTTTCTTAATATTAAATCCAAATTTACTTTTGTGTTTTTGCCGATTAAAAAATTGTTTTCAAACACCCACCCCCACCCACACTCGGAAAAGAATTGTAACCAAAAAGTCAAGAATTTAACCTTTTTTTTCTTTTTTTGAAACAACTTTTTCTCACTTTTTACTTTGATTTCTATTTCGCTCGAATTATCTTTTTTTTTTTTTAGCCTTCTACAATAAACTGCTTTTGGGTGTGGGGGTGTGGTGTATTTCGTAATTTGTTATTCTTAACAAAAAGTCAACCAAAGTCATCATTTATTTTAACCCTGCTGCAAAAAATTGAATCCAAATACTTGTCAATTTCTAATGAAATAAAAAACAAAAAAAAAAAAGGACACAAACTTTGGACTTTTTAAAATTATTTATTCGATTTTATTGCTGTAATAAAAAGTGGACATTACGTGTGCCTGACAAAATAAAAAAAACACAATCTCACACATTCTCTGTACTCGGCAATTTATCTGAAGAAAAGTTTCAAAATTGCATGTTCGTCTCAGATCTTTTAGTGGTCTTGAATATTTTCCCCACCACACTGAAACATGACTTAGCACGTGAGCTTTGGTGAAGCCTGTTCGAACATACACTTTGCCAATTTTTTTACATATTAACCTTTTTTCGGGAAAAGTGGGAACCATATGACAATTCTTAATAATTAACAACATTTTTTAAATCGAATTGACATTACTCTTTTACGGAGATTTGAAAAACTTGTACCGCCTTGAAATTTAAACACCCTCAAGCAATACGGTAATCAGCTATGAAAAGAACGAATACACGTAAATAGCTTTGAAGCACAAAACAGGCCGTAATATTTTTGTGCGATGTCATGTAAAGTGGCCTAGCTCAATGTGTTAATACAATACGTAAATGTTGTATTATCCTGTAAGGCCGCGGCTACCGAAATGGCATTTTTATGTGTTTTGACATGTAAACAATGCTCCAAGAAGCCGTGCCCAGATTTCAGGCTTTTACCCAAAAAACTTTATAAATAAGTTTTGAGTGACAGGGGAAATGGAGTAGGAGAAATATTTAGGAGTCTAAGATGGAATAAAACCAGGGGAAATGGAGTAGGAGAAATATTTAGGAGTCTAAGAGGGAATAAAACCCTTTATGGTCTGTGAAACAGTTAAACCTATTACCAAACAGGGGGGAAATGAGGTTGATAATTGGTGATAAGCACAAGGTAGACATACGGAAAATATGTTAAAAATGCACTAAAACTGAGATTTTGTGACTAAAAGAGCACATTAACAGCAAAATAAGGTCTTTAAAGGGCCAAATAAATATAAAAGGTACCTTTCACTGCTGCAAAACGGCCTTTTCAGAGCCATTTTGTCAGAGCTGTGGGGAGGATGACTTGCCAGTAACAGCTTCATCTATGGACTAAAGACATTCATAGGTAATGGAAATAGGTAAATGGAAATAGTTCAATATATAATTATTGCTAAAATATCATCATGACAAACCTTCAGACAAATACTAAAGTTATAAAATTTCAATGAGGATAAGAAAATAAACATTGATAATTTATAATAGTAAACAAACAAACAAACAAAAAAAACAAAGATTAAAACCCTTAATATTTGGTAGTCAGATTATCAAAATAATAGGTGCATGGGGAAAGCTTTTATAACTTTTTATAATTACTAACTACAATATCAAACCCATGATGTTACAGGAATAAATTTAAAAATTCAAATGTATTTAAACACACACATGTGCATGTGTGTGCTAACTATGCTCACATTGTTCTAAGTGTATGAAAAATAACAGAGGCATTTGTAGAATAAAAAAATTTTTTAACAAATTTTATATCCCCGTAATTTGAAATTGGGTTACTGTTTAGGGAAGGCTGATAGCCTTCATGGTGATATATATAATATTTAAATACATGTTAATGTAATTATAAGGACTTGAACTCAGACTTTCAAACTCCCCATAGCTATCCAATCCATCTTATACAGCTGATGTATATGACCACATATATATGAAAAAGATAAGTGATCTCCTATAGTGATCTCCAATATATGTATTTCATGCTGAAAGAGCACTCATCAGTTGGTCCAGTTCACTATCTCCCATACATATATACAATCACTGCTCAGTTTATATTAAAATAGAAAATCTTCAAACTTTATTGGATAAATTTCAATCTTATCCATTCTCCAACTCTTCAGCTATCCATGTCATTGAAAATCTGAGGATGAAATGCTCAAAGCCCTTAATGATACCAATTAATATTGGTATTTATATATGTATGTATATTGGAGATCATTTATCTTTTTCACATGTGTGTGTTTATGAGTATCAGTTGTAGAAGATAGACTGGATTGCTGAAGGGAGCTTGAAAGTCTGGGTTCAAACTCCAGGGATATAAACTATACCTATATTTAAATATTACAGGTTCTGCCTTTATCCTGTCATCTCTCTTCTGTTAAATTTAAATGGATAAGGTCCTATGCATGAGGGATCAGTATGATTTAAGGTTAATATGGGCATGACAATAATATTGGCATCATCAAAGGATTTGGGCATTCCATTATCAGACTTTCAATGGTATGGAAGGCTGAAGAGTTGGAGGACAAAGTAGACTGAAGCCTGTCTATTAAAGTTTGAAGATTTGCTATCTTAATATAAACCGAGCACTAATTATATATGTGTGTAGAAGATGATGATCTGGACCAACTGATGAGCACTGATTCAGCATGAAATACATATATTGAAAATTATTTATCTTTTTCACATGTGTGTGCTCATGTGTATCGATTGTATGAGATAGATTGAATAGCTAAAGGGAATTTGAAAGTCTGGGTTCAAATTCCCTATATATATATTAAGAATAAATGTAATATATGATATCCATTGCTAGTAACATATGCAGAATCAAAATTAATCTTAAATCAGTAAATGTAAAAAAGATTGAACAGACACTTTAGTTGGGTTTGTAGAACACAAAATTTTATACTATAGATAGAATGTTAGCGATAGAAAATGGTGATCAGAAATTATGCTCCTTACCTGTATGGATTTTTGAACACCAGTCTGGTTCAGAAATACAGTATAAAAAAGTCTTTTCAGAATAGGATAATGCATATTTTAAGTTACCTGTGCTGGTAACAGCCTTTTTAAAGACATGATATATACATCATGGTTTGAATGAACAATAAAAATTCTGGGCAGATTGAATTTAAGCTATTTCATTGGATAGGAAGTCAAGTTGTATCAATGGATGACAGGTAAAATAAAGAATCCTAAATACCAAATGTTTGATTAATAATTTTAATATATCAATTATTAATTATTATTTAAATATAATTAAGTAAAATTATTCAAAAACTTTAATAAACAAATAGATCATTGAGAGGACATTAATGATTTGAGCTTTCATAGTGTATTAAAGCAGTTCTGTGAAAAATAGTTTGATTCTATTATTAAATTCGTTAATGATTTAAATGATAGCATGATTTAACTGTGTAATGATGAAATGGATTATCCATAAAGTCTTATGGTTCTTCCAGTAAATTAGATGGAAGCTTTTTTTAAGAGAACTGACTCAATAATCACTTATCAAGCCATGAAAAAGAGCCAGTGTTGTGTTGAAAATTATCTAATATTCTAAGTGCAACCGGAGTTTGATAAAACTTGAAATATCAATAAGATCATCAACACCAAATAATAATAATAGTAAGACATGTCAACAAGATGACAATGAAAAGATCTGAAATTTGTTCTAATCAGTTAATCAATAGGAATAAATAAATGGTAAAACCTGACATGGATAGAATATCTGAAATATATACAATGGTCAAATATTCAATATAAAAAATTATTTGTCCACAATGTTGTTAGAGATATATACTTAATATAATAATCAATCTAAATAAACTTGAAACAATCAACCAATTATATTTACGATTATTTAATTATCAACCTAGCTTTCTTCCTTTATTGAGACCTTTTCTAGATATCAAGTTTTATACATCACATGATCTATATCTGATACTGAAGCACAAAGTCCTCAAATTAATTTCTGCTATGGCACTACTGTTATTTGATTTTTTTGTAAATTTGTAAACAAAGTATTTAATTATTAATATTATTATCATCATCATCATCATCATTATTATTATTATTATTATTATTATTATTATTATTATTATTATTATTATTATTATTATTATTATTATTATTATTATCATTATTATTATTATTAAATTGTAAACTATATTAATGCAAATATAATAAGCATTAGAAGATTACTTGGTTAACGGATTAGTCATGTTAAACAATAAATATCAATATGTTCTATAAAAGTGAAAAATGAAATTTTTGTACAAATGTTCATTTTAAATCTAACAGTTAAATCATTGTTTTGTTCAGTTTTTCTGAATATTATTTAAAAAATAACGAAGCTATTTGAAATAAGCTTCCATAAATAACAAGATCAACATCTTTTGACCCATGATAAACTTTTCATTGGCAAAAGTTTGAACAAATGTCTGTTACTATTCTCAAACTATCTTAGATTGTACTCCTACTATATATATGATCACTAGATGGAGCTTTACCAATAGCTCCTAACAAGCTTTGTTTATATAAATGCTGAAAGAGATAGAATTCAAAATCTCTATCGTTGTCACCCCACCTCCAGACCAGCTGGTTTCGAGATTATGGCTCATGTCAGTGCAGGGCTGGAAGACTAAGAAACTAGATCTAAATACTAACTCTAAAGTCAGCATTTATCAAACACATTTCTATCAGTTTGAAAGCATGAATTTATCAAACACGTAATGTCTTCAAACCCAGCTTAACAAACTAGATAGCCATATGGGTCTGAAAACAGTTCAGTTTCACCATATAGTAAAAGCCTATGCAATATATAGCATTGCAAAAACCTTCAAAGCTACATTTATGATAATCAAAACAAGTTATAAATTTTCTAACTTGCTTTAAGCTTGCATTTTAGGATCACTAGATGGAGCTTTACCAATAGCTTCTAACAAGCTTTGTTTACATAAACGCCGAAAGATGCAAGCTTAAAGCAAGTTACGAAATTTATAACTTGTTTTGATTATCATATATATATATATCAAGCTGTAACTTGACTAGATTTTTTTGAATTAAAGTCAGTATTCATCATTTATATATTGAACTATCCCCATCATCAAATATGAATATTGAATGTCTTTAGAAAAATTTAACTTTATTTAAATATCCCAAATACATTCACCTGTTAGTAATAGCACACAGGTTAGTATATGTACAACATTTTGAGAGGTTGGCAGGATGGTTCAGTTGGTTAGAGCAGTAATTTAAAATTCAATACTCAAGAAGCTAAGGGTCCAGGTTCAATTCCCATGCTAGTACTGTCCTGGTCAGGCCAGTGACACCTGAAGAATAGGGGAGAATAGTACTTCAAAACATTGTACATATACTAATTGTGAAGATAAGAAGACTCAGTTGGTTAGAGTGTTACTTTAAAATTCAATAAACAAGAATCTAAAGGTTCAGGTTTGATTCCTGTACTAGTGCTGCCACTGGTCTGACCAGAACCTCTTGAAGAAGAGGTGAGAATGTGATGTTTAGTGGCTTAAAATCTCTCAAAATATTGAGCATTTAGGAACCTACGTGCCATTATTAGCAGTAGAATGTATTTGGAATATTTAAATAAAAGTTAAAGTTTTCTAAAGTCATTCAATATTCTTATTAGAATATGGAAATAATCCAATATATATCTAAAATACCATCATCACAAACCTTCAGTATTTATCATAGTTTTAAAAAAAATAAAACAATCAATAAACATTAAGAAAGACTAGAGCTTATTTATCATCTTCTACTACTTTTTAAAATTCTATTAATCACAGATGTTCTGAGCATTATTAATAAGTATAAATTCGTTCTCCAAAATGCATTTAACTTTGCAAATACTCTTGCGATTGAGCTATTGACGATCTATTTATAGATTCAAATTGAGTAAACATGCTAAAACCTTTATTAATATCTTGTACAGGCCTAATCCTGCGTTTATATATGTAATATATGCGAGATTCGAACTCAGACTTTCACACGCCCCATTCATATTGCTGACCCACTTGATCACACACATGTTGAAAAGATAACTAATCACCAATATCCGTATTTCATGCTAAACCAACAATCATCAGTTGGTCTAGATTACTATCCTCACACATATATACAATCAGTGCTCAGCTTTATATTAAGATAGCCAATCTTCATTCTTTAATGGACAGGCTTCAAACTATTCCAACCCACAACTCTTCAGCCTTCCATTTCATTGAAAATCTGATGATGGAACATTCAAAGCCCATGTTAGTGCCAAGGTTGTCATCCTACCCATGTTGACGTATTAGTCATTCTGACTCCTCATGTACAGGAGCATAATCCATTTATACATACATATGCGAGGGATGGGCAGACCTTTTACACACTATATAAATTAATACATTGTACAGGCTTAATTATGTTGTATTAGATTTCTGAGATGTAACACTTTCTTAATCCAGTGCAATTATTTAAATTATTGATTAAAAAAAATGAAGGATTTTTCCTCTACATAAATTGAATTTAAAATTTATAATCTCATTATTTTGAAATGTTATCTTACTACTATTGTTTGATAAATTGTAAAATACTTCTTGTTCATTTTTTTTTAATCAAATATCCCATTTTGTTTAGCATCATCACCTCACCTGAAAACTATTAGAGAGTTTTCACCTGAAGTATTTTTGTTTTTTCTTAATTATCAGTTTGTAATATTACATCACCACAGGTTTTGATTTATTTCAATGTTTTACAACTTGGCTAAGAAGAGATTTTATTCACTAAATATATAAATGTAGGGGATTTGAACTCATCAAGCACCTTTCAACTATCCATACAATTGCATATCACTGATACACATGACCACATACATGTAGAAAAGATAAATAATCATCAATATTCGTATTTCATGCTAAACCAGCACTCATCAGTTGGTTCAGATTATCATCTCCCACACATATATGTAATCAGTGCTCAGTTTTTATTAAGATAGCAAATCTGTATACTTTAATGGACAGGCTTCAATCCACTCCAAGATCCAAGTGTTCAGCCATCCATACCATTGAAAATCTGATGATGGAAAGCCCAAATCCCATGCTGATGCCAATATTATTGTCATGCCCATGTTGACCTCAAATCATTCTAAAACCTCATATATATATGCCCTTATCCATTTAAATACATAGAAGAGGGATCAGCAGGATGCAGGCTTAATGTGTAAATATTTGAAATACAGGCCCTCTTCACATACCTGGAGCCTAATTGTAAATATAGAGGATTCGAACTCAGACTTTCAAGCACCATTCAATTATAGGCATCAATGTGAGATTTGGGCTTTCCATCATCAGATTTCAATGGTATGTATGGTTGAAAAGTTGGATGTTGGAGTGGATTGAAGCCTGTCCATTAAAATATGAAGATTTGCTGTCTTAATATAAACTGAGCACTGGTATAGCATGAAATATGTATATTGGTGATTATTTATTTTTTCTACATATATGTGGTCATGTGTATCAGTGATATGAGATTATTTATTTTTTCTACATATATGTGGTCATGTGTATTAGTAATATAAGATAGTATGGATAGTTGAAGGGTGCTTGAAAGTCTGTTCAAATCTCCTACATTTACAATTAGACTCCAGGTATGTGAAGAGTACCTGTATTTCAAATATTCAGTACACACACACACACACACATATATATATATATATATATATATGTGTGTATATATATATATATATAAGAGATATAGAGAGAGAGAGAGAGAGAGAGAGAGAGAGAGGGGAGAGAGAATGGATGAGTGCACTTTTGGCCAGTAAAGCCGGATTCATAGGACTCAGGTGCTGTAGGATGCATTGTATAATATATGAAATGACTACTTATAAAATTCATGCGACAGCTCATGGGTGCTATGAAGCCATTGTCTACATATATATGCTGAGTGCGTTTTCAGTGTGGAAACCAGAATCATAGCTATATATATATATATGTTAATTTTAATATTTTCACGGATAAAAGAAGTCATATTATTATTACTATTTGCAGGATATTCCATGTAGTGAAAAAGCTAAATGCTGACGTTTCAATACAATATCAAGTACCTTCCTCAGAGCATCCTCTTTCTCAAATCATAAAAATTTTTGTGAGATTTAAAATCGTTTTTATCGTCTTCTTTCTCCTCATATTTAAATTCTATTGGCTGAGAAGTTTTAAAATTTATTTTCTCTTCCAATAGCTTCTTCCAAATGTTATTAATCTTAATTCACACCTTTCATTTATGCTCTTGGGCCTTTTAAAAATCTCTATAGCTTCTCTTAGCAATCTCTGGTCATATTGTTCAATTTTTGCTAAAATATTTGTTTTTTCAAAATTGATATCATGATTTGTTAATTTTATATGAGAATAAATAGCTGATGAATTGGATTTTTCTCTCACTGCCAGAATGTGTTCTTCCTTTCTAATATTTATTCTACAATTAGTCTGTTCAATATATGTATGTGACACTCCAAAGTAATTTTATCTTTAGGAAGTGGAAATATTTCACTAATTTTTTTATAAGTAGTGTAAATTGGTGAATATTATTATTCTTTAAAATGTTACCAATTTTATCAGTTACTCCTTTTATATATGGCAAAATTGTCTTAATTTCTGACGTATCAAAATGCCCTATTAAATCTTGCAATTAAAACCATTATGAAGAAGCATTTTGTTAGTAGCAGAAAGGTTCCGGTCAAGATGGCTATCATCAGAAAGTCTCTTTGTTCTATCCAATAATGTCTTTGCCACTGAAAATAGTTGTGCAGGATAGTGATGAGAAGAAAAATGCAGATATCTCCCAGTGTGTGTTGGTTTTTTATATATACCATGGGATAAAGAACCATCTTCCCTTCTTTCAATCAAAACATCTAAAAACTAATTTATCACTTAATGAAAGAAGAGCTTTGTTTGCTTTAAAAAATGATAAATCTATTACTATTCTTCCGGCAGATAAAGGTAATACTACAGTAATTTTAAATTAGGCTGATTATTATAAAAAATACATGATTTATTAAATGATAATATTTATAAAAAAATTCATAGAGATCCTATGACTTACCTTGAAAAGAAAATGAAAGCATTAATTTATTCTATAATCTAGATTTAAAAACAAAGATCCAGTTTTCTCCCAGGGGAAAATCTTTTTATCCAAAATTATATGGTTTACCAAAAGTTCATAAGCCAGATATTCCATTGAGACCGATTGTAAGTGCAGCTGGTTCACCTACACAGACACTAGTTCGTTTTTTGACTTCTTTTTTACAGCCGCATTTAACAATGATGTCATCATATGTTAAAGATGTGAATCATTTTCTTGAGCTTATCCGGGATATTAAATTGACTAAGAATGATATTTTGGTAAGTTTTAGACATTGTTTCACTTTTTCCTAGTGTACCTGTAAATGAAGCGATTCAAGTTTTAAAAAATATTCAGCTTCCTAATTTTGCTGTGGTTTTGATTGAACACTGCTTATCTAATACATTTTTTGATTTTGATGGGCAGATGTATAAACAAACATCAGGTCTAGCTAAGGGTTCACCAATTTCTCCAGCATTAGCTTCTATTTTTATGGAGGATTTGGAAAATAAAATTTTGACTTCAGCAGTTAAAAACCATCTATATGGCTAAGGTATGTTGATGATACCTTTGTTATTTGGCCTCATGGTAAGCATGCTCTTGATGACTTTTTTTAATTTTTTAAACTCTTTTCACAACAATATTAAATTTACTATGGAAATAGAAAATAATAATCAATTATCTTTTTTAGATGTTTTAATTGAAAGAAGGGAAGATGGTTCTTTATCCCATGGTATATATAAAAAAAACAACAACACACTGGAAGATATCTGCATTTTTCTTCTCATCAGCATCCTGCACAACTATTTTCAGTGGCAAAGCCATTATTGGATAGAACAAAGAGACTTTCTGATGATAGCCATTTTCACCGGGACCTTTCTGCTATTAATAAAATGCTTCTTCATAATGGTTTTAATTCCAACATTATTAATAGGGCTTATACATATAAAAAGATTTTGATATGTCAGAAATTAAGACAATTTTGCCATATATAAAAGGAGTAACTCATAAAATTGGTAACATTTTAAAGAATAATAATATTCACACAGTTTACACTACTTATAAAAAAATTAGTAAAATATTTCCACTTCCTAAAGATAAAATTGCTTTGGATTGTCATGGTGTATATGAAATTCCATGTAGGGTCTGTTCACATACAGATATTGGACAGACTAATCGTAGAATAAATATTAGACAGAAAGAACACATTCTGGCAGTCAGAGAAAAATCCAATTCATCAGCTATTTATTCTCATATAAAATTAACAAATCATGGTATCAATTTTGAAAAAACAAATATTTTAGCAAAAATTGAACAATATGACTAGAGATTGCTAAGAGAAGCTATAGAGATTTTTAAAAGGCCCAAAAGTATAAATGAAAAGTGTGAATTAAAGAAGATTACCAGTATTTGAAAGAAGCTATTGGAAGAGAAAATAAATTTTATAACTTCTCAGCCAATAGAATTTAAATATGAGGAGAAAGAAAACAATTTTAAATCTTACACGCATTCTTATGATTTGAGAAAGAGGACGCTCTGAGGAAGGTACTTGATATTGTACTGAAACGTTAGCATTTAGCTTTTTCACTACATAGAATATCCCACAAATAGTAATAATAATATGACATATATATTGTGCCCTTTTGTATGGGTCTTCATAAATTGTTGTATCAATCTATTTAAAAAATTTTAAATTTAAGATATATTTAGCTATATGATGTTAATTTTATTTATGATAATCTTTTAAAAAGTGTAATTAAAGTAATTCATGAGTATTTGATATGTGAAAATTGTGCTGATGTTTGAGAGAGACGTTTCAATGGGAATGATAATAGTATATGGTTGGGAAAACTGGCCATAATCAATACTGCATTAATAAATTTAATAAATAAATGTTTAAAGTTAAAGTTTTAAAAAGACAAGTTAAAATTAAATGCATATATTTATTGTTGATAAAAATTAATATTTAATAAATGAATATAAATATTTTAATTATTAGTAGTACATAATAGAAGATTAATATTTGATTTTAATAATATCGAATTATTATTTTAAAAATTGTTATAAGATATTATTTATTTTAAAAATATTTATTTTTAAAAAATGAAATTGTTAGTTTATTTTTAGATTATTACAAGCGTTTGTAGCTGTGTTGTAAAACAGATGTTAGTTAGACACATACACACATGCTTGGGAGTTTTTTTTAGTAAAGTTGCAAAACTATTTTAAAAATTCTGTTATAAAATTTATAAATATTATATTGGCTATCATGAGATAAAAGTAAAAATAATTAATGTGAAATATTAAATCTGATTTTTAAAATACTGCTTAAAAACATAACGAATAAAAATAGACTTAATTTGTTTATAAAAATAATCTTATAAAAGTTAAAAGTGAAATAAAGTAAGAAAGTATATTTTAAAAAAATGTTTAATGGATTTAAATAAACAATAAAGATTAATTTAAGAATTTAATAATGTGATAAATAATAAATATTAAATAAGTCATTATTTATTTTTAATTCTGTCTTGTTGGTAAAATATGTAAATAAGCTAGCAAGTTGATTGTTTAATTCACCAATCAAGTGGGAGTTTCTTCCGGTATAAAACCAAGGTTCAATTGTTCGGAGGGGATAGTGATTGAAAATCTAAAAGTAAAGTGTGCTATTAGAAATAGCTAAGTAATTATAGACGCTCTCAAAATCGTTTTAAAATTATAAGAGAGTAGTTTTTTAAAATAATTTATAAAAGTTTACCGACAAATATGCAGTGTTAATTTTAATTATAATTTCCTATCGTCTCGATCGAAGCTCAATTTACTATCAAATAGTCATGGAAACATCGTATAAGGATAAAATGTATTGGAGACTTTATACTAAAAATTTAACAAACGCTGGATTAACTAGGAGAGCTATTAGATGCATAAAAGTAATACGTTGGACTTTGTATAAATTTAAAAGCTAATGGTAATTAATTTTTATAAAAATAGATATTTAAAAGAATGAGAAATACTTCTTTATGAAGAAAGTATTTGTGAATTATAAATCTAAGTATATAACTTAGTAAAGATGGTAAATAATAATGATTACATAAATACTTGCCTTGTTAAGTCTTTATGGTTTAAAAGACTAAATTTTGACAATTTTAAAAGGCAAATAAATTGGAAATTTAATGGGTAAAGAAATACCTATAAATAAAAAATTATTATATTATTAAAGTCTGAACGCTGGTCGTACAGAAGACTCTAAAAGTAATCTTACCTAAATATCTGTTAAGGAATGCGCAAATCAAATATACGTGGATATCCAAATCAATTAAAAATAATTAAATAAGAACTTTATAAACTATTGACTAATACTAAAAATAATAACTTTAAAATAATTTTCCTTTAAAGAAATGAATCTGGATCCTATAAACTATTTTAATTTTATTTTGTTTTATGGTGGAACTGACTTTTATTTTTATTTTTTTTTTTTTTTAAAAAAAGAACGTTTTCATTTATTTCATAAAAACTTTTAAAAAACACGTGATGTACCGGAAAAGGAAGTAATGTTTGGTGAAAATTTGTGCCTAGGAAAAAGAACAATTATAGTGAAAAGAAGACACCGTTGGATTTTATGTAATATGTTTTTATTTATTAACTAACATAAATATTTAATTAATTATTGATTTATTAAAGATAGGAAAGGTACATTTACATTTTTTTTTAAAAAAACTAAATATTAATATAACATTTTATTGCATAAAGTTTATTTTATAATTATACAACACGTAATATTTTAAAGAATAATTGTTGAGTGTAAATGTGAAATTATTTTGTAAAACTGAAATCCTGGAGGACATCGTGTGACGGACTGTACATTAAAGTATCATTTATGGTAAAAAATTATGTGATAATAATAATTTGATGTATTTGCTATGTTTTCTTTAGATCAACCAAATGTTATTTGATTGTTGAATGAATGTATTAATATTTAAATAATATACACGCATAAGATTAATAATAGCAGTTTTATTTTAATATGCATACTTTAAATTGATGATGTAAATTTAGTACAACATAATATGAGAACCTAGAAATAATTATATGATTCTTTCGTGAATAAATTTTAATGTTTCTGTTACAATATTAGGAATTAGATTTATTATTAGTGTAAGTTATTTATTTTTCTTTTCAAGTTAGTAAGAAGTATATAAAATCTATATTTTATTTTTTTTATTTTATTAGATAAGTTAAGTTAATTTTATGTAGAAATTTATATTTTGATTGAAGGCTTATCGTATATAGATGATGAGGTATAAGAGAGTTTGGATAATTATTATTTTTTTTTTTAAAATTGGTCATCTATTTTTCTGAAGTTAAATAAGGTTAAAATGACTTTTGTAGGTAGAAGTTTATTAGGAAGGAATAAGAATAACAAGTAAAGAAAAGTAATGATTTAAATAGAAAAGAATCATAGAATTTTATTTAATATAATACTTTATAAAAATTTGAAATTGTTGAATAATTTAAAATATTATTTTAGAAGAACATATACGTATTGCATATTTTGATAAGACATGTAGTATGACATTATATTGGAATGAAATAAATAGTTATAAACAATAATTGTTATTATATTACAAAGTTATATCAGTTTATACATTAATTGATCTTTGAATAATACTGATAGTAAATGTAATACATACTAGTACATTATAATCTAAATAGCAGTAAGACTTAAGTGAAGTAGCATTTTAATTATTAAAGTTTGTTTATTTACATATATGCTACATGAATGATATATCACATAAAACCTTTTCTTGTATTAATTGATGACAAATGATGTTTATTAAAATTAAAGTCATAAACTTAATTAAATGTTATTGATAGAACATTTAATAAATGTATAAATTATCTACTTATGATTATGGAAATAGTAACAGTGTAAAAATCTTGTATTATCATTTTTCTTATTTTTGTTTTATTTTCTTTAGTTCCATTTGTAAATGTAAATAGTGTAAATAAGTTATTTGTTAAAGTTGATGTAAATAAATTTGTTAAGTTGTTTTAAAAGTGTGTCGAATTCATTATTTTACACCACAGCATTTGACAACAGATAATTTGAATGTACATAATATTTGCACAATATGAATTTATTATTTTATTATTTGAAAAAGAAACACAATATTTTCTTAATATAATTTATAGAAATTGATTGACATTAACATATAATATTACAATGGTCATAAAGTAATTATAATGCACAATATAAGAGTATAATATTATTTATTGCCACAGATTGTTAAATTATAAGATTTTGGTATATTTTAAAATTAAGATACTATATGGAAATGAAAGACATGTATATGATTTACTTATTTTCTTAATGATTAATAGTATAATCAAATAGATAAGATTAAGCTATACACTAAAGATTATTATTGTTAGTTATTGTTATTAGAATAAGTTAGGTGTATTTAGGTTTGATATTAAATCCCTTATCATTCCTATCTACATGAATTATTATTACTTTAAGATAATTAGAAGAACCTGAGATCGTTTAATTATATTTCCTTAACAAAAGATTGAGATTTATTTATCTATTATTATTAAAGATAGTTCATTTATAAAAGTCATAAGAGTGCTGTAGAGTTAGTAATGAGATAATTAGAAGTAATAGTATTCTTATGCCATTGAGACAGTGTCTTGGAAAGACATTGACTCAATGTAAATCCAATTACCAATTGTAACTTCACTTCACAGTCTCATGATTTTAATTAAATACTTATTTAATTAGTACATTATATTGAACTATATTAATCTGATAAGTTATAATATTATAAAAATATATTAAAGATAGTTGTACATATTTTAGCTGAGCATAATGATTTAATTGAGCTAGTCTTATTTTAAATTATATCATATATCGAGAAGTGAGGGTACAAACGGTAGTTAGGATTTTGGCGCCCAAACGTTTTAGGCTTAGATATTTAGTTAAGGATTAGGATATACATAATTTCAGGGTTGGTATATGTTAGGGGAATAGAGTGATAGGTATAGATTTGTTAGTAAAAATAGTGTATGGGTTAAAATGTATAATTTAGGAATTAATGATTAGTATATTTATTAAATATAAATAGTTTAGTATTTCTATAATAGTAGTTATAAGTGATTAGATGTTAATTATAAAATTAAAATAAAAATCTTATTAGTAAAGTTATTATATTTTCATGTGGTATCTATAATATGATTATTTAAAAAATTAAATACTAAGTTAATTTTAAATTAATAAGCAAATAAATATGTAAATGATGAAAATGTGGCAAATAATTATTTTGTAATATGACCATATCAATTCTTAAGATATTTTAAATGTATATTGAATATAATATATTATGTGCAAATTGTCTGTGGATCATAGGTGTGAAGATAATGACATGACACAATTTTGTTATTCGTAGTTATATAATTAGTTTATAATAAATAGTGTAGAGTTTTCAAAGATGATGTTTTGTGATTAATTGTAGAAGTGAATTGAGTGGAGATGGAAAGGTTGATAGGGAATTATTATTTTTTTGAAATATTGATAATAAGTACTGCATACTAATAGAATTGAATTTTAAAAAATATAGAAATGGATAACTGGGATAAAGATTTAGAGGTTGAGATGTCTAATTTTATTGTTGAGGATAATAGTTGTGAGGAGAGAAAAGAAGGGAAGAAATTAGTAGATTTTGAGACAATATTAGAAAATACTCAAAATATGGATAGTGAAATAGAGGAGGAGGAAGAGATAATTTTTAAAACAGTAGAGAAAGAAGTAGTAAAAACTGAGAAAACTATAGAGAACTTCTCAATGTTTGATTTTATGAAGCATTTTGAATTAATGAGTCAAGGTATTATTGATTCAGTGAATAATATTAAAGAAGAAATGAAAGAGGAGAGTAATAAAAATAGTCTTAGATTTGATGCTATTAAAGAAGAAATGAAAGATTCTTTAAAAGAAGAAATGAAAGAGGAGAGTCATAAAAATAGTCTTAGATTTGATGCTATTAAAGAAGAAATGAAAGAGGAGAGTAATTATATTAAAGAAGAAATGAAAAAGGAGAGTAATTCTATTAAAAAAGAAATGAATATGAAGTTTGATACTCTTAGAGAGTATATAAATAAAAATAATATAAAAGTAGAATCTCTTGAGGAAAATATTAAAGAAGTTAAAGAAAACTTAAGTAAGGATAGAGAAGAAATCAGATTTTGTATAGACAATATAAATAAAAAGGTTGAGGATAATTCTGAAATTGTAAAGAATTTTAAAACAGATGTGGAAGATAAAATTAATAATCTGGATATCAAGTTTAGTAAAAATGAAGAAGTAGTTGAATCTTTAAAGTTAGAAGTAATAAAAATGGATGATAAAAATCAGGAATTGTTGGAAAGAAAATTTTGTGAATTTTCAGAGAGTACGATTAAAAATTTGAAAGATCAAATAGCAGAATCTATTGATCAATGTAGGATCAATAATAATGATTTAACTTTAAAAATTGATAGCTATAAATTGAAAGTTGATAGTGAGATTTGTGAGGTTAAAAGCCATGTTAATAATGTTAGTGAAGATATTAAAAGTGTTAGGAGTGCAATAGTTCAGACTAAAGAAGATATAAAAGATGAAATAGAGAAGGAACTAATTGAAAAATTTAAGGAGCTAGATGTTAAAAGAATCGATGAACATAAATATCGATCAAAGGTAGGAGAGAATTTAAAACGTATGCAAAATGATATAAAAGAGCACGCAGGTATGTTAGAACTAAATAATGATAAGTATAAAGAAATCTTAGATAAGAATTTGGATGAATTTAGGAAGGAACAGAAAGGATATGTCAAGCAAGTGCTTGAACAAATGGATTTAGAGGGGAAATTTCAACAGATGTATGACCAAATAGAGATAAAAAATGTAAATAATACAAAGACAGAAGTATTAAAAGGGAAAATAAGTGATAAGGCATATGATGATTATGTTAATTCATTAAGAATAGATAAAGTAGAATCGGTAAGGAAGGGTAATAGTAATCAGTCAGAAAATACTGTTGTGAAAGAAATTGATAGTAGACCGAGTAGAGAAGTGGTTAATTGTGAAGGAAATGCTAATAATTCAATGGCTTTACGTTTTATGAAAGTCAAACCATTTAAAGGAGAGTATATGGAAAATCCCTCAGAATTTTTAAATAATTTGGACGAATTATTTTCCATATGTTCCTTGTCAGAAAAAGAAAAAGTGGCAGTGTGTAGCAATCATTTGTATGGAATTGCCAAAGATTGGTGGCAATCACTGTTTGAGAAACCAATAACTTACGGCGACTTTAAGTGTTTTATTGTTGGAAGTTTTTGGAACTCTGATAAACAAGATTGCATCAGATACCAAATTACTCAAGAAAAATACCATATTAGTAAAGGCAGCTATACAAGCTTTTTCAGAAATCAAGCTGTTCGGTTGAAAACATTGACTGCTTGTCCATTATCAGAAGGACAGATTGTAAGAATTGTAAGGCATAACTTACCTAAAAACGTTGAACAGTTGTTGATAGCTGCTGATCGTGGTTCAATAGAAGAAGTATCAGAGGTATTAGATGCTCTTGAAGTAGCTGAATTATCTATGGACAATAGATTTAAAGTAAACAAAGATAGAAATAATTATCCGTTAGCAAATATTAATGTTAACACTGGTGTGAGACCTTCTACAGGGTATAAAAGGAGATTTGAGTATAGAGGTAGAGATAGGATGTCTCCACATTTAAAAAAATTTGTTAAATTTGATACATTTAGGGACAGAAGTGATGATCAAAATAATCAGCCTTCTACTAGTGGTGTGACCACAATTTTAAAAAGACCAGCTAATAAAGCTAGTAGTAATAAATTAAATTAAAAAGGTCTTTCCATGTTAGCAACCTTCAAAGAAATCAGTTCAAAAAATTTCTTAGTCTATATGAGGGTCCATATAGAATATCTTGCAAAGTAGGTGAAAATGCATTTATGTTAACCACACCAGATGGTGAGAAAGGAACTTATAATGCAAGAAGTTTAATTCCATATCCTTCTGAAGTGTGAATTACAATTTTCAAAGGATGTATTGTGGGTGAAGTTTTTTTAGTATGATGTTCAGATATTTTATTTTTATATAATAAAATAATTTATTATCAAGTCAGTAAATGTTAATTTAGGGAGAAATGAATAATATGATAAGAGTGAGTAGATCTTATAAAAGATCAATTTATGAAAAAAGTTATGGATGAATTTAAGAATTTTCATAAATATTGTAGTAGTGATCATAAAATTAATAAATCTTCAGGGATAAAGTTAATCTCTTTAGATGAAAAGTGTCTAAATTTATTAGATAATGATTCATTTAAAATTGCTAATGAAACTAGCAACAAGTGTAAAAGTAAAATACAAAGTGTGATTTAAAAGATAGTGTTAACTATAGAAATATGTATTTATAGTTTAGTTTGTGTAAAAGGTGTTATTTAAAGGAATTTAAACATATGATATTTCATAGTAAGATTAGGGAAATAAAAATGACCTAATTAAAGATATAAATAAAGGAAAAGTGAGACTTAATTTTATAAAGTAAAAGAAAGTCATGATGATTTTATTTAAAAGTGTTTTCTGGTTGAGATTTTGATGTGAAGTTCCAATGCTTTATAAAATTTCATGTTAAAGTGATTTGTTATGATATTTAATGATATGAAAAAATGAAGATGTTAATTGTAGATTAATGAAGATGAAGGTAGATGGTTAATTTAAAATTTTTATCCGAAGGAGGAGGATATGTGCCCTTTTGTATGGGTCTCCATAAATTGTTGTATCAATCTATTTAAAAAATTTTAAATTTAAGATATATTTAGCTATATGATGTTAATTTTATTTATGATAATCTTTTAAAAAGTGTAATTAAAGTAATTCATGAGTATTTGATATGTGAAAATTGTGCTGATGTTTGAGAGAGACGTTTCAATGGGAATGATAATAGTATATGGTTGGGAAAACTGGCCATAATCAATACTGCATTAATAAATTTAATAAATAAATGTTTAAAGTTAAAGTTTTAAAAGACAAGTTAAAATTAAATGCATATATTTATTGTTGATAAAAATTAATATTTAATAAATGAATATAAATATTTTAATTATTAGTAGTACATAATAGAAGATTAATATTTGATTTTAATAATATCGAATTATTATTTTAAAAATTGTTATAAGATATTATTTATTTTAAAAATATTTATTTTTAAAAAATGAATTGTTAGTTTATTTTTAGATTATTACAAGCGTTTGTAGCTCTGTTGTAAAACAGATGTTAGTTAGACACATACACACATGCTTGGGAGTTTTTTTTAGTAAAGTTGCAAAACTATTTTAAAAATTCTGTTATAAAATTTATAAATATTATATTGGCTATCATGAGATAAAAGTAAAAATAATTAATGTGAAATATTAAATCTGATTTTTAAAATACTGCTTAAAAAACATAACGAATAAAAATAGACTTAATTTATTTATAAAAATAATCTTATAAAAGTTAAAAGTGAAATAAAGTAAGAAAGTATATTTTAAAAAAATGTTTAATGGATTTAAATAAACAATAAAGATTGATTTAAGAATTTAATAATGTGATAAATAATAAATATTAAATAAGTCATTATTTATTTTTAATTCTGTCTTGTTGGTAAAATATGTAAATAAGCTAGCAAGTTGATTGTTTAATTCACCAATCAAGTGGGAGTTTCTTCCGGTATAAAACCAAGGTTCAATTGTTCGGAGGGGGATAGTGATTGAAAATCTAAAAGTAAAGTGTGCTATTAGAAATAGCTAAGTAATTATAGACGCTCTCAAAATCGTTTTAAAATTATAAGAGAGTAGTTTTTTAAAATAATTTATAAAAGTTTACCGACAAATATGCAGTGTTAATTTTAATTATAATTTCCTATCGTCTCGATCGAAGCTCAATTTACTATCAAATAGTCATGGAAACATCATATAAGGATAAAATGTATTGGAGACTTTATACTAAAAATTTAACAAACGCTGGATTAACTAGGAGAGTTATTAGATGCATAAAAGTAATACGTTGGACTTTGTATAAATTTAAAAGCTAATGGTAATTAATTTTTATAAAAATAGATATTTAAAAGAATGTGAAATACTTCTTTATGAAGAAAGTATTTGTAAATTATAAATCTAAGTATATAACTTAGTAAAGATGGTAAATAATAATGATTACATAAATACTTGCCTTGTTAAGTCTTTATGGTTTAAAAGACTAAATTTTAATAGTTTTAAAAGGCAAATAAATTGGAAATTTAATAGGTAAAGAAATACCTATAAATAAAAAATTATTATATTATTAAAGTCTGAACGCTGGTCGTATAGAAGACTCTAAAAGTAATCTTACCTAAATATCTGTTAAGGAATGCGCAAATCAAATATACACGTGGATATCCAAATCAATTAAAAATAATTAAATAAGAACTTTATAAACTATTAACTAATACTAAAAATAATAACTTTAAAATAATTTTCCTTTAAAGAAATAAATCTGGATCTTATAAACTATTTTAATTTTATTTTGTTTGTATGGTGGAACTGACTTTTATTTTTTTTATTTTTTTTTTTTAAAAAAGAACGTTTTCATTTATTCCATAAAAACTTTTAAAAAACACGTGATGTACCGGAAAAGGAAGTAATGTTTGGTGAAAATTTGTGCCTAGGAAAAAGAACAATTATAGTGAAAAGAAGACACCGTTGGATTTTATGTAATATGTTTTTATTTATTAACTAACATAAATATTTAATTAATTATTGATTTATTAAAGATAGGAAAGGTACATTTACATTTTTTTAAAAAAAGCTAAATATTAATATAACATTTTATTGCATAAAGTTTATTTTATAATTATACAACACGTAATATTTTAAAGAATAATTGTTGAGTGTAAATGTGAAATTATTTTGTAAAACTGAAATCCTGGAGGACATCGTGTGACGGACTGTACATTGAAGTATCATTTATGGTAAAAAATTATATGATAATAATAATTTGATGTATTTACTATGTTTTTCTTTAGATCAACCAAATGTTATTTGATTGTTGAATGAATGTATTAATATTTAAATAATATACACGCATAAGATTAATAATAGCAGTTTTATTTTAATATGCATACTTTAAATTGATGATGTAAATTTAGTACAACATAATATGAGAACCTAGAAATAATTATATGATTCTTTCGTGAATAAATTTTAATGTTTCTGTTACAATATTAGGAATTAGATTTATTATTAGTGTAAGTTATTTATTTTTCTTTTCAAGTTAGTAAGAGGTATATAAAATCTATATTTTATTTTTTTTATTTTTATTAGATAAGTAAGTTAATTTTATGTAGAAATTTATATTTTGATTGAAGGCTTATCGTATATAGATGATGAGGTATAAGAGAGTTTGGATAAATTATTATTTTTTTTTAAAATTGGTCATCTATTTTTCTGAAGTTAAATAAGGTTAAAATGACTTTTGTAGGTAGAAGTTTATTAGGAAGGAATAAGAATAACAAGTAAAGAAAAGTAATGATTTAAATAAAAAAAGAATCATAGAATTTTATTTAATATAATACTTTATAAAAATTTGAAATTGTTGAATAATTTAAAATATTATTTTAGAAGAACATATACGTATTGCATATTTTGATAAGACATGTAGTATGACATTATATTGGAATGAAATAAATAGTTATAAACAATAATTGTTATTATATTACAAAGTTATATCAGTTTATACATTAATTGATCTTTGAATAATACTGATAGTAAATGTAATACATACTAGTACATTATAATATAAATAGCAGTAAGACTTAAGTGAAATAGCATTTTAATTATTAAAGTCTGTTTATTTACATATATGCTACATGAATGATATTTCACATAAAACCTTTTCTTATATTAATTGATAACAAATGATGTTTATTAAAATTAAAGTCATAAACTTAATTAAATGTTATTGATAGAACATTTAATAAATGTATAAATTATCTACTTATGATTATGGAAATAGTAACAGTGTAAAAATCTTGTATTATCATTTTTCTTATTTTTGTTTTATTTTCTTTAGTTCCATTTGTAAATGTAAATAGTGTAAATAAGTTATTTGTTAAAGTTGATGTAAATAAATTTGTTTAAGTTGTTTTAAAAGTGTGTCGAATTCATTATTTTACACCACAGCATTTGACAACAGATAATTTGAATGTACATAATATTTGCACAATATGAATTTATTATTTTATTATTTGAAAAGAAACACAATATTTTCTTAATATAATTTATAGAAATTGATTGACATTAACATATAATATTACAATGGTCATAAAGTAATTATAATGCACAATATAAGAGTATAATATTATTTATTGCCACAGATTGTTAAATTATAAGATTTTAGTATATTTTAAAATTAAGATACTATATGGAAATGAAAGACATGTATATGATTTACTTATTTTCTTAATGATTAATGGTATAATCAAATAGATAAGATTAAGCTATACACTAAAGATTTTTATTGTTGGTTATTGTTATTAGAATAAGTTAGGTGTATTTAGGTTTGATATTAAATCCCTTATCATTCCTATCTACATGAATTATTATTACTTTAAGATAATTAGAAGAACCTGAGATCGTTTAATTATATTTCCTTAACAAAAGATTGAGATTTATTTATCTATTATTATTAAAGATAGTTCATTTATAAAAGTCATAAGAGTGCTGTAGAGTTAGTAATGAGATAATTAGAAGTAATAGTATTCTTATGCCATTGAGACAGTGTCTTGGAAAGACATTGACTCAATGTAAATTCAATTACCAATTGTAACTTCACTTCACAGTCTCATGATTTTAATTAAATACTTATTTAATTAGTACATTATATTGAACTATATTAATCTGATAAGTTATAATATTATAAAAATATATTAAAGATAGTTGTACATATTTTAGCTGAGCATAATGATTTAATTGAGCTAGTCTTATTTTACATTATATCATATATCGAGAAGTGAGGGTACAATATATATGTAAGCTAGCTATAGCAAAGGAATTATTTTTTAATTTTATATAGGCATTTTTAATTTTGTAGAGTTATTCTAGTGTATTTTGTTTGAATATATATATTATATAAATAAAAGATAAACTAACCTTTCAACATCAGAGCAGAAGCTTTTCAGCCTTCCTAGTGAATAAATAAGTATTACTTATCAGACTGCTCAAATTTGAGTTATAGTAGTGTCTGATTTCAATTGCTTATATTTATTCTATATAAAAATAATTATTTATTCATAAATAATTAGATGATCAGTTATTGATCATGAGTTGTGCACCTGAAATAAAAATTATAAGTTCGCTTAGAGCTTGAAAAAATCCCATATTTTAGCCAGGTTTGACCCCCATATTATTGATATAACAAACGGATATTCTAAACCTCTTCACAAGATCTGATTTCTAAGATCTTTCCCTAGGATGCTCTTGACATGAAAGAAATAGTAAATATCATAAATATTTTATCTCAATAAACATCATGTGATTACCATTTCCTATGCTTGTTCATAACTGTTATTAAAACAGGCAAAACTCTCTATACGTATTGCCACTCAGTGCAAGCCAGAGCAATCAATGCAGTGCTTTCAGATTCAAGGCTCCTCGCTGACGAAGGCCACAAACCAGAAACTTGTCTGGGGATATTGGATGAGTAGGCACTAGATGGGGGATTTTATGCACAAACCTTCTGGCATCCATTGATTGTTCTGACTTGCAATGAGTGGCAATACGTATAGAGAGTTTTGCCTGTTTTAATATTTTATCTCCTGCAAATTTATATATTGAACATATATTAATAAATATAATTTTTTTTAAAAAAAATGCATTTCACATAACACTTTCTCTTAATGCTAGTGCAACCCTATCAGTCATGTTATTTGTATTTGTTTACTTTATTACAGATTCGAACCCTGTATATTTTAGCACAGTACTAACAGATGTGAGAGCTAAAGTTCTAGAATCAAAACTCAAACCATTACTTCTGCTGATCCACCTACATGTGACTTTAAGAACTAGCTATTTGTTATAATTGTTTGCTTATTATAAAGAATACTTCATATAAGTTTAATTCCACTGAATAATAAGAGCAGATTTAACTGCTATCATCTCTTTTACAAATCAATATGAATTTTTAATTATTATAATATTAAGATCTAGAGAAAAAAACAGTAAATTTCTATTAAAAAGGTTTGCTAAATGTAAGATCAAGCTTAGTAAAACTATATGTAAATGATTGGTGAGATTATATTTTTTAACTACATATCTTGTTTATCTGCAAAGTTCCTTCGTCAACTAAACTTTTCTCATCGTCTTGCATTGGTGGTCGAGAAGTCAGCGCGACGTGCCTTGCATTTGCAGGCAGTTGCCCGGGTTGCGGGTTCGCGTCCCGGCCGATGCTATGACACTTAAAAAAAAAAAACTATACTTCTCATCTAAAGGGATTTGCTTTCTTGCTGTTTTAAAAATAACCCAACTACTAAAGTTTAATATTTAATTAACGAAGTAGTTTTTATCCTTCACATATAAATAACTTACGTATGTATGTGCGATAATGTATACACGTACATACGTTTAAATATTAAATTCACAATTACAACGTTTATTATTATTGCATTGCGTGTATGTGTATTTTAATTATACACACACATAACAATAGGCATACATTATATATTGCGGCAATCAATAGTAAGTGCTTTCGGATAGAATGATTCTGGAATAGTGTAGAATAAAATCTGAACCCACTACTCTCAGTGCCATCTCATATTGCTGACCCACCTGATCACACACGTGTCTATCTTAATATAAAGCTGAGCACTGGTTATATATATGTGTGTGTGTGTGCGAGGATAGTAATCTAAACCAACTGATGACTGCTGGTTTAGCATGAAATACGTGTATTGGTGATTATTTAGCTTTTCAACATGTGTGTGATCAGGTGGGTCAACAATATGAGATGGCACTGAGAGTAGTGCCACTGTGTGAAAGTCTGAGTTCGAATCCTACATATATTATATATATATATATATAAATGCAGGTTTAAGCCTGTACAATGTATTAATAAAATCTAAAGTAAACTGCAGCAAAAGAAATTGGAAAAAAATCGTGAAAATAAAAATAGTAATGAGAGTTACAGGGATGTAAAGAATTGTGGTGTAAGTGGAAATTATATGTCAAAAATGAGATTGAAATGAAGATGAGTGAGTATTCAAATATTTCTAAAAGTAAAAAGAACATGGATGGCAGTAAAGTGTGTAGTTCAAAATGATTGTATAATTTAAATAGTGAAGATAACAATATATAAGTACTGACATTATTTCAAAATGTTTAACAATAGGATGAGAAATCAATGAATAGTTACAAATCAAAGTAGAACTGCTGTAATTATAGTAATTATTTGTTTTTTATATTTATTGTGACAATTCGGTCCAACGTAATTCCAGTTAACATACACATGCATATTTGAAACTACACTTTACTACTATTTATAACATTTGCACCTTTCTTAAACACTTTATCAATACTTTTGTTTAGCAATAAGTAATATTGCAACCATAATTTGTTAAGTAATTGAATAACACCATGGTATTCCATCATAAAAAGGTATTAAGGAAATATTGGTGATAAAAATATCTGTCTTTGTAATCTATTCATAATTGGGTACGTTGATAAAGGAAATGCCTCACGCTGTATTATAACTTACTTATCTACTTTAGCCATAATGTGGATTGGTTAATAAGAATGGTAAACAATTTGTGATCTTTTCTACTTAATTGACAAAATGTCATTCAGAGTGCAATAAGACCTTATATATTGTATAATAGATTGATAAAGATTAAAAATGATAATGATATGTGTGTGTGTGTGTAATAATATTATAGTTCGATGTTTGTATTTCTTCAAATCAATATACGTAATCTTATAAGTGAATATTTATAAATACAGTAATTAGAAATATGTAAAATAATAACTTTAAAAATTTTATCCACTTAGGAGTGCTTTCAACTATCCTCATAGTCTTTAGGTGGGATGAATGTGTTAGAAGAATTGTTGAATGTTATAGTGGCAAAAAATAGGATAGAAGAATAGATGCATTAATAAAAAATAAGGAGATGGAGAACTAGTATGGAGAGTAAAAAGAGTTTAAATATATATAGAAGTAAACAAAATATTGGGTGTGAGTTAATTTACGATAATAGCAAGGAAGATAGTTTACTGTTTAAGGCTTGAACAGGATCTTTAGCAACAAAGAAATGTATACATAAATGAAAAATATGGGAGATTTAGTCTGCAAGTTATGTAATGAAGGCATAGAAAATATTAGGCACCTATTAATTGAATGTAAATCCTTACAAGCAGAAAGGGTATAGATAATAAATTTGTGTAAGAATAAATATAAACCAAGTGATTATACAGAAAGTGGTGTCTTGGTTTTCATGCTGGGTCTGGGAAAAGATAAAGGGTTTTTAGGTATAAAGACCATAGAGTTGACAAAGATTATGTTGTGAAAATGGGATGGAGTTGGATAGAGAAGAATATGGAAAAATTAGGGTGGGGAAAAGAAAGGGAAGGTAAGATGGCTAACAGACTTTTTTGGGCATGTTGTCTGAGAGATTCCTGACTCTGAGAAAGGATAAGCCATAGTGCATCACATCACATCTTTGTCAACTAACACTTTGAAAGGCCAACCTTTCCACAATTCTGTGATCTTAACATTTGATGCTCGTCTGTTAATTAAGACTTGTTTGTGTGTGTATATATATATATATATATATATATATATATATATATATATATATATATATATATATATATATATATATATATATATATATATATTGTAACAGAGAGTGAGATGAATAAAATAAAATAAAATAAAAATGCATGGTGTGTGACCATTTATCATTATATAGAAGTTGTCTTCAATTCAAATCATCTACCTCCATTACCACAAGCAAAGAGAACATACAGACATAAACAAATGTATATCCATACCTGATCGAACCTGTGACAATACTGATATTACCACAAGGTTATCTTTCCCGATCAGCTGTCTCTCAACTGCTGGAATTATTAAAGAATTACAGCACTTGGTTAAATTATAAATTTAATGTGATCAGTAATACTGTACAACTATCCTCATGTGTTACTTATTACTCAAATGGAGTAATAATTATAACCAACCCCTCCTCCCCCTGGGTATATTAAACTACTTGGAATGGCAAAGAAAGGAGACGATACAGATAAAATAATTAATGAAACATTTACTATAATAATAAAATAACAAAAAAGAAACTACATGAATATGTACATACAATAAAAGATCATTTAAATATAATACTACAATTAGGTGTATGTGTTAAATCCTATAAATGTCTTTAATCTTTTGCAATAAAATATCCATTTATAGTCGTTCATTCCCAGTATTATTAAAGAGTTTAATTAATGTCTATATCATTAAATATTTGGAATTGCAATTGCTTTTAATGTGGAAAGTATGTGCATGTGTGTTATATATTGAACTTTATTTGCTTTACCTAGGTTTCCTTCTTCGATGCTAACTATAGTCCTACCATCATGTGGGATTCATCCACTTCTTTAATAGAGATTCTTTAATAGAGATGGTTGTTCTTTGGCTTTGGCTTTTTGTTTATGGGGTCTACTCTTCTACACATAGTGACTTCATGATACTAGGGTGTTAATGGCATGGCAGGCGGAACATCAGGCAGTTGCTATGCTGGCAGTTGTTTCATGGTGAGGTGACTGTATGAGTATGGTGGGTTTGGATTGACCAGTGACCATGATGGCCCTTGGCCGCACATCCTTGAAGATTCACTTGCCTTATAGATTAGTTTCATATTCATTCAGTTTGTCAGTATGCTCCAAAAAATGTCCTTCACTCAGCTTTTCTTTTTTTTAATGTCTGCTTCCCACTAGGTTCTAATCTCTACTTCTCAAAGCAATGCTCTCACTGAAGTCTCCATGTCAACAGTTTTTTAATTAATTAATGTCTTTTCAAATTCTTTTTTTATCTTGATCTCTTGTTTGTAGATTTTCTTTCACACCTTTAATTTTAAAATGTTTTTCTACAACTTATACAAAATTTCTTTTAATTTCATACGATTTTATAACATCGTGTTTACATTTTTTTTTTTTTTTTAATAAAATTATTCTCATTTTAACATGCAGTAAACCTTTCTCTCTTTATACATACATTTGTATATGTATTTCATTTTGTCAAAATGTGTACTTTTAAGAACAGATCTTTATCTTTTGTTGTATTCTAAATTTTACTTATATTTTTTTTAACCTCCCAATTATCGCTTTTTAAGATATTTGAGTTTCTATTTTATTTATACTTTCTTTCTTCATTTTTAATCTTAAACTAAACATATGATTCTGATATTTCTAACTTTAATACTTCTATTTTTCTCAAAATCTGAACTTTGGAGGGTAAAAGATATGAATCTTGTTCGATTCCATTCCCTCTCTTTATCTCAGTATAGTAATTAAGACATTCCTTTCTACCTTGGTTTTAATTCTTTTACTTATTTGTATATTTAAAAAAAACTACAATATTTAATATTACTTAATATTAAATATATATGTGTGTGATCGGAGCATGTGCGAGCATCACAATATATATATATATATATGTATCTCATTCCCACACATATATATATTCTTAAATTTAAAAAAAAATTATATATATAAATTTGTGTATACAGATTTATGTGTGAGTGTTGTATATAGTTAGTAGACAATAGTTATTAATAGGCAGTAATGAAGAGAGAAGGTTACAAAAAATAATATTCAATATATTGGTCTATTATTATTATTAAATGAAGCATTCAGTTATTTAGCTTTATTTTCTTTAAAATAAAACAAACGAGACAGAATGGTTTAAAAGGTCAATAGATTAATAGCTGAAATGTACATGTGTGAAAGAACAGTATGGCTGTGCAAGCATAGATACATTTAGACACATTTCTGTTGACCATAGATTATAAACTTTGTTGTCTTTATATTATCTGGATTTTAGATTGTCCAAAGGGGAGAAAAATGCTTTGACAGAGTAGATAAGATAATTATTAATTTTCTTATTAATTACTTTGGACCGTCAATTTGTGAGGCTCTAGTTGCTATCTCAAAATGACAGTTATTTTTGTAGGAGGAGACTTTTAATCAGAAATAAGAAATATAATGAGTGGCACAATATTAATAAAGGCAGTTTTTATTTGATCTGTTTCTGGTGAGCTCAGGATGAGCTGTTGATTTTTTTTTCTTTGAAAAGCTAAAGGTGAAAATGTGAGACTTTTGCTTTAAAACAGCATAAAAGAAGATGTGCCGCTATATAAATAATCTCACAGCTAAGTTAATCTAGAGGGATGGATCAAAATTGAATCTCTTAAAAGAAGTTGGTGAAAATAATATAAAATGGTGTTTATATATTTTTTATTTATAAGACAATAAAGATGCAGTGCTAATCTTGCTATTTTGTTCTCTCAGATCTTACATCATGGGTTAATTCAATGGTCTATCTGTGGACTCATATACAAGTCTTTAATACCCAAAGAATGGCCGAGTTTAACCAACCACATATGCTATCTGAGAGGCTTCTTTTTTTATCTCCGGGCCTATTAAAGGAACATCATCTTTGAAGGGAGGGAGAAGAGAAAAGAAGAAAGAAGATGTATAAAAGCCATATAGCCAACCTCAACTAGTCTACAAATCAGTTTTTAAAAGTTTTCTTCATATTTATCAAAAGTGCCTGCAATAACTTTTAAAATGGTAGGAACAAGCCAAACCAACCAGTAGAAGCTATAAATAAGAGAGCTGTCTGATATTTGAACCTGGGACATTAATAAGAACTGAAAATGGATCGGGTAACTTTAAAATTTGATTAACAAATTTTTTTATTTACTTATTGAAAGTAAACTTTGACACTCTTTCTATAGTCAAGCATTTTTTTTTTTTAATACATAAACATTAAGGGTTTGTTTATTGATTGTATTATTATCAATACTGCATAACATTACACACACACAGTTTAAAATTCATTAAACTTAGTTTTTCATTATCTTTTGATATTTTTTTTTTTATATTGTAATACTAAAATGTCTTTTTATTATTGTTGTTTATTCAGTGTGATAATTGAGCAACCTATCAATATATGCTTTATAGTGTTTTTTTTATTTATCTCTTTGCATATTAAATTTGATATAATTTATTTTTGCTCAAGGTTTCAATATTTTATATATATATGATTTATGTATCAATGCATAATATAAAGGGACACATTTTAATATAATATATATGTTGACATATCACAAGGTATGTGCATGTGTGACTGTTTATACCAACCAGTCAAAATAGGTTAGACAGTTATTTTAAGGTAGCAAATTAAAGAGCAGGTTTTCACACATGTATGAAAGTAAAAAAAAAGGGGAAACACACACACATTGCATAAATGAAATTTACCTTAGTGACATATATAATAAGTAGGGAAGATATTGAATAAGCATTCAATAGAATATTTTTTTATGTCATTTTAAGCCAGCTTATTTAAAAATAGATAGGAACCTGAACATATATATATATAAATTTATTTGGTTATGCATATATAAATGCTGTCTTAATTATGTATTTAATTAACATAATAATTGCTGTCAATTGTATAATTAACAATTTGATTTATTAAAAGAAAGAGTGTGAATAAATATAATTATACCATATTTAGTTTCTGAGTTATTATTATTAGTATTGTTATTTTTTTTCTCTTGATTTTATCGTTTTAATTATAATTGATCATCATCACTCGTAAATGTTAAGTAGATGTTAAGCGTCGAATAGTAATTTACATATTATGATGTTTAAGATCACGCTTGACACATAACCAAGTTTTGAGTAATTATAGGTTAATAGTAAAAAGCTAAGATTTTATGTTGTGCCCATGAGTTTTGACCATCCTCATCAATGGTGGATATTATATTACTGGTTAAATCACCATTTAAGCATAATACTGTTCAAGTAAATAATTATAGATTTATCAGAATCTAAATTTTATGATATAAGATTAGTTATGATCACCATCATCGCTAAATAAATAGTAATAATTAAATCCAATCTTAAATGTAATTAATATGTTTAGTAAATAGGGGTTTATAAAAAGCTAAATATCATGTGGTGAGATTCATGATGATCATTCATCATCACTGGTAAATGTTGATGATTGAGCTATAATTTTAACTATAATAGTATTTTAAGTAAATAACCATAAACATATATAAAAGGTTATATTTTAGGCAGTAAGATTCACTATGATCAATCATCTGTGCTAGTGAGTGTTATAATTAAATCCCAGTTAAACATAATATGATTTTAAGAAAGTGCCTATATGCTTATAAAAGATAAATTTGTTGTTATGAGTTCATTACAAAAGCTGTGGCTGGAATCATCATCATTATATTATGATGAATAATTAAATTAAATAGTTAGGTTTAATGGCCATATATGTAAGTAATGGTCTTCACTATGTTTGTTTGTAAGCCATTAGTAAGAGCATACATGCATCTGTACATCAATATACTTAAACTGAGCTGGTAATATCTATAAGAGTGTTGGATATATAAATTTTATGGTATTGGGATCTTATAATTCTATTGACATGGATAAAATATAAGAATGTCATTTTTTTATTCATCCAAGTGCATGTGTAGTAAAGAATGTACCGAATGGGTTTGAACCCGGTACCCTATGGACAGATGATATTTATCTAGATTCAAAACAATCTAGTGGCACCCGGGGAAAACATGTACTTAGCTAAACTGAATAAAAGTGATCAAGTCCCTTTTCCAACTTGATAATATTAACTTTCTCGGATACTTTTTTAAGTAGTTATAAATAGTGCCAGTGTATGTGTGTGTCTATGAATGGTCTTATATATGTGGAAAGAGAAATAGGAAGGATTCTTTGTTGAAGGAATCTATTATTGGAGATAAAGCGTAATGCACTCCATTGCTTTCACTGTAATTTTGTTCAGTTGCTATGGCTAATATATATTGATCTAGTTATAACCGCTAGTATATTTTGTTAGTTAAAATGACTTCCCAATATCGAAATATTTCAAATCTTAAATGATGCCAGTGATTATTTTCCTTTTTTATTTTGAGTGTTTAGAAATGAGATAATTTATTTATCTCATTATTGGAGTGACTAAATTTATGTTTATGATAGTTGCAAATGGGATATAATATTATATTTCTTTATAGTTACAAAATGGCAGTAGCTATTATAGTAATATATATTTTATTTAATTACAAATTATAGCAGCTATCATAGCATATTCCATATTTAGTTACAATATATATATATATATATATATATATATATATATATATATATATATATATATATATATATATATATATATATATATATAGAGAGAGAGAGAGAGAGAGAGAGAGAGAGAGAGAGAGAGGGTGTGTTTTATTTTCATAATTAAATATTTGTAAAAGAAATGTTAATTTTATTTGTATTTTATTATAATTTTTATAGAAGTTGTATATAGCTATCTTATAAAATTAATTATTGAAGAAAGGAAATTATGGAACTTTTAATGAGTGTATTATCATTAATTTTAATCATTTCTTAGCAAAGATAGGAATGAATAACACATTAAGCATTAAAATGAAATTTCAAATTTTATCTGAATAAAAAAACTTAATAAATAATATAAAATTTTTTGTATAATTGAAACTAAATAGTATCAAACCCAACTACATCATAAATATTAGAATTTTATTGCACATCTAACTTAAAATTTTTACAATTTATTTTTTCACTTCTATAAAATTTTCAAATTAAACAAATAAAATTAAACTTTAATTATATGAATTGAATATTTAAGTTAATTATAATTGGAAAAAATGTTTAGTATTATGCAACTATTTTACAATAAAATGAAATTCTATAGATTTAATTAAATTGTAAATATTTTTTAAAAAAAAACATAGAATTATAATACATATATAAAAGTACTTTTTTTAATTTTTTGTAACTTTGAATTATAGTAACATTACACACACCTATGTGTGAGTAGCAAATTCTGCAAAAAAAGAAAAAAAAATCACAAAAAGTTAAATATATATATATTGATACGAAGATTTTCATGTGTTGCATATATAAAAGACATATTTTGTGGTTTCATCGTGTTAAAAAATTTAAATATTGGTATACCGACATTTTGACTTGATCACACAAGTCATCCACTGGGTGATAAAAGGTAGAAATATAGTTGTAGAGATGCTACAATCAATAATATAAAAAAAAATGTTAAAGTTCCATCAATAGCAAAAATGTTAAATTAAGAAAGTTTTTTTTAAAAAAAAAATATTTCCAAATAGGAGGAAGTTTGCATGTATCATCTCACTTATTGATACAATCTGACCTTTTAAGTATCTCAATGGCTTTTCTAATTTTGCACTGGTAGAGATTATCACATCTGGATATGATTCTGGTACTAGAAAAATCAATTTTTGACCTGAATCTATAGTATGGAGTGAGAGTGCTGATGATGATGAGTGTTGTTTAACTTCATTAGCATGCTCATTTCTCCTAACACTGATGTGATGATTACTCATACCTATGTAAGAAGCTTTACGATTTTTACATGAGATTTGATAGACACCATGAGATTCAAGAGGGATTGAATCCTTAGGCTTGGTTATTATATTGCTGATCTTTTGATGAGTAGAAAATGCTGTATCTATATTATAGCATTTTAATATACATCCAATACTGTCTGTAGTTCCTTTTACATATGGAACACAAATCCTAATAGCTGATTTATCATCTTTTTGTTTCCTATTTTGTCCATTTTGGGCTTGAAATAAGGCTTTTTTTACAAATTTATAATTATAACTATTTGCTAATAAAACACTATTAATATGATTTATTTCTTCTTTCAGATGTGACATAACAGAAAGGTTGATTGCTCTATGTAAAAGAGTTTTGGCTACAGAAACTATCTGAGTTGGATGATGATGAGAATGGAAATATATATATATATATATTGTGCTGGTCAAAACATGTTTATCCATCTAACATGAGCTGGAACTCACAGAATGTACTTCAAACCCAGTCAAGCCTGAGATTTAGATCAGGGACCAGCCTGGATTCGAACCCACTCTCTAAGTCCCAGATCTAACACCTAATGAATAACATAGTAGTGATGGCACAAGAGAGTTAATTTTAAATCCGGCCGACTAGCAAAGCTGAGCAAAACAATGAGACATCTATTAGCTATGACTAAACTAAAATATATATAAGCAGGCTTTACTTTTGGAAGTGGAGAAAAGAAGGAATTCGAACTACTCAAATAAGTTAGCCAATAAAATATATTTTAATATACTGACAAATTATTATACATTTATAAATTAAGTACATTAGTATGTGCGTGAATGAGCAAGCGGTAGATAATTACATAGTGTCATTCACGCTATTATTTCTCATATGCTCTTTATTAGCTAAATAATATATTACAAATAAACACACATCTTTGGTGGGTCCAATATTAAAATGCCAATCGAATATTAGAAAGAATTATACAATACTGCCATTAACGCTTTGATTTATGGTTCTGAAATATGGTGACTAACATATTACTTCGGGAAGCATTCTGAGATTCATTACAGATATAATATAAACCATTTTCACACCATTACGGTCATGAAAATACATAAAATACATTTGAAAACATATTTGATTATACGATAAAATACTTAATGAACATTCTTTTAATTAGCGCTGGTAAGAGGAACGCTTTATTTTCCCAAAGGCATATAGATATCTTAAATATAGAAATAAGTTATGATGGTGGGAAATTAATCTAACTATTAATATTTGGCATTGATATATATTTTGAGCAGAGAGCATTTTTAATACTAGAGCATTAAAACTGGGTCATGAAGCAAAAGAAATAATAATAATATGAAGAAGTTTGTGGTGCTGACATAATAGCCCAAAAATAACAGGAAAAGTCATGCTTCTGGATGAAAGACAAAGTGGATGGGCATGGCGTGTGCCAGACTTAGGGGTCACCGCCAGAGACCCTTTTATACAAAGAAGTCCTATGCATAGCATGTGCCAAACTTACGGGATCACTGCCAGAGGCATTTTATACGAAATAAATGTGGTTCCGGATAGCTCAACTATCTATGGAATGAGATATGACATAAATGGTCCCGGGTAGTTTCGACTATCCTCAGGACAAGACTTGAGAAGAAATCTATGGGTTCGAACTTGTCGTAACCCCCAGATTAAGAAGTACATATAAATAATCACAAAGATTGGCTAAATGTCAGTAATGCAGTATGACTGAATGTCCCTAATGACATGAAATATAATTTACTGCTTTAAAAATAAATGATCCTTGTTTGAATACCATAATTTAGACAAATAATACACTATGCAGTTATATATATAGAGAAAGATTTTCCTAAATAAATATACGTTAAGATTTTATTTAGTAAAAGAAACATGAAGATTTACCCTCATCCCTTTTTCTGCTATTTAAAATAAATCAATCCCACCTTCGTTGATTTTACAACAACTGGAATATATAAGTATATTTTAAGAGTAAATAAAAAAGCAGTTATATAGAAAATAATTAATGGGTCACTCTTTCAGAATTTAATAAAAAACAACATTTTAAAAGATTTCAAAGCGTTAATTAGCTTAAGTTCTGGATTTACCCCAGGTAGAAAATCCAGAGTTAAACAAATATATATTTTATACTAAAAATGAACCTCAAATGTTGATTCGTAAAAACAATCTGGTGAACGTATTAATTAATAATGAGTTATATTTTAAGGGGATATTAGATAACCTTGATTCATGAAGGTTTACTTAAAAGAAAGACAAGATTTTACAAAATTCAACTCGTCAGATTGTTAGAGACTGGCATAATAATAATAATAATAATAATAATAATAATAATAATAATAATAATAATAATAATAATAATAATAATAATAATAATAATAATAATAATAATAATAATAATAATAATAATAATAATAATAATAATAATAATAATAATAATAATAATAATAATAATAATAATAATAATAATAATAATAATAATAATAATAATAATAATAATAATAATAATAATAATAATAATAATAATAATAATAATAATAATAATAATAATAATAATAATAATAATAATAATAATAATAATAATAATAATAATAATAATAATAATAATAATAATAATAATAATAATAATAATAATAATAATAATAATAATAATAATAATAATAATATAAGCATATATATAAATCAAATAATAAATAACTATAAAGAATTGACTACACCAAAGTTAAAGAAAGTTAGAGCATATGAGAGAAAATTAGATTTATAAAATCATTTAAGAGCAAATTACATTTACATATTAATTTAAAAGATAGAAAATTGAACAATACATTAGAAATCTTGATAGCAGGATTTGAGATTAGTGAGGCTAGATTTATTTTCAAATAGTAGCATAAAAGTTACCTTACGCAAATTTAATAAGTCTATTTTCAAGTACGGCTCATGCATGGCAAATTGAGGATCCAAATGAATTCTTGGTGACAGCAAGCTTCTCTATTAGCATTTTGAAAATTCTCCATTTGGCCTTTACTTCACTTTAGGTTAGCAGAATATTATGGCCGTGGAAGACAACCCACAAGGGTCAGGAAAAGCTTTTACTAGATCATCTTGAGATTTCAAAACAGCATAGTCTAGTAGCAATCACTTCTCTCAATAGTAGCTAATCTATGTGTGACTCAAAACTCAGTCATTTTATACCTTTTCTTTATCAGTTGTTTTTGAAGATGCAATAGTAAGATAACATACAAAAATAAATTCAAATCTATTTTCAGATTAGAAATAGATTTGACAACATGTTTTCAACAAAAGTATCTCTAATCTTAATCCCATTTTAAGTAAAAACCTTAATTAAAAATACCTTCACCAGATTAAAATAATAGTGTTTCCAACCCTTAATTATTTTTAGACAATCAACTGTAGCATCTTCCATATTGGATTTTATAAAAATATACAGTTTAATAAAAAAAGTACTTTAAAAAGAAAAAGTTTTAAAAAATGACGTATAATAAAATATTTAAAATCAATATTGTTAGTAAGTTTTTGCTCCTATATATATATATATTTGAATCGCACCTATAATACTTTAATAAAAAAGAACTAATAATTAATAATAAAATTTAATAATCATAAAATTAATAATAAAATGTTATTGAAAGTTAAAATTGATCAATTTAGGCGCGCATTACAAATATATACTTAATATATATATATATATATATATTGTGATGATCGCACATACTGCGATCACACATATAGATATTTAACATTTAAAGAATATTAAATATTGTGTTTGGAATCCTAAAAAGTGAGGTAAAAAAAATTATAAACAAAGAAATGTTTTAATTAAGAAAAGAGAGGCAATTAGAATCGAAAAGATTCTTATCTTTTACCCTCCAAAGTTCAGATTTTAGAAAGAATAGAAATATTAAGTTTAGAAATATTGATATCATGTGTTTAGTGTAAGATTAAAAAAATGAGAAAGGAAATATAAATAAAATAGAAACTTAATGATGTAAAAAAAAGCGATAGTTGGGGAGTTTAATAAAATATAAGTAAAATTTAGAATACAACGAAAGATAAAGATCTGTTCTTAAAATTACACATTTTGACGAAAATGAAATGCATATGTGAATGTATGAATAAAGAGAGAGCAAGGTTTATTGCATGTCAAAATGAAATAATTTTATTAAAGAAAGTGATTGATAAATAAATGTAAAATATTATATTATAAAATTATATCAAATTAAAAGTAATTTTGTATAAGTTGTTGAAAGCATTGTAAAGTAAAAAGGTGTGAAAGAAAAACCAAGCAGGAGATCAAGATAAGGAAAGAATTTGAAAAATAAAGGACATTAATTAATTAATTAATTAAAAGAGAGTATTGGTCAAGACTTCAGTGAGGACACTGCTCTGATAAGAAGCAGAAAAATATAATAGAAAGCAGACATGAAAAGTTAAATTTGGAAAAAAAGAACAGAAAGCTGAGTCAAAGGACCTTGACATAGCAGACTGAAACTGTATGAACATGAAAACAAACTACAACATAAGGGAAGCTTCAAGGATGTGTGGCTAAGGGCCAGTCGTGATCGCCAGTCGATCCAGACTCCCGTGCTTTAATGGTTCACGTCTCGATGTAACAACTGCCGACGTAGTGCCTGCCGGAGGATTCGTTTTGCCATGTCCTTGATGCCTTAAAACACTGAGGAGTTCCCACAACCAAATCTAACTTAAGAGTGACCGTTCCCAGCTAAAGAAGTGGAGAAATTCCACATGGCGGTCAGCAAGACTTTGAATTAATTCAGAGACTTAAAAACCTAGGTAAATATGTATACTACATTTTATATTTCAATGTGCACATCTCTTTATTTAGACAATGGCCAAATGCTTACTGTGAATGATAAAGACATTCTTTAACTTTTTTATAAATACCCGGAAGGACGATTTATAAATGTACAATCATTTATAGAATCTTTTTCTTTTTTATTTTTACTTGTAGCGTTATAGCCTATAATCTGTTTTTTTTTATTGATTGTTAATAATTTAAGTATTTCTTTTATTGTTAATTTATTCTATTAAATATATTTATTATTGATTTAAATCTGTTTCGTCTCTTTGTTCGCCACTCCAAAAAATAATATAATCTTAGGGTTTGGGAAATAATTAGTACTCATTTTTGAGAACTGAAGTAACACGTGAAACTAGTGGTGCAGTATATTTGATCCCATTAAAATTTATAAATATCCAAGCGCTGTAATTCTGTTAAATCTTACAGCAGTCAAGAGACGGTTGTCCGGGAAAAATAACCTGGGGCTATACCCGTATAGTATACATGTTCGGCCAAGTATGGATATAGACTCATTTATGTCCGTATGTTCTCTCTGCTTGCGGTAGCGGAAAGTGGACGATCTTGAATAATAAGAATTCCCCATTATATATAAATAAAAGGGAAGTTTAAGCCTTCGATCACCGGGTTTCCATTACAATATATATATATATATATATGACAAAAGGAATGGGATAAGATATAGGATTTAAATATAGGTTAGTAGGTAGAAACATGAAGCGCAATCTTAAGCTAAGATTGACTGCTTCAATATATTGTAACGGGATATATATATATATATATGCGTTACATTTAAATTCTAATACTTAAAGATTTTGTAAATATCTAATACTGAATTAAAAGCACGAATGTTCAAAATGCACAAATAATGAATTATTAATTTATTAATATGTTTGATTTAAATATTGAAATAAGTAAGCTTTAAAAAAATTATAGAATCGAAGCAAAGATTCTAATCTTTAAATAAAATATAATGAAAACCTTTTGATTTTAAAAATAATGAAGAGAGTTTTTAATCTTGAAAATAAAAATTACAAACAGATCCTTAAGGCAAAATGACCATTAAAAAGATGATTACAAAATAGATGAGTCGAGGAATAGAAACAAAAGACTTGCTTTTCCGCCCAAAGATATAGACACAGACCTCAGTGGAAAAATCCACTTAGCCACAAACCCAAAATCTACTTAGCCACAAACTCAATGAACCAATGAAATACAGATATGGAATATGTTTGATGGATCTGTGCATTCCAGAGATAAGACACCTCAGGACTATAAAAAGAAAAATCCAAAAGAAATAAGGAATTGGAGAATTAGAAAATTAAAGTTTTGAATTCATTTGTATTTGCTGAAAGTAAAAAAAAAAAATTTAAAAAGCTATTGTTGCAGTCACCAAGAATGTAATCCGCTCGTCGTGCTTCCTTTGGTTTGGCTAGCCAAAGTCAGCTTTCATCTTCACGGATCCCAGGATCAAACTACTGGTGCCATATGCAGAAATCCCCATCGAGCTTCATAAATCGTCATCGTCCGCAAGGAAAGGGCCCTTGCGTTACTTAGATCTTCATCACGAAGGAATGAGCATGGACAAAAGGAGGTATAAATTTATAAATGATAAAATGAAATATAAACTCTCTCAAATTTAAAATCTTTGACCTTTATTTATCTTTAAAATGAACTATAGACTTTCTCTCATGAGCAAAACCTGAACTTTATTTTTTATTTTTTTAAAATCTTGCAATGTTAAAATGTCATAGCTAAAGTTTTAAATGTAATCTCTTAAAATATGTATTGTTTTTTTTATTCATGCTTAATAAGATCTGTTTGTAATAGAGCAAGGTTTTGCAATTGCAAACATAAATTTAAAGATAAAAACACATATCGTTATTTGTGCATTATTGAATTTAAAAGAACGGAAAAATAGGTCAAATAGTATTTGCGGTAAAAATAAGTTAAATATAATATGACATCTTAAAATGATTTTAAAACCTTAAACTAAATTAATAAATTGACTTAAATGTAAGTTGAGTGTGGGTTGCCGCTTAGCCTCATTTAAATATATGTTAGTTTAAAGGGGTTTTTGATTTCAGATTATTTGTTTCGTAGTTGTGTCAATGCTGGTGGAGAAATATATGGATGTTTACATTAATGTAATGTGATGTGTGTTTGCACATAAGGGCAATGTGTCCGACTGAATGCATGACCCCTAAGAGGCAGTCATGGTGTTGCAATGGATGCAGACATATTTCCTGCACCATTGACCCCTCCCAGCTCTATGGATTGGGACAATAAGCTGGCAAGGTAGACTGCTCTGCCATTCATATGTAGCATTATTCTCTTTATTATATTACATGCATGAATCCGTCACCAGACAGACGTACATTCCTGTACTGGATGAAGGTCATGTTTCTTGAAATAATATCATGCTGTTCAGATGCACATTCCTGTCAGCATGTTTTGATGCTAACATGTTCACATTGCATTGGTTGCAGATATATATCTGGAAGTGAGCATTGGTGTGGCTGCGGACATCTGGCCTGGAATCAATTGTTTTGAAGATCTTCTAAATGCGTCGTCTGGATGGCCTATCTATGCTCAACACTCTAAGATTAAAAATTAAAGTTAAACACAAATAAAATAATAATAATGAAACAACATAAAGCATAATTTTTCTTTTATAATAATTATTTTTTAAGTTTGTGTGTTATTACTTATATATACATAAATAAATAAAAATTTGTGTGTTATTAGTACTGACAGTGATCTAGTGATTGTTTTTATTATTCTATATTAAAAATATATTTTAATAAATGTTTTAAACCTCTGCTACTCCATGAACTAGTGGCAATGGCTGACAGTCGATGCAAAGTATCTATGTAAAAGTTGGCTCTTTAACAGCGCGTATCTGCCTACTCTATAAATTTTCTAGGTTCAAGTAGCCTAGTGGCACCCTGTAGTGCAGATACGGTAAGACTACTAATTTCTGATCCACCCCGACCTTTATAATATATATATATGGTATGTGTGCATATATTTGTATATGTCAATATAGGTAATAAGATATATGTAAAGAAATGAGTTATTTACAAGTAGTTATAATGTTCTATGTTTATATGATTAAGTTTTTGTGTATTCATATATTTATATAAGTTTTGTAGTTCTGATGAAGGTTTCTGGGTAATCGAAACAGTCAGATGTATTAATTTCAATAAAATAGGCACTAAAAAAGTAATAGGAAAGAGGAATTTGTTTGACTTTTTATAATTTTATCAATGCATAATGAAGAATAAGTTGTTACTATACTTTGTGAATGCATAATTGTAAAAGCTTTTTGTTTTCTTGTTCTTCATAGTTTACTACAGAATTCTTTCAAATTTGTCATGATGACATTTCTATATTTATTACTACTATCATCCTCTTTTATTACTGAAATTACTTTCCTTTATATTCTGTACTTTTGTTCTAAAACAGGCAAAACTTTCCAAAGCTCCTCACTGACAAAGGCCACAAGCCAGAAACTAATCTGGAGATATTGGATGAGTAGGCATTAGATAGGGATTTTATGCACAAATCTTCTGGCATCCATTGATTATTCTGGTTGGCACTGAGTGGCACTACTGTATGGAGAGTTTTGCCTGTTTTAATAACAGTTATGTGCTAGCATAAGAAGTAGTGATTATGTTATATTTTCATTCTATTTAATAAATTGCTTTTCTATTTCACACATATGTATTTTTAGGATATTAACTGTTTTTCCAACCATTTTCTAGAAATTCTGAAATTCAATTCTTATAAATGAATCATTTTCATATATATATATTTTTAACCATTTCTTTATTTTCATTAAGAATATACTATTTAATTGCTGTTTTTTTTTTTGTTTATATATATATTTCAACTATTCTTGTTGCTTTTCATAGTATAATATTTATCACTTTCTTATTAATCTCACTCAAATTATAAATATCTTTCAATATTCTTAAAATCTTCTAGAATAAGTATTTTTCAATAGTCAAGTATTTCAAGTATTAATTTTAAATTAAAAAAATCAATCACCTCATTTAAAATTATTACTAAATTGATCTCTCTAATCTGTATATTTTAAGATTTGTCACCAACATGATATTACTATCATTCATCGTTTCTTTTTTTCAAGTTTACTAAGATAGGTATCTGAAGACTTTCAATACAAGTAGTTTCCTATTTTTTGTATATCTTATCACCAACTTTTTCAACCATAATTGATCCACTGCAGAATGAAGATCTTTCCATGTTCAATCCATTTTCTCTGATACCTAGCCTCTCTTTTCTGCATCACCCAAGCTCACTTTTTTATTTATCCATCTCACTTGTGGTATCCTTCTAGGTCTTTTACAATCTCTTGGAATCCAGTTTAAGATTTCAACTGTCTATCAGTTATTATCTCTTCTAGGAATATGTCCAGTCCAATTCAGTCTCTCTCAATGATATCAGTAACACCTGTTTGTTCTCTCATCTATATATTTTGTTATCGATCACTTCTTGTTACTCCTAACATGGATCTCTCCATACTTCTTTGAAGGGTCTGAAGTGTCCAAGTCTCAGATCGATAAGTAAAAACTGATAAAAGACATTTATTAAAATCCTTCCTTTTCAAATACATAGACATTTCCCTTTAATATTAAGTTATTTCTACCATTAAGCACTCCAAACAAGTTTAATTTCATGATTAATTCTATCCATTAAATTCCCATTTATAATAATAATCTGACCAAGGTATTTGTAGTTGTTAGCTTCTTCTAACTCATCATTATCAATCTTCATTTTCTTCTATTGAGAAAGTTCACTGAATATTACTCTAGTCTTTTTAACATTAACTTTAATCCTATATTTTTGCTTTCTGGTATCTAAACTAGACAATTGTTACAATATGTTGTTATATGATAAGTGTGGTTCTAATGTTGTTCAAAATTTTATTGGATAGTCCTGAAAAAAATAATGACTGTGAAGAATCTTTAATTAAATATCATATTGCTGGCACAAACAGGAAATCCACATTGTTGGACATCTAATACTCTTATATGACTTAGCATGCGAATACATAAGTGGACAAGGAGATAATAAGAATGAGAAATTTTGTCTGCATGTCTTGCATAGAGATACTGAATGATTGGTCAAATATTACATATGGTCAGACACCAGTGCCATAAAATATAATTACTGCAAAAAAGAAGTTATTCGTTACATAGAAACAAAACTCTCCATATGGTAGTGCCACTGAGTGCAAGCCAGAGAAATCAATGAATGCAGGAAGGTTTGTGCTTAAAATCCATAGCTAGTGCCTACTCATCAATCTAGGGATACAGATTTTATGCACAACCCTTACTGCATCCATTAGTTACTCTGGCTTGCACTGAGTGACGCTATGTAGAGATGCTTGGAAGCAGAAAGGGTACAAATAATGAAGTTATGGAAGATTAAATATGAACAAAGTGGTTATACAGAAAGTGAGTTATTGGTTTTTATGCTAGGTTTGGGAAAAGATAAGAGGGATTTAGATATGAAGGTCATGGAGATGACAAAGATTATGTTGCGAAAATGGGATGGAGCAGATTATGGGAAAACTTAGGGTGGAGAATGGAAAGGGAAGGTAAAGTGGTTAACAGGTTTCTCTGGGCATAGTTGCTGAGAGATTCCTGATTCCGTATAAGGAGAAGTCACAGTGCATCACATCACATCACATACGGGTGATTTAGTCTGTAAATTATGTAAGGAAGGAATAGAAAATATTAGTCATCTGTTAATTGAATGTAAATGCTTAAAAACAGAAAGGGCACATATAATGAAGTTATCGAAAAATAAATATGAAAAAAGTGATTATACAGAAAGTGAATTATTGGTTTTTATGCTGGGTTTGGGAAAAAATAAGGGGGATTTAGATTTAAACGCCATAGAGTTGACAAAGATTATGTTGTGGAAATGGGATGGAGCAGAATATGGGAAAACTTAGACTGGGGAATGTAAAATAAAGTAGCTAACAGGTTTCTCTGGGCATAATTGCTGAGAGATTCTTGACTTCGTTTAAGGAGAAGCTACAGTACATCACATCACATCAGTGTAAACTTAAAGAATGGTGATCATGTGATGTTTAATGGTTTAGTCAGATAAATGCGTGTGTGTGTTCTTGTATGTACACACATCTTTAGCTTTATATGAATGTACATCTGGAATAGTTGAGTCATAAGGAAAAGATTCTTTTTTTAACTTTTAATAAGTAAAAGTGTCTTTTCTTTTTAATTTGATTAAATCTTGGTAGTCTGACAAAAAATATTTTTAGCAGGAATTGGTTTAGATTTAAAATCACGTTTTAAATCAAATTAAGTTAATTAATTAATAATCTTCTATTTATGGTATGGCAGAGAGAAAATAATTAAGTGGTTTTATATTAGAAATAAACTTTAAAGTTGTTAACTAATCAAATATTTTGCTTTACTTTAAAATAAATGTTATTTTTATATCATATTAAATAAATAAAATTGTTATTTTAAGATGCATTTTTTTTTTTTGTTTGTTTGTTTGTTTCTAATACAAAAGAAAACAACTTAACTGCGGGTTTGTTTGTTTTTTAATGTTAGAACTTTGTAATATAGACTACTTGTATTATCTAGATAGGGGTTAAGATGTGCGTTAATACGCAGCTGATAATAAGTTTATTCTTTATAATTGGAATATCAAAATAATGCTAAGCGCTTTCGGCAGTTACACTACTCTCATAATGGTAGCTGGGTTCAGTTATAAAGTGATGGAATGAAAGTGTGTGTCAATATATATATATTCCTGTGAAAATTTAAATTTATGTAAAATAATAAAAAAATAAATATCAGAGAGTCCATTACTTGGAGAGGGGGGAAGGATGAATCTTTGCGATTAATATGAGTGGAGTTGGCTATGTAATATGCTTTCCTAATTTTCAATATACTGAATTGGTGCTGAAGATGGTGTGAACAAAGGCCCGGATAATTTCTGATGCTCAAAAAAGACTGAACTGCAATTCCCTTGGTGACTGCTCTATTGTAAGTGTATTGATGTCATGCAATCGTGTAAACGAAGTTGCCCGAGATTCTACGAAATAAATAGAATTATACCCGGTGTGAGAGTATTTAATTCTATTGACAGAGTATAAGGGCTGATCTCAGGTTCAAGTTTATCTTTTGACTTATTATCTTAACCCATTGTTTGCCATGAATTAGAAGTATAAACGTCATATCGTTATGTAGATATATAATGCAATATTTACTATTTTCATCATCATCATCTTATCATCTCCTAATGAACAGTCACACACACCAAAACATTCCTTTCTTTAAGACTTCTGTCTCATGTCAAAAATTTATAGTTATTTCCCCTTTTTTTTTCCATATGTCATAGCATCGGCCGGGACGCGAACCCACAACCGTCTGCAACCAACTACTTGCTTGCAAGGCGGCTGCATCAATCCCATTTTTTCTTTAACTTTCTTCTTTTTAATTTATAGTTTCTTCCAGCATATTTTTTAAATATAAATCCTCTGTCTCTAAACACATATTCAAATGTCCACTTCATATTTTTTCATCTTATTTTGTTTTAACTCACTTTTTAATTTGCCTTTAAATCTGTTGTAATATTTGTCCACATTTATAAAGCGCAGAATAATCTCCTGTTTTCATAAAATCTACTTAGTTATTGCAATTCTTATTCTAATTTTTATTCGTATTTTCATCGCTAAGTTAACAAATTTGAAAAATATTTAAAAGCACATACCAATTCTACAACTTCCTAATCTCTGATTTTTTTTTTCACTGACTTTTAATTGGAGTATTTTTATTTTATTATTTTCATCAAAAACGTTTTAAAACTTTTGTCAATCCTTGTTATATATCTTTCAATAATGGTTTTCACTATTCTAATTGCATTTATCTTCTACATTTTATATATTCAAGACACTTATAAATATAAAATTAGATACTGCATAATACTGTACTAGTAATGATAAATAAAATAGAAAATCATATAATATTAGAATACTAGGAAAAATATATACTAAAATTCTCTTTATGACCTATTTACAAATAGACCTTCTCAGGTGAAATTCAAACTAGATACAAACATATATATATGAGATGTGTCCATTTCAAAGATAAAGGTTTTTAGAACTAAATAATGGAAAATATTTTATTTTGAATTGCGAACCTAATAAAAAAATAAAATATAATGATGGTTAATACTGAGGAAAGAGAAGATGTAGAATTTTTATTGGGAGATATTAAGTTAAGTGTGGTGAATAGATATAGTTATTTGGGAATTATTTTAAGTAATCAGAAAAATTATTTGGATGAATGGGAGAAAAAATTGATAAATGAAGCAAAGAAAAGAAAGGGATTGATAAAGAAATTAACAGTATTTTCATATAATAAATATGATGTAGCTAGAATTATATGGAAAGGAGTTGCAGTAGCAGGGTTAACATATGGTAATGATGCATTATATGTTAGTAAAAAAGATATTAGATTATTTAGAAAAAGCTCAAAGGGAAGTAGGAAGACCTGCATTGGATGCAGAAGTATGGACAGCAAGGGAGGCAATTCAAGGAGAAATGGGATGGTCAAGTTTTCATATGAGAGATGCAAAAAGTAAAATGAAAATGTTTGGTAGATTACAGTTTATGGATAATAAAAGAATAGCTAAAATAGTATTTAATTGGGTTATGAGTAAAGGGCAGGTAACAAGATGGGTGAGAAAGGTAATGCGCTATGCAAAAGATTTGGATAAAGAATTTATATCAGTATATTTGTACAAAAGGTGGGATGATTGTGTTAAGAGGATTATTGAGTGTTATAGTAGTAAGGAATGGGATAAACGAATAAATTTATTAATAAAGACTAGGGAGTTAGAGAGATGGAGAAATAGTATGGAGAGTAAAAAGAGTTTAAATATATAAAGAAATAAACAGAATATTAGGTGTGAGTTAATTTATGATAATAGTAAGGAAAGTAGTTTATTGTTTAAGGCTCGAACGGGATCTTTAGCTACAAAAGAATATACATGTAAATGGAAAAATATGGGTGATTTATTTTGTAAGTTATGTAAGGAAGGAATTGAAAATATTAGGCATTTGTTAATTGAATGTAAATGTTTGAAAACAGAAAGGGTACATATAATGAAGTTGTGGAAAAATAAATATGAAAAGAGTGATTATACAGAAAGTGAATTATTGGTTTTTATGCTGGGTTTGGGGAAAAGATAAGGGGGATTTAGATATAAAGGTTATAGAGTTGACAAAAATTATGTTGTGGAAATGGAATAGAGCAGATTATGGGTAAATTTAGAGTGGGGAATGTAAAAGAAAGTGGCTAACAGGTTTATCTGGGCATAATTGCTGAGATATTCTTGACTTCGTTTAAGGAGAAGCCATAATACATCACATCACATCTCATCAAATCATATGAGTATTGAACATTCGGGTTTGAACATGTTTAAGTTAACATTATGTGTACATTTTAAGCTGATAGTGCTAATTGTTAGTTAGCTATTGAGAAGACAAATATCCATGCTTACACTTTGGCATAAAAAAGGATCATAGTGTGCTTATTGTGAGAGCCTTTTTGACCAAAAAATTAATTGCACAATTAGACCATTCTGCCTATTAACCTAATTTAGCTCCCTGTGATTTTTGGAAAAATTAAAAACTGCACTGAAAGGTCAAAGATTATCCAAAAAAGTGTGACAGCTGCTCAACAGTATTCCTGAAAATGAGTTCCAGGTGTGCTTCCAGAAATAAGAGCATGTTTTAATTGATATATAGATGCAAAAAGGGAACTACTTTGAAGGCACCAATAGCCACTAGTGTACACTTTCATATGTATATTTTATAAAGGTGCATTCTAGGAATTAAATTCTCACATCTCGTATATACAAAACAGAAACAGCCATTCCATAAATCACATCAAAAACCACACACACACATACACATAACCCTTTCATGGAAATGGGTGTTTCATGAGATTAATAATCACAGATTTAAGATAATTCATCATTAAGGTTTATTTGACTCTTCTTTTTAATTCATTTTTTATATGGACTGTATTCAGTTCATAAGTATACAAAATCAAGTCTTGATAAATATTTTTAATTCTACTTTTATGAACTTTAACTCTTTCTTTAAGGCTTAATTTAAACCACTGTAGTATGACATAGGCAACAAGTATTATGCTTACACAATCTGTTGACATAGTGGCAACTTTCAATCCTACAATATTGCCACCTAGTGAGAACCGTAGTAATCAATAAACGATAGAAGGTTAGTACATCACAATCCCTATTTAGTGCCTACAACATTCAATAAAATGTCTCCACAAGAAATTTTAAACAGGCAATCATTAGGGATGGAAAAAATTGTTTTTGCCCCCAAACAAATAGAACTGAAGGCTAATAACGTAATTCTATTGAAAAAAGGACAAAGGCGTCCATTTCAAAGATAAAGGTTTTTAGAACTAAATAATGGAAATTATTTTATTTTGAATTGCGAACCTAATAAAAAATAAAATCTAAGCAATCAATATTATAAAAATTATTGAAAATAAAACAAATTGGTAGATATTTGTTTAAGTTGCTATCCTAGTGATTATTTGTTTCTAAAGTTTTTTTAAACCTTAAGTTTCATAAAGTAAATTTTCTTTTATGGTATATTTTAAAATTTACAGAGGGAATTGTTGATAAAATTTTGAAATATCTTATTAGATTTTTTAGAAAATTGTATTAGTTTTGGTCCAGTTTTTGGCTCTCTTTTTCTATTAAGACATTTAATAAAATAAATGGTTTTGATTTAGAGAATGGTTATGTATTTGGTAGTAAAGATATTGAAAACATGTATCAATCAGTTGATAAATTAAAAAATATTAATGTATTTCTTTTCTATTTTACGGAAGGTATAAATATTTTACTGCTGATGAGATTAAGATTATTCATGATTTGTTATGGATACTATAGGATTTAATATACTTTATAAAAGATTAAAGAGGGATGGATTACTGGTTATGTTACTTCTCCATTACTGCAATCTATGTATATTGGATTTTTTTATGAAATAATATTATTAATACATTTTACTGGTTTCTTTAAAATTATTTATATTGATGATGGCTTGTTTATTATTCGGAAAAAATGGTGACATACCTTATAAACATTCTGGACACAAACCAATATCCTTCATTCACAATAGAATCAGAACAAGAACAAGAATTGGCATTGTGAGGTATTCCTGTGACAAGATTCCATCATGGCAAAATCCAAACTACTGATAGTGAGTAAATTTTTATAGGTAAGGGATGGAAAGGAAGATATAGTAGGTTTGCTGATTGTGAATTAACATGTTGTATAATTGACCATTTTCTTTGAGTCTGTTGAACTACAGAAGTGGGCTTGTGCTCAGAAGTTTTAAGTAGGTTAACAATGAAACATCAATCAAAGGATATCCTGGACTCACACCAAGTATCAAGTAGAAAAAGAACTCCCATTGAAAATAATTCTTAGTGAATTTTGACTTTTTATAAGAGGATGTTCAGTAGACTTTTACTGACATTTCAGAAAGCTATTCAAACCAAGGGCCCTGGTTAGTAACCATAGAGTGCATGACTTAGCTCATGGTGTAATTATAATGCACCTCAAGAAATTGAAGCTATGGCTTAATTGATTTGCCATTCATTTTTAGTTTAGAATCAGGATTGTATTTAAGCCTGGTTTACCTTCTCCAAACTCATATTTTAGCCATATACTTTAAATCGGATCTTCATTAAACCTACAATCCCATCTATTAAATCATATATTAAAAACTCTCTTCATTTTATTTCTGTTTTAAAAAGTTTAAAAATTAATGCTAATGACATTCTGGTCAGTTTTGATGTCGTGTCTTTGTTTACAAACATTCCAATTGATGAAGCTTTAACTATAATCTCACAACGTTGCAATTTACCAGACCATATTATTGCTTTAATTAAACATTGTCTCTTAAATACATATTTTGTATACAATGGACAGCATACAGACAAGTTTTTGGTACTCCTATGGGCTCACCTATCTCAGGAGTAATAGTGATTTATTCATGGAATATATAGAAACTCGTGCTTTAGAATCATCATCTTTAAAACCTCTCATTTGGCTCAGATACATAGATGACACTTTTGTCATATGGCAGCATGGAAAAAATAAATTAGATGATTTTTTCTTACATTTAAATAATATGCATCCTCATATTAAATTTATAATGGAGACAGAGTCTGATGGAAAACTCCCTTTTCTTGATGTTCTAGTCACCAGAACACCAAATAGTTTATCTTTTTCTATTTACAGAAAGGATACACACACAGACAGATATTTGCATTTCCATTCTCATCATCACCCAACTCAGATAGTTTCTGTAGCCAAAACTCTTTTAAATAGAGCAATTAACCTTTCAGATGAGACACATCTGAAAGAAGAAATAAATCATATTAATAGTGTTTTATTAGCAAATAGTTATAATTACAAATTTATAAAAAAAAGCCTTATTTCAAGCCCAAAATAGACAAAATAGGAAACAAAAAGATGATAAATCAGCTATTAGGATTTGTGTTCCATATGTAAAAGGAACTACAGACAGTATCGGACGTATATTAAAATGCTATAATATAGATACAGCATTTTCTGCTCATCAAAAGATCAGCAACATAATAACCAAGCCTAAGGATTCAATCCCTCTTGAATCTCATGGTGTCTATCAAATCTCATGTAAAAATTATAAAGCTTCTTACATAGGTATGAGTAATCGTCACATCAGTGTTAGGAAAGATGAGCATGCTAATGCAGTTAAACAACACTCATCATCATCAGCACTCTCACTCCATACTATAGATTCAGGTCATAAAATTGATTTTTCTAGTACCAGGATCATATCCAGATGTGATAATCTCTACCAATGCAAAATTAGAGAAGCCATTGAGATACTTAAAAGGCCAGATTGTATCAATAAGCGAGATGATACATGCAAACTTCCTCCTATTTGGAAAGATTTTTTTTTTTTAAAAAAAACATTCCTAAATTTAACATTTTTTGCTATTGGTGGAATTTTAACATTTTATTCAAATCAGTGATTGTAGCACCTCTACAACCATCTTTCTACCTTTTATAACTCTGTGGATGGCTTGTGTGACCAAGTCGAAATGTCAGTATATTAATATTAAAAAGTTTTTTTAACACGGGATGAACCCGCAAAATATGTATTTTTTATATATTTAACATGAAAAAATACATTTTACGTTTACCAGCATGTTCATAGCGCGGTTTAAGCTTGGAAATACAGCCTGGTTACAAATTTTTAGAAATTGATGAAATTGAATACTTTAACATTGCAGTTCAGTATAATTTAGCTAATTCTACCTAAATATGACAAAATCAATTAAAAAATTCATTAAAAATATAATACTGTTTACCACCATGTTCATAGCGCGTTTTAAGCTTGGAAATACAGCCTGGTTACAAATTTTTAAAACTTGATGAATTTGAATACTTTAACATTGCAGTTCAGTATAATTTAGACAATTCTACCTAAATATGACAAAACCAGTAAAAAAATTCATTTAAAGTATAGTATTATACACCAGCATATTCAAAGCTTGTTTTAAGCTTTGAAATACAGCCAGGAGACAAATTCATAATATTTGATGAATTTAAATACTTTAACATTGCAGTTCAGTATAATTTAGCTAATTCTACCAAAATATGACAAAATCAGTGAAAAAATTCATTAAAAATATATTCCTGTATACCAGCATGTTCATAGCGCGTTTTAAGCTTGGAAATACAGCCTGATTACAAATTTTTAGAAATTGATGAATTTGAATACTTTAACATTGCAGTTCAGTATAATTTAGCTAATTCTACCTAAATATGACAAAATCAGTGAAAAAATTCATTAAAAATATAATACTGTTTACCACCATGTTCATAGCGCGTTTTAAGCTTAGAAATACAGCCTGGTTACAAATTTTTAGAAATTGAAGAATTTGAATACTTTAACATTGCAGTTCAGTATAATTTATCTAATTTTACCTAAATATGACAAAATCAGTGAAAAAATTCATTAAAAATATATTACTGTATACCAGCATGTTCATAGCGCGTTTTAAGCTTGGAAATACAGCCTGGTTACAAATTTTTAAAAATTGATGAATTTGAATACTTTAACATTGCAGTTCAGTATAATTTAGCTAATTTTACCTAAATATGACAAAACCAGTAAAAAAATTCATTCAAAATTTAGTACTGTACACCAGCATGTTCTTAGCGGGTTTTAAGCTTGGAAATACAGCCAAATTACACATTCCTAAATATTGATGAATTTGAATACTTTATCATTGCAGTTCAGTATAATTAAGCTAATTCTACTGAAATATGACAAAATCAGTGAAAAAATTCATTAAAAATATATTACTGTATACCAGCATGTTCATAGCGCGTTTTAAGCTCGGAAATACAGCCTGGTTACAAATTTCTAAAAATTGATGAATTTGAATACTTTAACATTGCAGTTCACTATAATTAAGCTAATTCTACCGAAATATGACAAAATCAGTGAAAAAATTCATTAAAAATATATTACTGTATACCAGCATGTTCATAGCGCGGTTTAAGCTTGGAAATACAGCCTGGTTACAATTTTTTAGAAATTGATGAATTTGAATACTTTAACATTGCAGTTCAGTATAATTTAGCTAATTCTACCTAAATATGACAAAACCAGTAAAAAAATTCATTCAAAATATAGTACTGTACACCAGCATGTTCTTAGCGGGTTTTAAGCTTGGAAATACAGCCAAATTACACATTCCTAAATATTGATGAATTTGAATACTTTATCATTGCAGTTCAGTATAATTAAGCTAATTCTACTGAAATATGACAAAATCAGGGAAAAAATTCATTAAAAATATATTACTGTATACCAGCATGTTCATAGCGCGTTTTAAGCTGGGAAATTACAAATTTCTAAAAATTGATGTATTTGAATACTTTAACATTGCAGTTCACTATAATTAAGCTAATTCTACCTAAATATGACAAAATCAGTAAAAAAATTCATTAAAAATATATTACTGTATACCAGCATGTTCATAGCGCGGTTTAAGCTTGGAAATACAGCCTGGTTACAAATTTTTAGAAATTGATGAATTTGAATACTTTAACATTGCAGTTCAGTATAATTTAGCTAATTCTACCTAAATATGACAAAACCAGTAAAAAAATTCATTGAAAATATAGTACTGTACACCAGCATGTTCTTAGCGGGTTTTAAGCTTGGAAATACAGCCAAATTACACATTCCTAAATATTGATGAATTTGAATACTTTATCATTGCAGTTCAGTATAATTAAGCTAATTCTACTGAAATATGACAAAATCAGTGAAAAAATTCATTAAAAATATATTACTGTATACCAGCATGTTCATAGCGCGTTTTAAGCTTGGAAATACAGCCTGGTTACAAATTTCTAAAAATTGATGAATTTGAATACTTTAACATTGCAGTTCAGTATAATTAAGCTAATTCTACCTAAATATGACAAAATCAGTGAAAAAATTCATTAAAAATATATTACTGTTTACCACCATGTTCATAGCGCGTTTTAAGCTTGGAAATACAGCCAGGTTACAAATTTCTAAAAATTGATGAATTTGAATACTTTAACATTGCAGTTCAGTATAATTTAGCTAATTTTACCTAAATATGACAAAATCAGTGAAAAAATTCATTAAAAATATATTACTGTATACCAGCATGTTCATAGCGCGTTTTAAGCTTGGAAATACAGCCTGGTTACAAATTTCTAAAAATTGATGAATTTGAATACTTTAACATTGCAGTTCAGTATAATTAAGCTAATTCTACCAAAATATGACAAAATCAGTGAAAAAATTCATTAAAAATATATTACTGTATACCAGCATGTTCATAGCGCGTTTTAAGCTTGGAAATACAGCCTGGTTACAATTTTTTAAAAATTGATGAATTTGAATACTTTAACATTGCAGTTCAGTATAATTTAGCTAATTCTACCTAAATATGACAAAACCAGTAAAAAAATTCATTCAAAATATAGTACTGTACACCAGCATGTTCTTAGCGGGTTTTAAGCTTGGAAATACAGCCAAATTACACATTCCTAAATATTGATGAATTTGAATACTTTATCATTGCAGTTCAGTATAATTAAGCTAATTCTACTGAAATATGACAAAATCAGGGAAAAAATTCATTAAAAATATATTACTGTATACCAGCATGTTCATAGCGCGTTTTAAGCTCGGAAATACAGCCTGGTTACAAATTTCTAAAAATTGATGAATTTGAATACTTTAACATTGCAGTTCAGTATAATTTAGCTAATTTTACCTAAATATGACAAAATCAGTAAAAAAATTCATTAAAAATATATTACTGTATACCAGCATGTTCATAGCGCGTTTTAAGCTTGGAAATACAGCCTGGTTACAATTTTTTAAAAATTGATGAATTTGAATACTTTAACATTGCAGTTCAGTATAATTTAGCTAATTCTACCTAAATATGACAAAACCAGTAAAAAATTCATTCAAAATATAGTACTGTACACCAGCATGTTCTTAGCGGGTTTTAAGCTTGGAAATACAGCCAAATTACACATTCCTAAATATTGATGAATTTGAATACTTTATCATTGCAGTTCAGTATAATTAAGCTAATTCTACTGAAATATGACAAAATCAGGGAAAAAATTCATTAAAAATATATTACTGTATACCAGCATGTTCATAGCGCGTTTTAAGCTCGGAAATACAGCCTGGTTACAAATTTCTAAAAATTGATGAATTTGAATACTTTAACATTGCAGTTCACTATAATTAAGCTAATTCTACCTAAATATGACAAAATCAGTAAAAAAATTCATTAAAAATATATTACTGTTTACCAGCATGTTCATAGCGCGGTTTAAGCTTGGAAATACAGCTTGGTTACAAATTTTTAGAAATTGATGAAATTGAATACTTTAACATTGCAGTTCAGTATAATTTAGCTAATTCTACCTAAATATGACAAAATCAATTAAAAAATTCATTAAAAATATAATACTGTTTACCACCATGTTCATAGCGCGTTTTAAGCTTGGAAATACAGCCTGGTTACAAATTTTTAAAACTTGATGAATTTGAATACTTTAACATTGCAGTTCAGTATAATTTAGACAATTCTACCTAAATATGACAAAACCAGTAAAAAAATTCATTTAAAGTATAGTATTATACACCAGCATATTGAAAGCTTGTTTTAAGCTTTGAAATACAGCCAGGAGACAAATTCATAATATTTGATGAATTTAAATACTTTAACATTGCAGTTCAGTATAATTTAGCTAATTCTACCAAAATATGACAAAATCAGTGAAAAAATTCATTAAAAATATATTACTGTATACCAGCATGTTCATAGCGCGTTTTAAGCTTGGAAATACAGCCTGGTTACAAATTTTTAGAAATTGATGAATTTGAATACTTTAACATTGCAGTTCAGTATAATTTAGCTAATTCTACCTAAATATGACAAAATCAGTGAAAAAATTCATTAAAAATATAATACTGTTTACCACCATGTTCATAGCGCGTTTTAAGCTTAGAAATACAGCCTGGTTACAAATTTTTAGAAATTGAAGAATTTGAATACTTTAACATTGCAGTTCAGTATAATTTAGCTAATTTTACCTAAATATGACAAAACCAGTAAAAAAATTCATTCAAAATATAGTACTGTACACCAGCATCTTCTTAGCGGGTTTTAAGCTTGGAAATACAGCCAAATTACACATTCCTAAATATTGATGAATTTGAATACTTTATCATTGCAGTTCAGTATAATTAAGCTAATTCTACCGAAATATGACAAAATCAGTGAAAAAATTCATTAAAAATATATTACTGTATACCAGCATGTTCATAGCGCGTTTTAAGCTCGGAAATACAGCCTGGTTACAAATTTCTAAAAATTGATGAATTTGAATACTTTAACATTGCAGTTCACTATAATTAAGCTAATTCTACCTAAATATGACAAAATCAGTGAAAAAATTCATTAAAAATATATTACTGTATACCAGCATGTTCATAGCGCGGTTTAAGCTTGGAAATACAGCCTGGTTACAATTTTTTAGAAATTGATGAATTTGAATACTTTAACATTGCAGTTCAGTATAATTTAGCTAATTCTACCTAAATATGACAAAACCAGTAAAAAAATTCATTCAAAATATAGTACTGTACACCAGCATGTTCTTAGCGGGTTTTAAGCTTGGAAATACAGCCAAATTACACATTCCTAAATATTGATGAATTTGAATACTTTATCATTGCAGTTCAGTATAATTAAGCTAATTCTACTGAAATATGACAAAATCAGGGAAAAAATTCATTAAAAATATATTACTGTATACCAGCATGTTCATAGCGCGTTTTAAGCTCGGAAATTACAAATTTCTAAAAATTGATGAATTTGAATACTTTAACATTGCAGTTCACTATAATTAAGCTAATTCTACCTAAATATGACAAAATCAGTAAAAAAATTCATTAAAAATATATTACTGTATACCAGCATGTTCATAGCGCGGTTTAAGCTTGGAAATACAGCCTGGTTACAAATTTTTAAAAATTGATGAATTTGAATACTTTAACATTGCAGTTCAGTATAATTTAGCTAATTCTACCTAAATATGACAAAACCAGTAAAAAAATTCATTGAAAATATAGTACTGTACACCAGCATGTTCTTAGCGGGTTTTAAGCTTGGAAATACAGCCAAATTACACATTCCTAAATATTGATGAATTTGAATACTTTATCATTGCAGTTCAGTATAATTAAGCTAATTCTACCGAAATATGACAAAATCAGTGAAAAAATTCATTAAAAATATATTACTGTATACCAGCATGTTCATAGCGCGTTTTAAGCTTGGAAATACAGCCTGGTTACAAATTTCTAAAAATTGATGAATTTGAATACTTTAACATTGCAGTTCAGTATAATTAAGCTAATTCTACCTAAATATGACAAAATCAGTGAAAAAATTCATTAAAAATATATTACTGTTTACCACCATGTTCATAGCGCGTTTTAAGCTTGGAAATACAGCCAGGTTACAAATTTCTAAAAATTGATGAATTTGAATACTTTAACATTGCAGTTCAGTATAATTTAGCTAATTCTACCTAAATATGACAAAATCAGTGAAAAAATTCATTAAAAATATATTACTGTATACCAGCATGTTCATAGCGCGTTTTAAGCTTGGAAATACAGCCTGGTTACAAATTTCTAAAAATTGATGAATTTGAATACTTTAACATTGCAGTTCACTATAATTAAGCTAATTCTACCAAAATATGACAAAATCAGTGAAAAAATTCATTAAAAATATATTACTGTATACCAGCATGTTCATAGCGCGGTTTAAGCTTGGAAATACAGCCTGGTTACAATTTTTTAGAAATTGATGAATTTGAATACTTTAACATTGCAGTTCAGTATAATTTAGCTAATTCTACCTAAATATGACAAAACCAGTAAAAAAATTCATTCAAAATATAGTACTGTACACCAGCATGTTCTTAGCGGGTTTTAAGCTTGGAAATACAGCCAAATTACACATTTCTAAAAATTGATGAATTTGAATACTTTAACATTGCAGTTCAGTATAATTAAGCTAATTCTACTGAAATATGACAAAATCAGGGAAAAAATTCATTAAAAATATATTACTGTATACCAGCATGTTCATAGCGCGTTTTAAGCTCGGAAATACAGCCTGGTTACAAATTTCTAAAAATTGATGAATTTGAATACTTTAACATTGCAGTTCAGTATAATTTAGCTAATTCTACCTAAATATGACAAAACCAGTAAAAAAATTATTTAAAATATATTACTGTATACCAGCATGTTCATAGCGCGGTTTAAGCTTGGAAATACAGCCTGGTTACAATTTTTTAGAAATTGATGAATTTGAATACTTTAACATTGCAGTTCAGTATAATTTAGCTAATTCTACCTAAATATGACAAAACCAGTAAAAAATTCATTCAAAATATAGTACTGTACACCAGCATGTTCTTAGCGGGTTTTAAGCTTGGAAATACAGCCAAATTACACATTCCTAAATATTGATGAATTTGAATACTTTATCATTGCAGTTCAGTATAATTAAGCTAATTCTACTGAAATATGACAAAATCAGGGAAAAATTTATTAAAAATATATTACTGTATACCAGCATGTTCATAGCGCGTTTTAAGCTCGGAAATACAGCCTGGTTACAAATTTCTAAAAATTGATGAATTTGAATACTTTAACATTGCAGTTCACTATAATTAAGCTAATTCTACCTAAATATGACAAAATCAGTAAAAAATTCATTAAAAATATATTACTGTATACCAGCATGTTCATAGCGCGGTTTAAGCTTGGAAATACAGCCTGGTTAGAAATTTTTAGAAATTGATGAATTTGAATACTTTAACATTGCAGTTCAGTATAATTTAGCTAATTCTACCTAAATATGACAAAATCAGTGAAAAAATTCATTAAAAATATAATACTGTTTACCACCATGTTCATAGCGCGTTTTAAGCTTGGAAATACAGCCTGGTTACAAATTTTTAAAACTTGATGAATTTGAATACTTTAACATTGCAGTTCAGTATAATTTAGATAATTCTACCTAAATATGACAAAACCAGTAAAAAAATTCATTTAAAGTATAGTATTATACACCAGCATATTGAAAGCTTGTTTTAAGCTTTGAAATACAGCCAGGAGACAAATTCATAATATTTGATGAATTTAAATACTTTAACATTGCAGTTCAGTATAATTTAGCTAATTCTACCAAAATATGACAAAATCAGTGAAAAAATTCATTAAAAATATATTCCTGTATACCAGCATGTTCATAGCGCGTTTTAAGCTTGGAAATACAGCCTGGTTACAAATTTTTAGAAATTGATGAATTTGAATACTTTAACATTGCAGTTCAGTATAATTTAGCTAATTCTACCTAAATATGACAAAATCAGTGAAAAAATTCATTAAAAATATAATACTGTTTACCACCATGTTCATAGCGCGTTTTAAGCTTAGAAATACAGCCTGGTTACAAATTTTTAGAAATTGAAGAATTTGAATACTTTAACATTGCAGTTCAGTATAATTTAGCTAATTTTACCTAAATATGACAAAACCAGTAAAAAAATTCATTCAAAATATAGTACTGTACACCAGCATGTTCTTAGCGGGTTTTAAGCTTGGAAATACAGCCAAATTACACATTCCTAAATATTGATGAATTTGAATACTTTATCATTGCAGTTCAGTATAATTAAGCTAATTCTACTGAAATATGACAAAATCAGTGAAAAAATTCATTAAAAATATATTACTGTATACCAGCATGTTCATAGCGCGTTTTAAGCTCGGAAATACAGCCTGGTTACAAATTTCTAAAAATTGATGAATTTGAATACTTTAACATTGCAGTTCACTATAATTAAGCTAATTCTACCGAAATATGACAAAATCAGTGAAAAAATTCATTAAAAATATATTACTGTATACCAGCATGTTCATAGCGCGGTTTAAGCTTGGAAATACAGCCTGGTTACAAATTTTTAGAAATTGATGAATTTGAATACTTTAACATTGCAGTTCAGTATAATTTAGCTAATTCTACCTAAATATGACAAAACCAGTAAAAAAATTCATTCAAAATATAGTACTGTACACCAGCATGTTCTTAGCGGGTTTTAAGCTTGGAAATACAGCCAAATTACACATTCCTAAATATTGATGAATTTGAATACTTTAACATTGCAGTTCAGTATAATTTAGCTAATTCTACCGAAATATGACAAAATCAGTGAAAAAATTCATTAAAAATATATTACTGTATACCAGCATGTTCATAGCGCGTTTTAAGCTTGGAAATACAGCCTGGTTACAAATTTTTAAAAATTGATGAATTTGAATACTTTAACATTGCAGTTCAGTATAATTTAGCTAATTCTACCTAAATATGACAAAATCAGTGAAAAAATTCATTAAAAATATATTACTGTTTACCAGCATGTTCATAGCGCGTTTTAAGCTTGGAAATACAGCCAGGTTACAAATTTTTAAAAATTGATGAATTTGAATACTTTAACATTGCAGTTCAGTATAATTTAGCTAATTCTACCTAAATATGACAAAATCAGTAAAAAAATTCATTAAAAATATATTACTGTATACCAGCATGTTCATAGCGCGTTTTAAGCTCGGAAATACAGCCTGGTTACAAATTTCTAAAAATTGATGAATTTGAATACTTTAACATTGCAGTTCACTATAATTTAGCTAATTCTACCGAAATATGACAAAATCAGTGAAAAAATTCATTAAAAATATATTACTGTATACCAGCATGTTCATAGCGCGGTTTAAGCTTGGAAATACAGCCTGGTTACAAATTTTTAGAAATTGATGAATTTGAATACTTTAACATTGCAGTTCAGTATAATTTAGCTAATTCTACCTAAATATGACAAAACCAGTAAAAAAATTCATTCAAAATATAGTACTGTACACCAGCATGTTCTTAGCGGGTTTTAAGCTTGGAAATACAGCCAAATTACACATTCCTAAATATTGATGAATTTGAATACTTTATCATTGCAGTTCAGTATAATTAAGCTAATTCTACTGAAATATGACAAAATCAGGGAAAAAATTCATTAAAAATATATTACTGTATACCAGCATGTTCATAGCGCGTTTTAAGCTCGGAATACAGCCTGGTTACAAATTTCTAAAAATTGATGAATTTGAATACTTTAACATTGCAGTTCACTATAATTAAGCTAATTCTACCTAAATATGACAAAATCAGTAAAAAAATTCATTAAAAATATATTACTGTATACCAGCATGTTCATAGCGCGGTTTAAGCTTGGAAATACAGCCTGGTTACAAATTTTTAGAAATTGATGAATTTGAATACTTTAACATTGCAGTTCAGTATAATTTAGCTAATTTTACCTAAATATGACAAAACCAGTAAAAAAATTCATTAAAAATATAGTACTGTACACCAGCATGTTCTTAGCGTGTTTTAAGCTTGGAAATACAGCCAAATTACACATTCCTAAATATTGATGAATTTGAATACTTTATCATTGCAGTTCAGTATAATTAAGCTAATTCTACTGAAATATGACAAAATCAGTGAAAAAATTCATTAAAAATATATTACTGTATACCAGCATGTTCATAGCGCGTTTTAAGCTTGGAAATACAGCCTGGTTACAAATTTTTAAAAATTGATGAATTTGAATACTTTAACATTGCAGTTCAGTATAATTAAGCTAATTCTACCTAAATATGACAAAATCAGTGAAAAAATTCATTAAAAATATATTACTGTTTACCAGCATGTTCATAGCGCGTTTTAAGCTTGGAAATACAGCCTGGTTACAAATTTTTAAAAATTGATGAATTTGAATACTTTAACATTGCAGTTCAGTATAATTTAGCTAATTTTACCTAAATATGACAAAATCAGTGAAAAAATTCATTAAAAATATATTACTGTATACCAGCATGTTCATAGCGCGTTTTAAGCTTGGAAATACAGCCTGGTTACAAATTTCTAAAAATTGATGAATTTGAATACTTTAACATTGCAGTTCAGTATAATTTAGCTAATTCTACCTAAATATGACAAAATCAGTGAAAAAATTCATTAAAAATATATTACTGTATACCAGCATGTTCATAGCGCGTTTTAAGCTTGGAAATACAGCCTGGTTACAAATTTTTAGAAATTGATGAATTTGAATACTTTAACATTGCAGTTCAGTATAATTTAGCTAATTCTACCTAAATATGACAAAACCAGTAAAAAAATTCATTCAAAATTATAGTACTGTACACCAGCATGTTCTTAGCGGGTTTTAAGCTTGGAAATACAGCCAAATTACACATTCCTAAATATTGATGAATTTGAATACTTTATCATTGCAGTTCAGTATAATTAAGCTAATTCTACTGAAATATGACAAAATCAGTGAAAAAATTCATTAAAAATATATTACTGTATACCAGCATGTTCATAGCGCGTTTTAAGCTCGGAAATACAGCCTGGTTACAAATTTCTAAAAATTGATGAATTTGAATACTTTAACATTGCAGTTCAGTATAATTTAGCTAATTCTACCTAAATATGACAAAATCAGTAAAAAAATTATT